>NC_069467.1:10007472-10080672 GCF_026875155.1 Cherax quadricarinatus
TCTGTAAAAATCCGACTTTCGGCAACCTTTTTCAGTAAAATATAGCCTTGCGGTTCATGATTGGCCTCGTGATTCAGCGATCATCTGGTACGTGTCGGAGAGGCATCCCAGCATCAGCACACACACACAAAGCCAGTCTCCCGCACCATTCACACACAGCGTGCCATTGTTTATCAACCAGTGACCATCACCCCACGAATTCATACGATACGTTTCATAATAATTCATTGTTTTTTGTGGTTGCAACTGCTAAATAAGCCACCATGGGCCCAAAGAAAGCTCCTAGTGCCAGGCCTCTGGTAAAGAAGGAAAGAAACACAAAAGAATTCAAGAGAAAACTCGTAGCAAAGTACCAAAGTGGAGGAGGACGAGAGAGGGGAGAATGTGCCCTCAGTGATTCTGCAATTCTTCGATATGTACAATACTAAAGCAGCAGGTATCGATAAAGGCAATAGCACCAGCCAGCAATAAAGTGTGGCATTAACAATGTAGCAAGTAAGTTAAGCGATAGAAAAACGACACGACAATAACTCTCCAATGTTGTTGGTGGTGGTGTATATGGCCACTGAACATATGCCGGCCTGCTATCTTCCACCACCCTAAACCTCTACTCCTCCAAGTGTAAATATTTCTATTTATAAATTATGTACATTGTTTCAGGGTGAATAGTGTTGGTGCCGTCTGCTGCCACCTCCTCCACCACTAATATGTATGGCTTCTCTCAGTGGCCCTTATAAAACCAACACCACCACCACCAACACTTACTCTTCACATATGCCATTTTATTCATTCTAGAGTATATATCATGTTTCTATGTTAATAATGTTTATTATGTCATATTAGATGAATTGTGATAGATAAATAAGCCGTAGAGATGATATTAGCGTCATGTTGAAGCATAATAAACACTTGCCTGTCTTCCATACACCAACTCGAGTCAATAAAGGTAAGCGTGATGTTAAATGTTCATTTATCCATTTTATTAGTGCTTTATATTCATTTGTCACTGTTTTCTCTATGTAAATCTATATTTAATCTTTAAAAAAATATTTTTTGTTAATACTTTTGGGTGTCAAACAGATTAATTGGATTTCCATTATTTCTTATGGGGAAAATGATTTTGCCAATTGTGAATTTCTGGAACGGATTAATCACAAAACTCGGGGGTCCACTGTATGGTAATTCAAGATCAAAACACAACAAGGTGGCAGATTGAGCTGGGGAAATTTTTTCCACACCAGCAAACAAAACCATATAAAGTTAATTTTACGAAGTGTTGTATAAAATTGTGCCACAATTCATCAATCGTGCTATAACCAAATCAACTCATTAAATGATGGCCTACTGTACAACAAAATGCCCACAAAAACACAGACATACTCGTTTTATGTGTGAGGAGTGTAAAATGCCACTGTGCATGACACCATATTTCAAAGAATTCCACAAGCTGCAGCACTTTTAGGACTATGTCCAGTGACTGTGTACAGTGGAACCTCGGTATATGTCCTTAATCCGTTCCAGGAACTTGGAGGGATAGATGAAGAACAAGTACACTGGGGGCATGGTTCTAAGTTAAAACCACCAGTCACAGGGATGTCAGGAAGTACTTCTTCAGCCCCAGGGTGGTCAGGAAGTGGAATGACCTTGATGCAAATGTGGTGGAAGGCCAGAGACAGTTTTAAGAGAAGGTATGGCTGTTCCCATGAGGATTGGGGGAATGGAATCCAGTAAACAGCAAGTTGAGAGGCAGAGCCAGGAGCTGTAAGACCATCTCTGTACCACATAAACCTAAGTATATACAGGTAGGCACAGAATACACTGTCATATGTGACTCGGCAGACTTTATTCAGAAAACTGTTGTCCTTAGAGCAATGCCATTTCTTGGATCCCACACAGCAGCACACACGAAGACTATTCAAGAAGCAGTGCATGAATTCAACATACGACATTCCAAAATTCATTTGGCAGCATGGAATAATGGTGCCAATGTTGTCAAAGATATTGAAGGGATAGGATATTACAGTTTACCATGCCTTCTACCTATACTTCAACTGGTTATCACTGATTGGAGTTTAGAGCAGAGTAATAAAAGACATGCGAGCCATTTCAGTCACACACTAGCCTGCAGTACTTTACAGTGCTAGTAACAGCATTATGACGGGTGAGCGCCCCAACATAATTCCGCAACGAAAATCAAAGGCCTACCTGTGGACAGCCTATACTGTCTGCACAGACAGCCCATGCTGTCTGCCAGCTTAGTTCATATTTCGCGCCACTAAGATGCTGCCCTCTGTAGCCAGGCCTCTCGGTGGGCACGCCAGCCTGCCTGCCCTTGCCTCACTCTGGCGACACCCTTCATGCAGTCCAGAAGGCCTACTCTCTCTCCCTCGTGGGCATGGCCCCTACCGGGCCATGGGCACAACACACAAGCCTGTGTACCCACCACGACTTAACAATAAAGAAAGAAGCCTCCGAAGACGTTTATAATTCACACCCCGCCTTCAGTTCACCAAACAAACTCGTTATAAATGGTGGGAAGCGGTGGTCGCAGCAGTTGTTTGCCCGGAGAGAGGAAGGAAGGGATCAAGTCATCTTCACTTCATCACCCCATGCAAGAAGCATCCGTCTCTCAACGAGTTATCCTGATGTCGTGTCTGCACGTTTCAGCATCCAGACACAGGTACAAGCAGGATCCAGCCGAAATTTGCTGAATTTCGTCGAGAATTGCAAGTGGCATCCCAGTGACCCCACGCTACAGCGTCCCATGCTGTTTCTCAAGTCACGTGTTCAGCGTCACTTATATGTTGCTGCTGTTGTTCAGCTCAGCACAGCTGTTTCAGCAAGCCAGAGACGAGTTTTGTGGCGATTTCTGCATCCAGTGTGAGTTTCTCCACGTGTTTGTGGGAGAGGAGGAAGTGGCCGTTCCTTGCCTCACCCTGCTGTACTCTCACACCTCACCAGCCTACCATACACCACTACTCACTCCCTCTGCTGTGTTTTCTGCTGTTTTTCGTGTGAATTCATCGCCAGTGCTGTGCGCCCGAGGCCACTTGAAGCTACGTGGACCTACGAGTCACGTGAGTTACCGAGCCAGATGTCCCAAGCCACACGCTGTGGTCTGCTGCCCGCATCACATTGACGTCACCGACGATGCTGCCCGACTTCATGATGTCACGATGCCTGCCTGACGTCACCTCGAGATGTCTGCTGACATCACAGTGCTGCTGACGTCACCTCGCGACATCACGCCTGGCATCACATGATGTCACATTGAGCGTTTCTAGTAATTATTTCAGTATTGTCGAGAAGATTGAGAGAAGATATGTCGTGTGTTAATTAATTCCTCTCAGTCAGTGTTCTCACATGTTGTTGTACCGCATGTACCGCGGGTGTGTTTAAAGTTTCCGTGTGTCCAGTGAGGTCTGAGCCATACCTGAGTAGCACCACTGTGCTAAGTCACCCGATGTGACCAGTGCGTTTGACAGTTATCATCAGTCAGCTCTGAGCGTTTGAGCCCCTTTGTACAGAAAGCTCATGCTCGTCGCTCGAGATGTTCTGCAGAATCGTACCTGCTACGATTCCCATCGAGATTTGTTTCACGTCACCTCCAGACCTTCAGAATGCAGTTATATGTAGAGAAACAAGTCTGGGGACGCTTAGACTGACCTCTGTTATAACTCCAACTGCCGAGAGAATGACACTCGTCAAGCCGCAGTTAGCCCTGTCGGCAGGCGCTGTGTCAGCCTCGTGTCACAAGCTTCAGTGAGCAGCCTGCACAAAGATGATGTCACTATGACTGCTAGCTCTCTCACTGCAGTCTGGTTTATGTTGTTACGACTCCCAGATGTTTCGCCCAGTCGTCTCTGCCACGACTCGCTCCATGACTCGCTCCACGCTTGCCGGCAGTGACAGCCCAGCGACAGTACCAGTCAAGAAGTGTCCTCCTGAGTCGCCTGCCAGAAGAAGTCCTGCCCAGTTGCCGAGTTTTGTCGACGCCTCACTCGAGGGCACCAGCATGTCGTGCCCCAGGTTGAGTGAAAACCTGCAGCAACTCCTACGATGACTGCTTCACCGTTCCAGAGGAGACCGTACCCTGTTACGTCACAGCTCAGCCGCAGCGATGTCTCCTGTGTTGCAGTATCTGCCCAGACCCAGGAAGGCGTGCAGTGATGTCCATCGACACTCACTGCCTATGTCCACGATGTTTAGCACACCCCACATGTTTTTTTGTTCTTCCCTCCCTGTAGGAAGTTTTTTTTTTCCATGTCCATATGTATATATATGTTTTTATTTTGTGTTCTGTGCCCTGTTCCTACGAGAGAGAGACCGAGTTTTTTTACCCACCAGTACTGTCGCGTCAGGACGACGCGTGGTAGGTGGCTGAGCGTATGCAGACAGCCTATACTGTCTGCATAGACAGCCCATGCTGTCTGCCAGCTTAGTTCATATTTCGCGCCACTAAGATGCTGCCCTCTGTAGCCAGGCCTCTCGGTGGGCACGCCAGCCTGCCTGCCCTTGCCTCACTCTGGCGACACCCTTCACGCAGTCCAGAAGGCCTACTCTCTCTCCCTCGTGGGCATGGCCCCTACCGAGCCATAGGCACAACACACAAGCCTGTGTACCCACCACGACTTAACAATAAAGTAAGAAGCCTCCGAAGTATATCTTTTACCACCCTGCTTGCAGCATCACCAAACAAACTCGTTATATACCATACACAGGGAATCTTTTTTTTGTCAGTGCATTATGTCAGGTAACAACCATTAGCACGACGTCACGGCCTGCCGCCACACTCCACAGTGACTCATCAGTGCTCAAGTGGCTGCCATGGTGAGAGGAAGTGTCACATTTCTCTCACTCTCATCTGTCCCATCTTTTGTCCAGTGTTCCCTTTGGTTTTGGGGCTATACATGTTTAATTATGGGTAAAAGGAAGTCTGTAACCCCTAAAACTAGCTCAGCTCATAAGGCTTCAAAGTGCTGGGCACCAGATGAAAGAAATAGTGGAGAATGTTGGTGTTTGTGTGTGAGTATTCAGTGAGGAACTGGGAGCAGTGTTTCAAGGCTGGTGGCAGTGTCGAGTTACCGTCTGCCAAACCTCGGCGTGGCCCCTCGAAGACATCTGTTCGTACCTAACTGTGTTAAAGAAGCAGTTAGAGTACATCTAAGATAACTGCTAGAGAATTGAAAGAAAAAACCAACATCTTCTCTCAGAGGTGTCTGTAAGAACTTAACAGATGTGTCAGAATTGGGCTACAGTAGTCACTGCCAGGTTAAGAAACCAATCCTCTCCAAGCCACAGAAGAAACATAAGCTGGATTATGCACAAAAATAACTTCACTGGAATCCTCAACAGTGGTCTGAAGTACTTTGGAGTGATGCAGCAACCTTCACTGTCACCTGTAACCGTGAGGGACGTGTACCAGCCCAGAGGCAGTGACCCGCTAGGCCCATGCTACACCTGTGGAACTACCAAACACCCAGACTCGCTCATGGTTTAAGGGTGTTTCAGTGCTCAGTGTTGGTGAACTCATGGTGCTTCCCAAAAACCAGTATATGAACCAGTATAATTACCTGGAGTTATCGTGTGACAATTTACGTAAGGTGTTTGACAAGTGGGGGGGGGCTACGGTTTTTATGCAGGACGGTGCACCATGTCATACCGCCAAATCTGTAGTTCAGTGGCTTAAGGACTGTGAAGTGAGGTTCTTTAATGACTAGCCAGTCATTTCCCCAGACCTAAACCCTATTGAGAACCTCTGGTCAATAGTGAAATGAAGTTTAATGGGCAAGGATATCAGTTCCATCCCGTGGCTGGAGGCTGCTCTACATGAGGTATGGTATAATATACCTCCCCAAACCCTCAAGAATTTGTGCAAGTCTTCCTACACAGCTGAGGGACATGATTAAACGTAAAGGACACAACACCCAGTATTAAAACCTCAGTAAGTGTGCAAATATATATATTAAAATTTTTCATGGTATGTGTTTGTTTTGGTATGTGTGTGGGAAAGGGGCAGCATAATTCTGTGACTAGAACTGTCAAGGCTTCCTGAACAAAATGAATTACCAAAGCACAAGCTCATCTAGAATGTACCTACCCACAAGAATATTACTTAATGTTAAATCGCATCTGTGAAAAAAAAAATTCTAAAGAATTCCACAGAAAACACAAAACTACCATCATTTGACTTTAGTAAATAGAACCTTACTGCCAAGTTCCTTTTTGTTGAAAATACTGCACAAAATATCTTAGTAAATTGTTTCATCTCAGAAATACTTTATCAAGCACAATATTTGAAAAATTTCAACAACAAAGCTTTAAGTGATCCAACATTCTAGGTCATGAGTAACACTATCAGCTCTCAAAGTATCAGAGGTAACTAAGTTTGAGAGTAACACTACTGACTACAACATAACACTCAGCACATTTCTAGATCCGATATTAGATTAACTTATTTAATGTCAATGCAGCAGCAGTCATGTACAGCAAACCATGACAATATTGAGAATAAACTGTAAAACTCTGGAGAGAATTCAGCAGCTCAAGAATACAGTGCGCAGCTGGTTTGCCAGCAGCATCAAGCATCACAGAGCCTGATAAGGTAAGTCAAGATGATGCAACAAGGACTGAAGAACTTGAAGAGCTTCATTTTCATAAATGTCATTATGAAATTATACCCAGCATTCCCAACAACATACCACAGACATCTGCCTCGAGATAATTTTCAAAATCACATACACACACACACTATAAAAAAAAAAATGCTGGCACTCAATGTTACCCACAAACATAAAAACAGATGGAGACATAGCCATGTCAATGGCATTATTTCCTAAAGGAAACGAATTAGAGTGGTGAAAAGAAAATATGACAAGTTCTTCCACCCGCAACAAACCTAGTCAATTCACTCGAAAATTTTCCACCACTGGAGGAAACATCAACTCTCCTCACACAAATATATTAACAAGAAAAATAGATAGATGTTGATGTACCTCAACTTCAATCTGAGAATTTTTAATACAGTAGGGTCCCACTTATACGGCGGGTTAGGTTCCAGGCTGTCGCCGGAAAGCAGACATTGCCGGAAGGCAGAACGCCATTCTTTTCCATTTATAAATGCATATAAATGCCAGACAACAAGTTTACATTATATTAAATTAGTAATAGAACTAGGCATTAAAAACACCAAGTAAAATACATTCACAGTACATTCACTAATCTTAAAGTTCTTGTAATCTTAATGTAGGGAGAGGTGAGTAGTACTTATTTGTAGGAAGTCAGGTGCAGGTAGCCCAGGCACAGGTAGCCCAGGCGCAGGTAGCCCAGGTGTAGGTAGCCCTGGCTCCCCATCTCATACTTAATACAAGGTATTTAAAACATCCCAGAGGTGTAAAATACACATACAGTACACTCATTATTTACCTTAAAATATATGTAGTCTTAATATAGGAAGAGAAGGCGAGTAGTATTTATTTGTAGGAAGAGAGTGTAGGTAGCCGGTAGGTGTAGCCCGCCTACACTGTGGCCCAGAGCCATATTATTAACATCGACATACCTTGTTCACTGAATTTAATCATTTCTAACAATTACCTTTAGATGCCACCATAAACGAAGTAATGAATAATTCATGCTGAAAATTGTAAACAAAAGCGGAGTGTGGGAGTGGCTGAGCCAAATGCAGATTCATACATGTTTTCTCTGATGGCTGAGCAGAGAAAACGTAATGTTGTCCCTCCACCCGGCTACCACACAGGTCCACATGTATTATCAGAGCACATATAAAATATGCAATAAATGCCAGACAACAAGTTTACACTAACTTATATTAGTTAGCAATATAAATAGGCATTAAAAACACAATAAAAGGTAAGATACACACACACTACACTTATTAGTTACCTTAAAATATTAATGTGAGAGAGTTGAGTGGCAGGGCATTTACTGAATAAAATCAGAATGGCACACCATCATCCTCTAACTTGGCACTTAAAGCAAGAGGCTTACGACTCCTCTTTTTATCACAGCTAACCTCAGACGTCATCGTCAATGAGAGCCAACTAGTTCACGAAAGAGTAAACGAGAGAGAGAACGAGATAAAGAGTCGAGACAATGTAAGAACACAAACTGAACAGGTAGCGGGCGATCACTTGGTCAGACGAAATAAATGCATATTAGTGTGTGTCTGCTTTTAGTTCATTCACGTATGTTTTTAAGAGTTTGTAAAACATTTACCTCAATATTTTTTTATTATAATAATAATCTCAATACAAATACTCTTACATTGTGTACAAGTTGTACAAGTTAGTTCAGAATAAACAAACAGCAACACACCATTTTTAGGGTGAATAAAGATATTATTATTATTATTATAAAAAGCACTAATCCCACAAAGGTCATGAACTGCTATATATAGAGTAAAGGCATACGAAAAGAATATTTTTCTACATTTATCACCCAGTTTGACTAGAGAAAACGTAATTCTTCCGACACTACCTACACAGCTGCTTTGTAAACAAATCTCATATTTACGTCAATTTTTATTCTGTGAGTGTATGTATCATGTTTATATGCTATGTAACGGGTTTCATGTACAATTTTGAGGAAAATATCATAGATGGATTAATGAAAATGCCTATATTAATGTAAAATAAGACATTTAGTGTGCCCAAGAGTGATTATTATTACGTAGTATTGGTGTCATGAGTATAGCGAGACTTAGCGATTTTAATGTGTACCTGCACACCAGCACAGTAAGTATATTTAGGTACAGGTACACATAAGTACAGTGGACCCCCGCATAACGATTACCTCCGAATGCGACCAATTATTTAAGTGTATTTATGTAAGTGCATTTTGTACGTGTATGTTTGGGGGTCTGAAATGGACTAATCTACTTCACAATATTTCTTATGGGAACAAATTCGGTCAGTACTGGCACCTGAACATACTTCTGGAGTGAAAAAATATCGTTAACCGGGGGTCCACTGTAGTACAATTATCAGAGTACATATAAAATACGCAGTGGTTACGGAGAATGTAAACAAACCGGGTGGGGCACGCCGAATTTGAAAGACCTCTTGCCATATAGCAAATTTTGGTCATAATTTGACATTGCTGTATTAGCGGAACGCCATAAGGCGAAACGCCATAAAGCGGGGCCCTACTGTATTAACTATTAGAGTAGTGTACATATGTATGCATATTGCTTACTTTTAATTTCAGATCTTAGAATAATTTTTTTTTATTTTCATCGAAGTTTAAAAAACTTTACACTGTGTAAAGGAAATGTGTAAGTTCATTCAATTAACCCTTTTGGGGTTTCGGACGTACTAGTACGGCTTACGCGCCAGGGTTTTTGACGTACTAGTATGCATAAATTCTAGTGCCGTCAAATCTCGCGGGAAAAGGCTGGTAGGCCTAGATGTGAGAGAATGGGTCTGTGTGGTGGGTGTGCACGGTAGAAAAAAAATCTGGGACCCAGTGGTGCATTGTGGGAACGCCATCTTAGTACACAATGTCCACCATGCGTCACGGTAAGAAGTTCCTCACTCCTCAGCGAATTGGGACACTTTTGTTCCCCAGTGACAGTTCTAATACAGATGGAAGGGCCAGTGAAGATGAGTTTCAAGGTTTTGGTGAGGTAGTGACCGAAAGTAATGACCATAATATCGGTAATAGTGAGGAAAACCCAGACGACCCTCAGCCTTCCACCTCTGCTGCTGGGCCGTCTTGTTCACGTTCAGTTGTACCAGAATCAAAGAGGAAACTCCTGTTTTCCCAAATCCCAGACTCAGATGTGAGCATTGGTGATGATAGTGAATATGAACTACAAGCTCTTGAAAATAGTTCCAGTAGTGATAGTGAAGTGGAATATTCTCCAGTGAAGCGCCAGTATATACGACAATATACAGTGGACCCCCGGTTAACGATTTTAATCCGTGCAAGAGGGGTAATTGTTATGCGAAATAATCGTTATGTGAATGAATTTTCCCCATAAGAAATAATGGAAATAAAATTAATCCGTGCAAGACACCCAAAAGTATGAAAAAAAAAATTTTACCACATGAAATATACATTTTCCCACACACAAAGAGAAGGATACATGCACAATAGTAGAGTAGTACATGCACAGTATATATTGTGCATGTACTAGTCTACTAAATGAAGAATAAATGACACTTACCTTTATTGAAGATGCAGCAATGACTGATGAGACACTGTGTCCTGGGAGTGCCTTTTCCTCCTGAGTACTGTAGGTCCTGTTTGGCATTTTCTTCCAGAACAGGCCTTATCACACTGTGTATGCCACTACGATTCTTAAATCTCTCAAACCAACCTTTGCTGGCTTTAAATTCACCAATATGAGCACTAGTTCCAGGCATTTTTCCCTGTTCACCTGGGTGTTAGTCGACTTGTGTGGGTTGCATCCTGGGAGATAAGATTAAGGACCCCAATGGAAATAAGTTAGACAGTCTTCGATGACACTGACTTTTTTGGGTTATCCTGGGTGGCAAATCCTCTGGGGTTAATTGTTTCTTGGTATTCTCAATAAGCCACACCAACAACGGTGCTACAGCAGCAGCAGCAGCTGACAGTGCAGCAGCAGCAGCAGCAGCAGCTGACAGTGCAGCAGCAGCAGCAGCTGTACCACCAATAGTAGCGATGGTTGATTGGGGTTTATTATACAACCTGGCCAGCTCGGAGACATGCACTCCACTTTCATACTTATCAATGATCTTTTTCTTCATCTCTATTGTAATTCTCACCCTTATTGCTGTAGGGTTGGCACTAGAAGCTTTCTTGGGGCCCATGGTCACTTATTTTCCAGAAAAAGCACCGAAAACACTGTAATAATACGAAATATTCCGATTGTATGCTTGGATGTTACCGCGGAGGCTGGCTGGTAAACAATGCCACCGGCGGAACATGTGAGCGCGTCTCGGAAGAAAATCGGTAAGCGGGTTTTTAAGCGGTATGTGAGGCAAAATTTTTGCAATTAAAGTAAGCGGTATGCGAAATAATCGCTATGTGATGCCATCGTTATGCGGGGGTCCACTGTATGTGCTCTGGTAGTGCCATATGCTATTCCAAGGGGAAGAAGTACATCTCAGAGTACATCCCATGATTGTACAACAGGAACCGACAGTGAAAATGACGATGATACTGTTGGAATTGAGATGGAAAATGTGCATGGTGGTGGTAGTGGTGGTGCCGGGCGTGAGGCACCAGCAGTGGGCCATGCTGCCACCCACGCCGCTGCCTCAGCTGATCTACAACAAATGCCACCATCCTCCACAACCATAACCTCCTCAACCACCTGTCATTGTCCAGTACCCACCAGCAGACTGCACCTGGGATTGGCAAGAAGCTGTCAATTTTGTTCCAAATCCCCACCAGTTTGATGACAGCCCAAGTGGAAGACGGCCATGTTGCACACTGGGAAACAATGCCACTGAACTGGAATGTTTCGAGTTATTCTTTGACAAACCCCTGATGGAAAGTATTGTCATGGAAAGCAACACATACTACGAGTACACCATGGCAAACACAATACTTTCACCAAAATCACGTCTACACCAGTGGAAGGAGACAACTGTGGCTGAGATGTATCTTTTCTTTGCCACAATAATGCTTATGCCATATGTGTATAAGCACAGAGTGAAATCATACTGGTCAACAGACCACCTGATTGCAACTCCATGTTTCAGTGATATAATGCCAGTGAATCGGTTTGTGCTAATGTTACGTATGCTTCACTTCTCAGACAAAACCAGGCCTGACAGAAATGACAGGTTATATAAGATTAGGCATGTGTTTGTGTATCTGAGAGAGAAATTCAATATGTATTTTTATCCCTTCAGGAAGCTTGTAATTGACGAGTCTTCGATTCTGTTCAAAGGAAGACTCTCTTTCAAGCAGTACATACAAAGCAAGTGGAAACACTTTGGTATAAAGTTGTTTGTGCTTTGTGATTGTTATAGTGGTCTGGTATTGGATATTATTGTGTACACGAAGTTATACATTGCAAAAAACAAGGAAGTTATTGGGCATCTCTGGTGATGTGGTTAGAACAATGATAGAACCATACCTTGGTAAGGGGCATATATTATATACAGATAATTGGTACACAAGCCCCACACTCAGTGATTTTTTGCGAGTGAACATGACAGATGTGTGTGGCACAGTGTATGCAAATCGGAAACATATGCCCAGGTTTGACGCTGGCACTCAGAGGTGAGGTGCAGGTGTTTGCTGCCAATGACATTATGGCATTTCGGTGGCATGACAAACAAGATGTCACACTGTTGTCATCAGTTCACCCTAATGAAATTGCAGACACTGGCAGGCAGCATAGAGAGAGCAATGAACCCATTCTAAAACCTGCAGCTGTGATTGATTACACCTTCAATATGCATTCAGTGGACAAATGTGACATGCAGATTGGGTTTGCTGATTGTGTTCGCAAGAGTTATAAGTGGTACATAAAACTCTATTTTCCATCTTCTGGACATTTCCATGCTGAATGCTTATAATGTATAAGATGAGGACCAGAAAAACCACCATATGGTGAATTCTGTTTGTCTGTCATCAGACAAATAATATTCAAGTACCAAAAAACAACACCTGCAATAGACCGCCCACCAAAATTTTTTTTGTGTATAGTGCATCAAATTTTCAACAACTTCCTTCTCGTTTGAAGCATGGTGATCACTTCCTGGTAAAACTGCCTGCTACTACTTTCAAGAAAAAGGCTCAAAAGAGGTGTTACGTCTGTGCACATACAAGAAAATGCCCACAACAACGCAGAGAGACTCGTTTTATGTGTGAGGAATTTAAAACACCACTGTGCATGACACCATGTTTCAAAGACTTCCACAGGCTGCAGAACTTCTAGAAATTCCCTGTGACTGTATGTGTGTATATAAAATATAGAAAAATAGTAATAAACAACATTTCATATCGTTTGTGTAAATATTTTCTGTAAACAAAACAATGACAACAGTGTTTACGCTGTTATTGTGTAGTATTGAAAAAGAAAACTTACAAAGTACTGATCATATTGGTCTCACAGGCCACAAAAGTTACTTTGGAAAAGAAAAATTAAAAAATAATAGAAAATAGTACATAAAAAAGTAAATAAAAGAATACCGGGTGATGGCAGTCGGCGATGTTATTTTTTTATTTTTTTATTATCACACTGGCCGATTCCCACCAAGGCAGGGTGGCCCGAAAAAGAAAAACTTTCACCATCATTCACTCCATCACTGTCTTGCCAGAAGGGTGCTTTACACTACAGTTTTTAAACTGCAACATTAACACCCCTCCTTCAGAGTGCAGGCACTGTACTTCCCATCTCCAGGACTCAAGTCCGGCCTGCCGGTTTCCCTGAATCCCTTCATAAATGTTACTTTGCTCACACTCCAACAGCACGTCAAGTATTAAAAAACCATTTGTCTCCATTCACTCCTATCAAACACGCTCACGCATGCCTGCTGGAAGTCCAAGCCCCTCGCACACAAAACCTCCTTTACCCCCTCCCTCCAACCCTTCCTAGGCCGACCCCCTACCCCGCCTTCCTTCCACTACAGACTGATGCACTCTTGAAGTCATTCTGTTTCGCTCCATTCTCTCTACATGTCCGAACCACCTCAACAACCCTTCCTCAGCCCTCTGGACAACAGTTTTGGTAATCCCGCACCTCCTCCTAACTTCCAAACTACGAATTCTCTGCATTATATTCACACCACACATTGCCCTCAGACATGACATCTCCACTGCCTCCAGCCTTCTCCTCGCTGCAACATTCATCACCCACGCTTCACACCCATATAAGAGCGTTGGTAAAACTATACTCTCATACATTCCCCTCTTTGCCTCCAAGGACAAAGTTCTTTGTCTCCACAGACTCCTAAGTGCACCACTCACTCTTTTTCCCTCATCAATTCTATGATTCACCTCATCTTTCATAGACCCATCCGCTGACACGTCCACTCCCAAATATCTGAATACGTTCACCTCCTCCATACTCTCTCCCTCCAATCTGATATTCAATCTTTCATCACCTAATCTTTTTGTTATCCTCATAACCTTACTCTTTCCTGTATTCACCTTTAATTTTCTTCTTTTGCACACCCTACCAAATTCATCCACCAATCTCTGCAGCTTCTCTTCAGAATCTCCCAAGAGCACAGTGTCATCAGCAAAGAGCAGCTGTGACAACTCCCACTTTGTGTGTGATTCTTTATCTTTTAACTCCACGCCTCTTGCCAAGACCCTCGCATTTACTTCTCTTACAACCCCCACTTTTTGCAAACTACACACCTCCATATCTCGGTAAGTATTGATGGTAAAAATTTTTTGTTTAGCCTATAATGTTTAGAAAAAAAAAAAACTTTTTTCAAGACTTTTTTTTTTTTTTTTTTTTTTTGAAATTTGGCCGACCCTCAGAACAAGTCTCAAGAGGACCTGCCGACCCCCAAAGGGTTAATAATGAAGAAAGGTTGCTCAAGTTCTGAACTCTAATTTCAGGTTTTCAATTTCTACTTATTACAATTTTTTATTTCAGTTTTCAGTGTTTTTAAAGCCTTCAGTTAACAGTATAATGAGTGTTGGATAATTTACTTTCATGTTTAATTAACTGGAAATTTTCATTATTGATGCCTGATGATAATCAACTTCTCAATATGCAGATAGGTTAGAATTTTTTTTCAGGTTTAAAGCCTCACAAGGTACCTGTAATTATTAATAATATTGGCATCTCAGGGAGATTAAGTTACTGTACTTAATATTTAACCAATTGGGCAACCAATAAGCATTCCCTTATATATTGAACACAGTTATAATTTAAAAAAAAATAAAGAGGAGAAAAGTATTAGTATCAGCCAAAAATTGGATACAAGTATCAGCCGAAAACTGGATATCAGCATTGGCAAGCATTTTGGTATTGTCCCATCTTTAAATAAAATGTCAGAGAAATAAACAGTGCATGGACAAATGTGATTATAGAACTAATGATGAACAATATGATTAAAAAATCTGAGAAAATAGTGTCCATTTCTTACAGGAAACTCATAGGATGATTTTTTATTTATTAACACATCGGCCGTTTCCCACCAAGGCAGGGTGGCCCGAAAAAGAAAAACTTTCATCATCATTCACTTTATGACTGTCTTGCCAGAGGCATGTTTACACTACAGTTACAAAACTGCAACATTAACACCCCTCCTTCAGTGTCGGCACTGTACTTCCCATCTCAAGGAATCAAGTCTGGCCTGCAGGTTTTCCTGAATTCCTTCATGAATGTTACCTTGCTTACACTCCAACAGCACAGAAAGTCCTAAAAACCATTTGTCTCCATTTGCTCCTATCTAACACGCTCATGCACACTTGCTGGAAGTCCAAGCCTCTCGCACACAAAACCTCCTTAACCCGCTCCCTCCAACCTTTCCTAGGCCGACCCCTACCCTGCCTTCCTCACAGTATGACTATGCATAAAATGTTTTAAATTTTAAAGCAATGCCAAGATGAAGTCCTAATGTAGTACAGTATACTGCAAAACTAAGAATAAAAAACAACTATACAATACAAAACTACAAGGTATCCATCCTAGCAAACAAACACGTTTTAACTTACCCTCACTTTCACGTCCCATAAAGCGATTAGCAGGTGCTCCACTAAAACTTCCAGATGTACCAAAGCGAGGTTCAAATGATGGTGGTGGCTGGGCATTAGGTCCACGAAAGGGCTGCCCTCCACGCATCATTTCTTGCTGCTGCTGCTGCTTTTGGAACCTGGGAGGTAACTTACTCTTGAACTGCGAGGAGAATACAGGCTGTTGGTCTCTTGGGCCATCTCGTCTGTCGTATGGACGTTCAAACTGGTCCCTTGAGTGATCCCGATAACTGTCCCTATAAGTCTCTCGTCTATCTTGATACTGCCGATAATCACGTCCACCATCACGACTTTGGGATTTCTCATCCCTAGTTTCACTATTGCCTCGTGAGCAACCAGGAACAGAATCAGTCTCTTCCCTTTCTCTTTCATCAACAAAATCACCACGAGTGTCCCATGGGTCCTTATGTTTCTTTCCAACACTCTTGGTTTGCTCATATCTTTTTTTCTCTTCGTAACGTTTCTCCTCCTCCTCATGGCGTTGCCGTGCTCGTTCAAGAGCAACCTGTACCTCATCCCCTGTAGCACGCTTTTCACGCCACATATCTTCCTCTTCACGGGGATGTGGTGCTGGGGAATGTGAGGGTGCATGTACAGGAAGTGAGGTAGTGTGCGTAGGAGGATGGACAGGATTTAGAGGAGAAGGATGTGAAGGTGTGTGTCCAGGATTATGTGAAGAATTAAGAGATGGTGTGAGAGATGAGGTATGTGAAGAACTGAGTTGTGAAGGACCACCCCTTAGTCCAGACCCTTGAAGACTACTGAAGTCCCTAGATGGACCTCTTTGATAATCATAATTTCTTTGTTGCTGCCATCTGCCCGATTCACCAGGCGAATATCGGCAATTATCAGGAGCCCGGCGGTCCTCCACAGTTTCTCGTTTACTCTCACGACCACGAGGACCCTGGTGAGCCCTGTCTCTTAATCCTGAGTCTCTCTCCTGTTCTCGTTCTCGTGATACAAGATGTTCATCGCGCCGTTCATCACTATCTCTAACGTCACGTATTCTTTCCTTTTCACACCGTTCACGCCTATCAGTCTTCCAGTCTAAATTGTGCTGCTTGCTGCTCTCCTCTTCTGCAGTTCCTTCATCTTCACTGAAGTTCAGTTTTTGGCTGAATAAAGGAAAAAAAAGTAAATGAATACTAAAGAAAAATTCAAGGTTGTTACTACACATTGGTAAGCAACAATTATCATAATGCACAACTTTATGAAGTAGTCATCTTGACAAGCAACAAAACTATCGGCAGAAAAGTGGGTTGGTGCAGGTATGAGTAGTGGGGGGTTGAAGAGGGTTGGAATAGTTTTAAAAATGCAGTATTAGAATGTGGGGCAGAAGTTCGTGGTTATAGGAGGGTGGGTGCAGGAGGAAAGAGGAATGATTGGTGGAATGATGAAGTAAAGGGTGTGATAAAAGCGAAAAAGGTAGCTTATGAGAGGTATTTACAAAGTAGAAGTGTTATAAGAAGAGTAGAGTATATGGAGAGTAAAAGAAAGGTGAAGAGTGTGGTGAGAGAGTGCAGAAGGAGAGCAGATGATAGTGGGAGAGGTACTGTCAAGAAATTTTAATGAAAATAGGAAAAAAATTTGGAGTTAAACAAGTTAAGAAAGCCTAGGGAACAAATGGAATTGTCAGTTAAAAACAGAGTAGGGGAGTTAGTAGATGGGGAGAGAGAGGTTTTGGGTAGATGGCGAGAATATTTTGAGGAACTTTTAAATTCGACGAAGAAAGGGAGGCAGTAATTTCATGCACTGGCCAGGGAGGTATACAATTTTTTAGGAGAGAAGAGGAGCATGATGTGAGTGTGGGGAAGGTGCGTGTGGCATTATGTAGAATGAAAGGGGGTAAAACAGTTGGAACTGACGGGATCATGACAGAAATGTTAAAAGCAGGGGACGACATAGTGTTGGAGTGGTTGGTATTTTTTATTAATAAATGTATGAAAGAGGGGAAGGTACCTAGAGACTGGCGGAAAGCGTATATAGACCCTTTATATAAAGGGAAGGGGGACAAAAGAGAAAAGTGTACGGTAGGGTTATTATTGAAAGAGTTAGAGGTAAGACAGAATGCAGAATTGCAGATGAGCAAGGAGGTTTTAGAGTGGGTAGGGGATGTGTAGATCAATTGTTTACACTGAAGCATATATATGAGCAGTATTTAGATAAAGATAAGGAAGTTTTTATTGCATTTATGGATTTAGAAAAGGCATATGATAGAGTGGATAGGGAAGCAATGTGGCAGATGTTGCAAGTACTATATGGAATAGGTGGTAAGTTACTAAATGCTGTAAAGAGTTTTTATGAGGATAGTGAGGTTCAAGTTAGGCTGTGTAGAAGAGAGGGAGACTACTTCCCGGTAAAAGTAGGTCTTAGACAGGGATGTGTAATGTCAACATGGTTGTTTAACATATTTATAGATGGGGTTGTAAAAGAAGTAAATGCTAGGATGTTCAGGAGAGGGGTGGGGATTAAATTATGGGGAATTAAATACAAAATGGGAAGTGACACAGTTACTTTTTACTGATGATACTGTGCTTATGGGAGATTCTAAAGAAAAATTGCAAAGGTTAGTGAACGAATTTGGGAGTGTGTGTAAAGGTAGAAAGTTGAAAGTGAACATAGAAAAGAATAAGGTGATCGAGAGTATCAAATGATTTAGATAAAGAAAAATTGGATATCAAATTGGGGAGGAGTATAGAAGAAGTGAATGTTTTCAGATATTTGGAAGTCGACGTGTCAGCGGATGGATTTATAAAGGATGAAGTTAATCATAGAATTGATGAAGGAAAAAAGGTGAGTTGTGCATTGAGGTATATGTGGAGGCAAAAAATGTTATCTATGGAGGCAATGAAGGGAATGTATGTAAGTATAGTAGTACCAATACTCTTATATGGGTGTGAAGCTTGGGTTGTAAATGCTGCAGCAAGTAGGTGGGTGGAGGCAGTGGAGATGTCCTGTCTAAGGGCAATGTGTGGTGTAAATATTATGCAGAAAATTCTGAGTGTGGAAATTAGAAGAAGGTGTGGAGTTAATAAAAGTATTAGTCAGAGGGCAGAAGAGGGTTTGTTGAGGTGGTTTGGTCATTTAGAGAGAATGGATCTAAGTAGAATGACATGGAGAGCGTATAAATCTGTAGGGGAAGGAAGGCAGGCTAGGGGTCGTCCTCGAAAAGGTTGGAGGGAGGGGGTAAAGGTAGTGTTGTGGGCGAGGGGTTTGGACTTCAAGCAAGCGTGCATGAGCATGTTAGATAGGAGTGAATGGAGACAAATGGTATTTGGGACCTGACGAGCTGTTGGAGTGTGAGCAGGGTAATATTTAGTGAAGGGATTCAGGAAAACCGGTTATTTTATATAACCGGACTCGAGTCCTGGAAATGGGAAGTACAATGCCTGCACTCTAAAGGAGGGGTTTGGTATATTGGCATTTTATAGGGATATATTGTGTATTTTTATATGTATATACTTCTAAACTGTTGTGTTCTGGGCACCTCTGCAAAAACAATGATTATGTGTGAGTGAGGTGAAAGTGTTGAATGATGATGAAAGTATTTTCTTTTTGGGGATTTTCTTTCTTTTTGGGTCACCCTGCCTCGGTGGGAGATGGCCGACTTGTTGAAAAAAAAAATGTATGACTACTCACAAAACTAATAACGCTATTGCAAATAAATCAGAGTGGATGGGACTCAAACCTATGGTAAGCGAATCCTCTAACTCACTGGTGTACAGAAATATACCTAATTGGATGAATCTTTTTAGGCCAAAATAGTCCAGTGGATAGCACACTGGCCTGCAAGTTGCAAGTTTTAGGACTTATTTGCCGTGGGTTTGAGCCCCTACTTGTTCTGCTATTTGTTCATTTCAAAGATTCTACAGCAGCAACATAATGAATAGACTATGATGTAGCTCTATTTAATTTTTTACAGAATTGTGCATAATGGTACATATATGAGTGACAATAATACAGTACTGGATAAGTTCTCTCCTTCTGCATTGGCTGTTTTCTAGTACACAGACATCCCAATTCAATTTACTCTCAAAGTTGCAACATCTACACCCTCTCTCAGACTGCATTCAATACTACCCATCTCCAGAACTCTTGTTCAACTAATTGGTGTTTATAAATCGTATATTACCTTAACACCTGCACCAAAGAACTCATGAAAAGAGAAGCACTGTAAAGGCCTACTGGCCATGTTATGTAAGTCCTACTTACTTTAAATACACTCCATAATCTACAACCCCATTGCAAAACTCATGTTTCTTCACACAAGAAAACATACAAAATGGAGCAATGTAACAGGCCTCATGGTCATGCTAAACAGGTGCTCCTCAAAACCCCTCTCCAAATTTCACTTATCTACAATTCTATTGCCAAACCAATGTTTTTCTACACTAAACGTAAGAGAAACATTGCAGTAGGCTCACTACTACATGCTAGGCAGGGCCTGCTACCCAAGCATTTCCATTCATGCCCCTCTTAACCCACTATCAAGGTACTTAATGTATTTGCTCCAATGACAAATGGGAACAGAGAAGCGAGTCGAGTGGCCAGAAACAAATATGCTAGGGTGAAGAAAAAGGCTGAGACACAAGAATGACATAACAGCAAAGGCCATGTCTGAACCAGAACTACTTCACAGCCACAACAGAAGAATGACAACAGTAAAGGACCAGGTAATTCAACTGAGGGAAGGAGGAAATCTCATGAACAAGTCCATGAAGTGTTGATAAAACGATTCAAAGAGGTCTTCTCAGTGGAAACTGAGGTAATACCAGAGAGATTAAGGAAAAGAGATTGACAAGTACTGGATACACTCCACACAACAGGGAAAGAGGTAAAGAAACTTTTGATGGATCTTTATACATTAAAAGCAACGACATTGTATCACCATGGATTCTGCGAGAGGGTGCAGAAGCACTATCTAAACCAACTAGCTATGATCTCACAATGTCAATGAATACAAGACAGCAAATGTAGTCCCTATATAAAAGATAGAAAACAAACAGGAGACATTAAACTACAAACCAGTTTCCCTAACATGCATACCTTGCAGTGTAATGCAAAAACTTTTCAGAGGGATAGTAGAAGAACACCTGGAGACAAGTGGTTTTATAAAAAATAAAAAGGATGGATTTAGGGATGACAAATCTAGATTTGTCTTAAAAGTTTAACTTGTTGGAGTTCTATGACAAAGTAACAGATGTGTCACATGAGGGGCTTGTGGTGGTTTGAATTCAACCCCATTAAATGCAAGATCATGAAAATTGGGGAAAGGAACAATAAGACTGGAAACAAGGTACATATAGACTAGGGGAACAGGCTGTAAACTTCAAAGAGGAAAACCTAGAGGTGAGCATATTATCCAATATATGGCCAAAGGTTCACACTGGCCAAGTAACCTCTGCAGCCAACGCTTGTCTGGCAAATCTAAGAGTAGCTTTCGGGAATCGCAACAGTCATTCCAGGGCATTTTTACAACATACGAAAGGCCCATCTTGGAGTATGCAGTGCCACTAAGGAACCTGCACCTGAAAAAGCTCATTAAGAAACTAAAGAAAATGCAGAAGTATGAAACGAGGCTTTATCCTGAGCTAAAGGGCATAAGCTATGAAGAGAGGCCAAAAAAAGTAATTAACAATACTGGAAAACAACCAGGGAGACATGATAATATACAAAATACAATGGAACCTCTACTTACGAGTTTAATCCGTTCCAAGACCTTGCTCGCAACTGGATTTGCTCGTTTGCAGAGTCAATTTTCCTTATTTAAATTAATTGAAATGGAATTAATTCGTTCCAGTGGAATTCCAGGCACGAGAAAATACTTTAATAATTTCCCTAATATCGACTCTACAGCTTATTTATCTATCACAATTCATGTAAAATGACATAATAAACTGTATTAATAACATAGAAACATGATATACACACTAGAATGAATAAAATACATGTCATTAGGTATGTGGCTAGTGATGGTGACAGCAGCTATTGTTGCTGGGGTTTATGGGGCCACCACAGCAGCCATTCCTGCTCCTGACTACATGTGTAGAGAACCTAGGATAACCCAAAAAAGTCAGAGTGACTTATAAGTGCTACACTCTTAATGCTACACTTTGCCACTGCTACTTCATGTTGTTTGCCACTGCTACCTCATGTTGTTTGCCACTGCTACCTCATGTTGTTTGCCACTGCTACCTCATGTTGTCTGCCACTGCTACCTCATGTTGTCTGCCACTGCTGCTTCATGTTGTCTGCCACTGCTGCTTCATGTTGTCTGCCACTGCTGCTTCATGTTGTCTGCCACTGCTGCTTCATGTTGTCTGCCACTGCTGCTTCATGTTGTCTGCCACTGCTGCTTCATGTTGTCTGCCACTGCTGCTTCATGTTGTCTGCCACTGCTGCTTCATGTTGTCTGCCACTGCTGCTTCATGCTGTCTGCCACTGCTACCTCATGTTGTCTGCCACTGCTACCTCATGTTGTCTGCCACTGCTACCTCATGTTGTCTGCCACTGCTACCTCATGTTGTCTGCCACTGCTACCTCATGATGTCTGCCACTACTACCTCATGATGTCTGCCACTACTGTTTCATGTTGTCTACCACTGCTACCTCATGTCTGCCACTGCTGCTTCATGTTGTCTGCCACTGCTACCTCATGCTGTCTGCCACTGCTACCTCATGTTGTCTACCACTACTACCTCATGATGTCTGCCACTGCTGCTTCATGTTGTCTGCCACTGCTACCTCATGCTGTCTACCACTGCTACCTCATGTTGTCTGCCACTGCTGCTTCATGTTGTCTGCCACTACTGCTTCATGTCTGCCACTGCTGTTTCATGTTGTCTGCCACTGCTACCTCATGTCAGCCACTGCTGCTTCATGTTGTCTGCCACTGCTGCTTCATGTTGTCTGCCACTGCTGCTTCATGTTGTCTGCCACTGTTGCTTCATGTTGTCTGCCCCTGCTACCTCATGATGTCTGCCACTGTTGCTTCATGTTGTCTGCCACTGCTCCCTGATGATGTCTACCACTGATGTTACCAAACAATCGAACATTTCTGATGTTTTGAGCTCAATTTCAAGGTATGTACTCTTCATCATGAAACCAATTAAAATCATATTTATTTTTGTAGTATATCTTCCATTCTATCACTTGAGACCAAATAAAACGAGAATACAACCATAAACACCATACGAAAATATACCGCTAAGGGAAGGCTAATGGTTGAGAAGTGAACTCTGTTATTTATGGTCCGATTTCTTTCATTTTTGGCGTACGTTAAGAAGCATCTTTTCATCATACATTGCCCAAGTTTCAATAAGATAGTCCAACAAACAACTGAGATCCAATTCCCTAGATCAAGAGAAAGAGCCCCCTCACCAGTGTCAATTAACCTCCCTTGAGGCCCACTCGCATCTGGAAATTTTGCTTGCGTTGAAGCAAAAAATCGACTGAGCAGCTGCTCGTATCTGGAAAAACTTGCACGTGGATGCACTCGCAAGGAGGTTCCACTGTACATGGGAATTGATAAGATAGATGGGGAGAGGCTGTTTGAGGAGAGAAACTGGAACTTGGGGACACCACTGGAAGTTAAAAATACCAATGAAACACATGGATGTTAGAAAGTATTTCTTCAGTCTCAAGAGTGGTTGGGAAATGGAATGATCTTGGTGAGGAAGTGATAGAGGCAGGCTACATACAGAGTTTTAAGAGCAGGATCAGTAGTGCCCAAAAGACTTATAAGGGAGTAAATCTGAAGAGTGCCAAATAAGAGGCAGGCTCAGGATCTGAGAAACAGCCTCTGCATCCACAAATAGAGAACTGCACACACATGTACACGCAAGAACACAGGTGCACACACTTTTATATAATTTTTTTTTTTACATTAAATGTCTCAACCGAAGTATGATGAATGAATATAGTTAGACTCGCCTTCATTCATTCAACAGCTGTCTTGTCAAAAGTGAGTGGCCATGACAATTCAAATTACAGTACTTTCTGAGATGCAAGATCTGCACACTCCTTCAGAGTGCAGACACTGCACTTCCCACTTCCAGGACTCAATCTCAGCTTACCAGGTTCCCTGAATCCATTGATCTTACCTTGGTCACACTACAAGAGAGCATTAACCCTTTTATTGTCCAGACCCCTCATCTGAAACTTGTCCAAGAACTTTCAAAAAATCTTATGAAATGGTAAAGAATCTTTTTCTGAAGGTAACAGAACAAAGTATGAAAATTTAAAAATTACTCCTTTGCTAATTTTGCCGTGTCAGCAATTCTGCCCTAAGTCCTATTCTAGGCCAATTACATTGTTCCAGTTGACCAAATTCTTAGCTATTTCGCTAGTATGTCTTCCATTTTATCAATTAAGCACAAGAAATTTCCAAATTAACTATTTCAACTACACAATAGTGATCAGAAATTGGTAATTTGGTCGAATTCACACAAATTTCAAAATATTCCAATTTCAAAATAGGTCCAGAATAAACAATGCAGGCATTCCTGGCACTAAAATAACATTTCCTCTTATCATTAGTTATATTTCCAGGCCTTACACATGAATTCCATTTGGATTTTTTATTCACACAATTTTTATTCGCAAAAAAAAAAAAATAGAAGATTTACTGTTATGCAATATTGTAATTATATAAATAATACCAGTGCATTCCTGAACACACATTAGACCCACCAGTTGACACGTACTGGATGCATGACATTAGACCCACCAGTTGACATGTAGTGGATGCATGACATTAGACCCACCAGTTGACATGTAGTGGATGCATGACATTAGACCCACCAGTTGACATGTAGTGGATGCATGACAATTTTTTTACTCTTGGAACATCAGGAAAAATCAGACATCTCTGCTACTTTGAGCTCAATTTAATATATCTTCCATTCTATCAAATGAGACCAAGAAACTGAGAATGCAACCATAAAAAACACATGTAAATACACTGCAAAGCTGACATTTTAAACCAAAAAAATGGTCAGTTTTTTTCTTATTATGCACTGCATGCTGCAGGATTTTTTAATATGGTGCACACTTACCACATAGACCCAGTCTCTCATATCTAGATCCAAATTTACTGCTCACAGCTTATCTGAGTGAGCTGAGCTCATCACGTAGTAATACAGCACAGGTAGCAAACTCAAAGGAATAGTACTATGGCACAGTCAGCAAAAGGGTTAAAGCCCCCTCTCCTTCCACAAAAAACAGAAAATGTAAGATACACAAAATATATTCTTAAGACCATAATTATAAAGTCAACATGCTTAGAATTTTAAAGTTAACTTACTTATAATCTACTTCTCCAGCAGTAGTTGCCCAGCCCTCAGCCACACAAGGATCATCCTCAAATCCCTCCAGTGCCTCTTTCTTAATAATAGGAGGTGGCAGAACAATATCCTCATCAGTAGAACCAGGAGGACCTCCACTTCCTCTGTACCTCTGGTCACGCACATAAGGGGGACGCTGATGACCAGGATAATTTGGTGGAAAACCTCCTGGGAAGTTACCACGCACCATCTGTCATAGGCAACGTAAGTGATATACAGAATGATACAAGTTTCTGAAGAAAATAATTAAATTACCTTATACCTTTCAAACTATGTACCTTCATGCACAGACTGTACTAATTGATCTCAATGAAAAAGAAAATTTTGGCACTTTTTAGAGAAGAAAATCTTACACATCCCTTCCAAAACACATTTGTGTTGTTGGGAAGGGATGGGTAAAAAGAAAGAATAATTTACCTATCTCAATTTCAAATGAGTGGATAATGAGGGCACAAAATAAAAAAAAATGAGTATATTAAGGAAAGTGGTAAGGCATACTAACAATGAATAAGAAGTTGAAGATAAAAAGGAATCACACACAGAAAAAGGGGTAGAAGGTGTTAAGAAAAAGAAAGGGCTTTGGTCTCCAGAAGGAGCAACAAGGTAAAGGAAGATGTGTTCCGTCTTGCTAGTGTGAACAAGTCTCCACTCGCATCTCTTTAAATTTCATGTGTAAAGGTCACAAATAAAAATAAGTTAGTATTAAAATATTTTAACGAAATAAACATTTTTAACAATACTTGTAAATAACAAAACTCATACAACAGTGTAATTCAACATGCCCCCAGCCCAGTGGCGGCTTGTCCAAAGGAGCTGCAGAGCTGCAGCCCCCCCAGATGCTCACTGCCAGACGTATCACTTCATCAACCTTACACTAAAATAATTTGCAATTGACAAATATATTACATGAAATATCTGTTGTATGTTGTTTTCCGTGTATTTATAAGTGAATTTTTAATATTTTGTTGAAACGAGATAAAAAAATTATTAAAAATAGAAGTTTCATGCGGTACAATAGTATAAGTATTACTGGCGCTATAAGCTGCCACTGCCCCAGCCCCCTTCCAATCTATCAAGTACAAACCTTTTGGCCAAGCTTCCTTGAATGCCTGTTCAAACAGGCAGTTGCTGTTAGCAGCCCACTTACTCACAAAGCCATCACAGCCTGATTGATCTGGCACTTGGCAGACAGTGATTCAGTTTCTTTTTCACTTCTACATTTGTTTCAGCAATATTTTTGACAAGTACTGGTAGCAGTTTAAAGTCTCAGACCATGAATGTTGACAGTGTTCTCTTTTTGTACCTATGGTGCCTCTGCTTGTCAATGATTATATTCAAACATTTCCTCCCGTATTTCTCATTCCTTTAAGTTCTGATGGTAGTATCTACATTTGAAACCAGGCCAAATAAAATCTCTTTCCTCTTTGCTCCAGGGAGTACATTAAAAATACAGCACTGTGATGCGTTCCCATTTAATGCTTTATTGACTGAGCAGTAAACAATCTCTGCACATTTTCCAGCCTGATGTCTCCTCTCCTTCAAACTGAGATGTGAGCACAGGACAATATTCTAGAGTAAGATCAAAGTTCTCTGAAGAATTATTGGTATTTTATCTTTTGTTTTGAAAGTTCTCAGCATCCACCTTGTTAATTTTCTGACTGCCATAGCAACTGATATTATTCAAAGTTTTTTATCAGTTTCTTATGTTTTATGAGATAATCCACCTGCATTTAATGTGCAGTGAAAATTTTTACTTCTTCATTCTTCCCATATCTAAGCAATTAAATCTGTCACCACTGAACACTGTCATTGTTATTTGTCATTGGAAGGCTCTGTTGCTATCCAAATGTAATTTTACTGTATCTTATCTTCTAACTGGGCCACTTTCAATCTTAACTTGCTATTATCTGCAAAAAATGATACAAAGCTATGACCTATTGTTTATCTGTCTGCCATGACAATGAGAAACAGTAAAGGTATTATGTATACCTGAAGAGTGTTTCTAGGCCCAATGCTCCACGGCCAGGTCCATGACCAGGTCTATTACTCCTATTAGAAATGTCAATATCATTTCCCCACCTTTCCTGTTTTATCTACTGCCTTCAATTTATGAGCTATTACTCCATGGTCATATTTGTCTTTTTTTTTTTTTTTTTAATACATGTTGGCTGTTTCCCACCGAAGCAGGGTGACCCAAAAAAGAAAAAAAAAACTTTCATCATCATTCAACACTTTCACCATTATTCATACATAATCAATGTCTTTGCAGAGCTGCTCAGATATGACAGTTAATATCTGAAACCCCTCCTTTAACCCTTTGAGGGTTTTCGTCGTACAAGTACGTCTTACGCGTAGGGGTTTTTGATGTACTAGTACGCATAAATTCTAGCGGCCTCAAATCTCGCGCGAAAAGGCTGGTAGGCCTAGGTGTGAGAGAATGGGTCTGCGTGGTCGGTGTGCGCGGTAGAAAAAAAAATCTGGGACCCAGTGGTGCATTGTGGGAATGCCCTCTTAGTAAACAATGTCCACCATGCCTCGCGGTAAGAAGCTCCTCACTCCTCGGCGAATTGGGACACTTTTGTTCCCCAGTGACAGTTCTAATAGTGATGGAAGTGCCAGTGAAGATGAGTTTCGTGGTTTTAGTGAGGTTTTGACCGAAACTAATGACCATAATATCGGTAATAGTGAAGAAAACCCAGACGACCCTCAGCCTTCCACCTCTGGTGCTGGGCCCTCGTGTTCACGTTCAGTTGTTCCAGAACCCAAGAGGAAACTTCTATTTTCCCAAATCCCAGACTCAGATGAGAGCATGGGTGATGATAGTGATAGTGAATATGAACTACAAGCTCTTCAAACTAGTTCCAGTAGTGATAGTGAAGTGCAATATTCCCCAGTGAAGCGTCAGTATATACGACAATATATGCGCTCTGGTAGTGTGCCATATGTTATACCAAGGGGAAGGAGTGTATCTCGGAGTACATCCCGTGGCTGTACAACAGGAACAGACAGTGAAAATGACAAAGATACTGTTGCAATTGGGATGGAAAATGTGCGTGGTGGTAGTGGTGCCGGCGGTGAGGCACCAGCAGTGGGCCATGCTGCCACCCACGCTGCCACCCACGCCGCTGCCTCAGCTGATCTAGAACAAAGGCCACCACCCCCCACTCCCCCACCACACCAGCCTCCACAACCACAACCTCCACAACCACAACCACCTGTCATTGTCCAGTACCCACCAGCAGACCGCACCTGGGATTGGCAGGAAGCTGTCAATTTTGTTCCAAATCCCCACCAGTTTGATGGCAGCCAAAGTGGAATACGGCCATCTTGTGCACTTGGGAACAATGCCACTGAACTGGAATGTTTCGAGTTATTCTTTGACGAACCACTGATGAAAAGTATTGTCATGGAAAGCAACACATACTACGAGTACACCATGGCAAAACACATTACTTTCACCAAAATCACGTCTACACCCAGTGGAAGGAGGCAACTGTGGCTGAGATGTATCTTTTCTTTGCCACAATAATGCTTATGCCACATGTGTATAAGCACAAAGTGAAATCATACTGGTCAACAGACCCCCTGATTGCAACACCAGGTTTCAGTGATATAATGCCAGTGAATCGATTTGTGCTAATGTTACGTATGCTTCACTTCTCAGATAAAACCAGGCCTGACAGAACTGACAGGTTATATAAGATTAGGAATGTGTTTGTGTATCTGAAACAGAAATTCAGTACGCATTTTTATCCCTTCAGGAAGCTTGTAATTGACGAGTCTTTGATTCTGTTCAAAGGAAGACTCTCTTTCAAGCAGTACATACCAAGCAAGAGGAAACGCTTTGGTATAAAGTTGTTTGTGCTTTGTGATTGTTACAGTGGTCTGGTATTGGATATTATTGTGTACACTGGAAGTTATACATTGCAAAATACCAGGAAGTTACTGGGCATCTCAGGTGATGTGGTTCGAACAATGATAGAACCATACCTTGGTAAGGGCATATATTATATACAGATAACTGGTACACAAGCCCCTCACTCAGTGATTTTTTGCGAGTGAACATGACAGATGTGTGTGGCACAGTGTGTGCAAATCGAAAACATATGCCCAGGTTTGACGCTGGCACTCGTAGAGGTGAGGTGCAGGCGTTTGCTGCCAATGACATCATGGCATTTCGGTGGCATGACAAACGAGATGTCACACTGTTGTCATCAATTCACCCTAATGAAATGGCAGACAGTGGCAGGCAGCATAGAGAGAGAAATGAACCCATTCTAAAACCTGCAGCTGTGATTGATTACACCTTCAACATGCATTCAGTGGACAAATATGACATGCAGATTGGGTTTGCTGATTGTGTTCGCAAGAGTTATAAGTGGTACATCAAACTGTTTTTCCATCTTCTGGACATTTCCATGCTCAATGCTTATAATATGTATAAGATGAGCACCAGAAACAAACCACAGTACGGCGAATTCTGTTTGTCTGTCATCAGACAAATAGTATTCAAGTACCAAGGAACAGCACCTGCAATTGACCGCCCACCAAATTATCAACAACTACCTGCTCGTCTGAAGCATGGAGATCACTTCCTGGTAAAACTGCCTGCTACTGCTTTGAAGAAAAAGGCTCAGAAGAGGTGTTACGTCAGTGCACATACAAAAAAACGCACACAACAACGCAGAGACACTCGTTTTATGTGTGAGGAGCACAAAACTCCACTGTGCATGACACCATGTTTCAAAGACTTCCACAGGCTGCAGAACTTCTAGAAACATTCCCTGTGACTGTATATGTGTATATAAAATATAGAAAAATAGTAATAAACAACATTTCATATCGTTTGTTTGTGTAAATATTTTCTGTAAACAAAATAATGACAACAGTGTTTATGCCCTTATTGTGTAGTATTGAAAAAGAAATAACTTACAAAATACTGATCATGTTGGCCTCAGAGGCCATAAAAGTTACTCAGAAAAAGAAAAATTGAAAAATAATTGAAAATAGTACATAAAAAAGTAAATAGAAAAATACCGGGTGACGGCAGTCGGCGATGTTACCATATGTTGTTCAATTTTGGCAAATTTCACACCTCCATATCTCAGTAAGTATTGACGTTAAAATTTTTTTGTTTAGCCTATAATGTTTAGAAAAAAAAAACTTTTTTCATAAGAAATAATAATTTTTTTTTTTTGAAATTTGGCCGACCCTGAGAACGAGTTTCGGAGAGGGCCTGTCGACCCTCAAAGGGTTAAAGGGCAGGCATTGTACTACCCAATTCCAAGACTCAAGCCCAGCTAACCAGTTTCCCTGAATCCCTTCACAAAATATTGCCCTGCTCACACTCCAACAGCTCATCAGATCCCAAACACAATGTCTCCATTCACTCCTTACACACTCATGCACACTTGCTGGAAGTCCAAGCCCCTCACCCACTAAACCTCCTTTACCCCCTCCCTCCACTCTTTCCTAGAATGACCCTGCCTTCCTTCCCATAAAGATTTAGAGGCTCTTCAAGTCATTCTACTTTGTTCCATTCTCTCTAAATGACCAAACCACCTGAACAACCCCTCTTCAGCTTTCTGACTAATACTTTTAGTAACTCCACACCACCTCCTAATTTCCACACTACGAATTCTCTGCATAACATTTACACCACACATTGCCCTTAGACATGACATCTCCACTGCCTCGAGCCTCCTCCCTGCTGCAGCATTTACAACCCATGCTTCACACCCACATAAGAGCGTTGGTACCACTATATTCACATACATTCCCTTCTTTGCCTCCATGGAAATGTTTTTTTTTGTCTCCACAGATACCTCAAAGCACCAATCTTTCCTCCTTAAGCCACGAGTGTTGTAAAACTCAACTAAATTGCCGAGAGCAACGGGCTAGTAACCCTTTTGGATTCTAAGCTCCTCCAAAGAACAGTGATGCTCATGTTAATGGTATTTTCCATATCTTTAAAAATACCAAATTCCAGAAATTAGGCCTCGAAGCTGAGTGCATAAGCCTGTTGTCTATTTCTTTTTCAAAGTCTTAAGAATTTGTGCTAATGTGTGAGACACAATTTACAGGCTGGGCAGAGAGAATGAAAACATTATCCAGGTCTTCAATTCACACAGAGCCGATTGGATTGGAAAACAACAGTTTATCCTTTTCTTTTACGATTTCTTTGTCAGCTGTACATTAATGCCCGTTACTAGAAGGCCAATACATGGCTCAAATTTTGCATAAGAAAAGTGTTGAGGATTTTCCCAATTTCCTGAATTTTTGGTGGGGATGGGGGGTCCTTTTGCTTTTCTTCTGGCTGGAATAAGTGTTAAATTATAATTTTTTCACTTTAAGTACTATATCTATTATATTGTATTATTATTATATTATATTATTTGGACAATGCCTGCACTTTAAAGGAGGGGTTTGGGATATTGGCAGTTTGGAGGGATATGTTGTGTATCTTTATACGTATATGCTTCTAAACTGTTGTGTTCTGAGCACCTCTGCAAAAACAGTGATTATGTGTGAGTGAGGTGAAAGTGTTAAATGATGATGAAAGTATTTTCTTTTTAAGGATTTTCTTTCTTTTTGGGTCACCCTGCCTCGGTGGGAGACGGCCGACTTGTTGAAAAAAAAATCTATTAAAAAATTTTTTATAAGAATTGGGATGGACTAAGCTCTATGTACGCTTCCTGACACAAAGTACATAAAAGACAAAACCATATAACCAACAAAGCTGACCAGGTAATAAAATATTACTGCAGTATGAAAATATAAACCATACTTACATATGGGGGTGTGACTCCCCTGAACTGATGGGACTGGGGTCCATGGGTTGCAACTGGTCCCATGGGACCGATGGGACCTCCTGGCACCATTGGAGGCCCACCAGGTGGGGTTCCTCTTGGTCCCATTCCCCCAGAGCGATTTGGGGGAAGCACCTCTCCTATAAACACAATAATGTCACTATTAATATCAGAAAGATCAGTGTGGCAATGAGACATCTTCCAATACTTTCTATACAAAATTAACCCTCAAACTACCGATCACAAATTTAGGCCAACTAGGAAAATGCTACTGATGTAAATTTATTCAAATTCTAGAGCTGCTAAAATGGCCACAATTGGCCTAGTTAGGCCTATATCACAGAAAATTGGTTGGCGCTGTTGTTGTTCAGTTTTAAAAAATTGTGTTGTGTGCTTGGCATTGTGGAAGTAAGTAGATGTCATTATATTTGTTTACAACATACAACAATTGAGAATTACTAATTCCAGAGATTAACTCCTTGCATTGTCCCACACATTTCTGTATTGTGGGGCATGTGTATCTTTTTATTGTTTTTTTTTTATTATTATTAACACACTGGCCGATTCCCACCAAGGCAGGGTGGCCCGAAAAAGAAAAACTTTCACCATCATTCACTCCATCACTGTCTTGCCAGAAAGGTGCTTTACACTACAGTTTTTAAACTGCAACATTAACACCCCTCCTTCAGAGTGCAGGCACTGTACTTCCCATCTCCAGGACTCAAGTCCGGCCTGCCGGTTTCCCTAAACTCCTTCATAAATGTTACTTTGCTCACACTCCAACAGCACGTCTAGTATTAACCCCTTCAGGGTCCAAGGCCCAAATCTGAAGTGGTGCCCCAGTGTCCAAGACTTTAAAAAAAAAAAATTTGTTATTTTTTCTTATGAAATGGTAGAGAATCTTTTTGTGAAGGTAATAAAACAAAAAGTACGAAATTTGATGGAAAATTGACGAAATTATGCTCTCGCGAATTTTGATGTGTCAGCGATATTTGCGAATCGGCAATTTTGCCGACTTTGACTCCCATTTTAGGCCAATTACATTATTCCAGTCAACCAAATTCTTAGCTATTTCCCTAGTATTACTTCTATTCTATCGATTGAGCACAAGAAATCGCCAAGTCAACTGTTTCAACTACAAATTAAAGTGATTGGAAATTGTTAATTTGGCCAATTTAACACAAAGTTCAAAATATTCCAATTTCAAAATAGGTCCAGAATAAACAATGTAGGTATTCCTGGAACTAAAACTAACATTTCCTCTGTTCATTAGTTACGTTTATGAGCTTTACAAATAAATTCCATTTTGATTTTTTATTCACATAATGAATTTTTATTCACACCAAAAAATAGAAGATTTACTGTTATGCAATACTGTAATAATTGCATAAATATCATCACCATATTTGTGAATGCATATTAGACCCACCAGCTGGCGTGTATTAGACGTGTGAGGTCGTTTGTTTACTCTTGAATATCGGCAAAAATTTAACATTTCTGCTACTTTTAGCTCAGCTTCAAGCCATTTCCAGTGCGAAAACCAATCAAAATCATCTCGACTTCTGTAATATGTTTTCCATTCTATCAAATGAGACCAAGAAATCGCAAATACAACTATAAAAAACATATGAAAAAACACTGCAAAGTCGCTGTTTTAATCGAAAAATCATGATTTCAGTTTTTTTCTCTCATGACACACAGCGTGCTGCAGGATCTGTTTTATGTGGTGCACACATACCACATAGATGTATTCTCTCACATCTAGGCCCAAATGTACCACTCACAGTTTATCAGAGTGAGCTGAGCTCATGACGTAGATCTACGGTTTGGACCCTGAACCTAAAGCCGTAGATCTACGGGACGGGCCCTCAAAGGGTTAAAAACCATTTGTCTCCATTCACTCCTATCAAACACGCTCACGCATGCTTGCTGGAAGTCCAAGCCCCTCGCACACAAAACTTCCTTTACCCCTTCCCTCCAACCTTTCCTAGGCTGACCCCTACCCCGCCTTCCTTCCACTACAGACTGATACACTCTTGAAGTCACTCTGTTTCGCTCCATTCTCTCTACATGTCCGAACCACCTCAACAACCCTTCCTCAACCCTCTGGACAACAGTTTTGGTAATCCTGCACCTCCTCCTAACTTCCAAACTATGAATTCTCTGCATTATATTCACACCACACATTGCCCTCAGACATGACATCTCCACTGCCTCCAGCCTTCTCGCTGCAACATTCATCACTCATGCTTCACACCCATATAAAAGCGTTGGTAAAACTATACTCTCATACATTCCCCTCTTTGCCTCCAAGGACAAAGTTCTTTGTCTCCACAGACTCCTAAGTGCACCACTCACCCTTTTCCCCTCATCAATTCTATGATTCACCTCATCTTTCATAGACCCATCCGCTGACACGTCCACTCCCAAACATCTGAATACAGTGGACCCCCGCATAACGATCACCTCCGAATGCAACCAATTATGTAAGTGAATTTATGTAAGTGCGTTTGTACATGTATGTTTGGGGGTCTGAAATGGACTAATCTACTTCACAATATTCCTTATGGGAACAAATTCGGTCAGTACTGGCACCTGAACATACTTCTGGAGTGAAAAAATATCGTTAAACCGGGGGTCCACTGTACATTCACCTCCTCCATACTCTCTCCCTCCAATCAGATATCCAATCTTTAATCACCTAATCTTTTTGTTATCCTCATTACCTTACTCTTTCCTGTATTCACTTTTAATTTTCTTCTTTTGCACACCCTACCAAATTCATCCACCAACCTCTGCAGCTTCTCTTCAGAATCTTCCAAGAGCAGTGTCATCAGCAAAGAGCAACTGTGACAACTCCCACTTTATGTGTGATTCTTTATCTTTTAACTCCACACCTCTTGCCAAGACCCTTGCATTTACTTCTCTTACAATCCCATCTATAAATATATTAAACAACCACGGTGACATCACACATCCTTGTCTAAGGCCTACTTTTACTGGGAAATAATTTCCCTTTCCTACATACTCTAACTTGAGCCTCACTATCCTCGTAAAAACTCTTCACTGCTTTCAGTAACCTACCTCCTACACCATACACCTGCAACATCTGCCACATTGCCCCGCTATCCACCCTGTCATACGCCTTTTCCAAATCCATAAATGCCACAAAGACCTCTTTAGCCTTATCTAAATACTCTTCACTTATATGTTTCACTGTAAACACCTGGTCCACACACCCCCTACCTTTCCTAAAGCCTCCTTGTTCATCTATCCTATTCTCCGTCTTACTCTTAATTCTTTCAACAATAACTACCATACACTTTACCAGGTATACTCAACAGACTTATCCCCCTATAAGTTTTGCACTCTCTTTTGTCCCCTTTGCCTTTATACAAAGGAACTATGCATGCCCCTCTGCCAATCCCTAGGTACCTTACCCTCTTCCATACATTTATTAAATAATTGCACCAACCACTCCAAAACTATATCCCCACCTGCTTTTAACATTTCTATCTTTATCCAATCAATCCCGGCTGCCTTACCCCCTTTCATTTTACCTACTGCCTCATGAACTTCCCCCACACTCACAACTGGCTCTTCCTCACTCCTACAAGATGTTATTCCTCCTTGCCCTATACACGAAATCACAGCTTCCCTATCTTCGTCAACATTTAACAATTCCTCAAAATATTCCCTCCATCTTCCCAATACCTCTAACTCTCCATTTAATAACTCTCCTCTCCTATTTTTAACTGACAAATCCATTTGATCTCTAGGCTTCCTTAACTTGTTAATCTCACTCCAAAACTTTTTCTTATTTTTAACAAAATTTGTTGATAACATCTCACCCACTCTCTCATTTGCTCTCTTTTTACATTATCTTCACCACTCTCTTAACCTCTCTCTTTTTCTCCATATACTCTTCCCTCCTTGCATCACTTCTACTTTGTAAAAACTTCTCTATATGCTAACTTTTTCTCCCTTACTACTCTCTTTACATCATCATTCCACCCAAACGCTCCTCTTCCCTCCCGCACCCACTTTCCTGTAACCACAAACTTCTGCTGAACACTCTAACACTACATTTTTAAACCTACCCCATACCTCTTCGACCCCATTGCCTATGCTTTCATTAGCCCATCTATCCTCCAATAGCTGTTTATATCTTTCCCCAACTGCCTCCTCTTTTAGTTTATAAACTTCACCTCTCTCTTCCCTGATGCTTCTATTCTCCTTGTATCCCATCTACCTTTTACTCTCAGTGTAGCTACAAAATAGAAAGTGATCTGATATATCTGTGGCCCCTCTATAAACATGTACATCCTGAAGTCTACTCAACAGTCTTTTATCTACCAAATACATAATCCAACAAACTACTGTCATTTCGCCCTACATCATATCTTGTATACTTATTTATCCTCTTTTTCTTAAAATATGTATTACCTATAACTAAACTCCTTTCTATACAAAGTTCAATCAAAGGGCTCCCATTTTCATTTACACCTGGCACCCCAAACTTACCTACCAAAACCTCTCTAAAAGTTTCTCCTACTTTAGCATTCAGGTCCCCTACCACAATTACTCTCTCACTTGGTTCAAAGGCTCCTATACATTCACTTAACAGTTCCCAAAATCTCTCTCTCTCCTCTACATTCCTCTCTATTCTCCAGCTGCATACACGCTTATTATGACCCACTTTTCGCATCCAACCTTTACTTTAATCCACATTATTCTTGAATTTACACATTCATATTCTCTTTTCTCCTTCCATAACTGATCCTTCAACATTACTGCTACCCCTTCCTTTGCTCTAACTCTCTCAGATACTCCAGATTTAATTCCATTTATTTCCCCCCACCGAAACTCCCCTACCCCCTTCAGCTTTGTTTCGCTTAGGGCCAGGACATTCAACTTCTTTTCGTTCACAACATCAGCAATCATCTGTTTCTTGTCATCCGCACTACATCTTCAGATAAAATATGCCCCTTGCCAAGATATAGTACCATTATTCTCATGACAACAGCAGCAGATAAGTTTTTTTTTTTTTTTTTGACTGTGTACACAATAATACCATACATTACACTATACACCAATAACCCACATACACGAGACGAATGTATGACAATATTTCGGTCTAACCTGGACCATTAACCCCTTGAGAGTCGAGACCCCTGCTCGCAAACTTGCTCATAGTGTAGAAGATTTAACTCCTTAATGGTCCAAATGTAGGTCTATGCTCTCTTGCACAGCACTCTGAATATTTTGAAAAAAAAAAAAATTAAAATAAAAAGGGCATTTTTCTACATGGAGGCAACAGAGTCCTGCCACTTACAGAAATGTTACCGATATACCTTTTTCTTTCTCTTTTCTGAATTTATAAAATTTTTATGTTTTGATAATTACAATTTGTAGTAGTTCTTGTGATTTCATAGGCAATCTTTGTTCTGACATTAATATTAGGTATTGAAATAATACTCAAATAGTCACAAGCTCCACTGCTGACAGTGCAGCAATGGAGTGACACTTGATGATCGAGCACTGCCTTGGCTTTGTTTGTTTTCAATGTTACAAAAACATGTCTGTATGCCTGTCTAGCACTCTGTTTATCTGTCTTTCTGTCTCTGTCTACTTTTCTCTGTCACAGAGCCACTCGTGAACCAATAAGTATTACACACAATGCAGAGTCACCACGACTGATTCCTGAATAAGTGAAAATGCGTATTACTTACCAGCCATGTTTATTATGCGTTATGTCTACAAGCATAGTATAGCACTTTGTCCGGATTTTTTGGGGTTATCCTAGGTAGTTTACACTATACATGTACATAGTATTTATAGGTTTCAGCAATGTTTTAGACATGCTGGAGTATATATGAAATTCCTTGAAGCATGGTGTAAGACGAGTGTCACTCCACTGCTGACAGTGCAGTGTCCTGTCCTGGCACTGACTCTTCCTTTTCAGCTATGTAAATCATCTTGGGCATTTTCTTCCAGAAGATGCCTGTTTGGTCACAAACACTTGTTGGGGGACAAACCCCTCAGCCTTTATGTACTCTTCAAATTCAGTAACACTTCAACAGCCACTTCATCAGTACTGGCAACCTCCCCATGCTTAGCCATACTATGAATGCCACTTTTCGTAAAATTATCAAACCAACCCCTACTAGCCTTGAAGGATTGAGTTTCAGCAATTGTTCCGGGGTGTTTTTCAGATCATGCAACTGCCTCGTTTTTTCACAAATAATGACTCCTAGGGAGGGGAAAGGCGAGAGAGCGGGGATTTTTTTTTTTTTTTTTTTTTTTTTTTGTAAAAGGAGAGTAGGGTGTGTATGCTTCTTTTTTCCCCTTCGGAAAAAATTAAAGCCAGTTTTTTTTTTTTTTTATATATGGCACCAAAACTGCAAAATAACAAAAAAGTTTACAAGACACACAACAAAAGCTCAAGAGATGTTTACAGCACGAGAGTTAGTGAGCACATGACCTGAGCCATTCACATTTCAGTTGACAACGAAGACAACGTATGAAAACCAGGACATTTTTCTCTTGAATTCCTAGTTTGAAAACCAATTTGTTCAACAAGTAATGTAGTCAACAACCAAGGTTCCACTGTAATCACATCCTGATATTTATGCTTCACCATGTAGGTATAGTTTATTATTGACAGTACAGTGGAACCTCGGCCTACGAACTTTATCCGTTCCTTGACCTTGTTCGTATCCTGATTTGTTCGCATGCTGAGTCAATTTTCCTCATTTAAATTAATTGAAATGCAATTAATCCATTCCAGCCTCTCAGGAGGCATGACAAAATAATGCTAATATCAACTCTACAACTTAGTTATCTATCACAATTCATCTAATATGACATAATAAACAATACCCTAACCTCAGCCTCACTATCCTTATAAAAACTCTTTACAGCATTTAATAACTTACCACTTACTCCATATACTTGCAACATCTGCCATATTGCTCCCCTATTCACTATCATATGCCTTTTCTAAATCCATAAATGCAATAAAAACTTCCCTACCTTTATCTAAATACTGTTCACATATATGCTTCAATGTAAATACTTGATCTACACATCCCCTATGCACTCTGAAACCTCCTTGCTCATCCGCAATCCTACATTCTGTCTTACCTCTAATTCTTTCAATTATAACCCTACCGTACACTTTTCCTGGTATACTCGGTAAACTTATTCCTCTATAATTTTTACAATCTCTTTTGTCCCCCTTCCCTTTATATAAAAGGACTATACATGCTCTCTGCCAATCCCTAGGTACCTTCTCCTCTTTCATACATTTATTAAACAAAAGTACCAACCACTCCAACATTTCTGTCATGATCCTGTCAGTTCCAGCTGCTTTACCCCCTTTCATTCTACATAATGCCTCACACACCTCCCCCACACTCACATCCTGTTCTTCTTCACTCCTAAAAGATGGTATACCTCCCTGGCTGTTGCATGAAATTACCGCTTCCCTTTCTTCGTTGACATTTGAAAGTTTCTCAAAATATTCTCGCCATCTACCCAAAACCTCCATCTCCCCATCTACTAACTCTCCTACTCTGTTTTTAACTGACAAATCCATTCCTTCTCTAGGCTTTCTTAACTTGTTAAACTCACTCCAAAATTTTTTCTTATTTTCATTAAAATTTCTTGACAGTGCCTCTCCCACTCTATCATCTGCTCTCCTTTTGCACTCTCTTCACCTTTCTTTTACTCTCCATGTACTCTGCTCTTCTTATAACACTTCTGCTTTGTAAAAACTTCTTATAAGCTAACTTTTTCTCTTTTATCACACCCTTTACTTCATCATTCCACCAATCACTCCTCTTTCCTCCTGCACCCACCTTCCTATAACCACAAACTTCTGCCCCACATTCTAATACTGCATTTTTAAAACTATTCCAACCCTCTTCAACCCTGGCACTACTCATACTTGTACCAGCCCACCTTTCTGCCAATAGTTGCTTGTATCTCACCCAAACTTCCTCCTCCCTTAGTTTATACACTTTCACCTCCCTCTTGCTTATTGTTGCCATTTTCCTCTTGTCCAATCTACCTCTTACTCTAACTGTAGCTACAACTAAATAATGATCCGATATCTCAGTTGCCCCTCTATAAACGTGTACATCCTGGAGCCTACCCATCAGCCTTTTATCCACCAATACATAATCTAACAAACTACTTTCATTACGTGCTATATCATACCTTGCATATTTATTTATCCTCTTCTTCATAAAATATGTATTACTTATTACCAAACCTCTTTCTATACATAGCTCAATTAAAGGCTCCCCATTTTCATTTACCCCTGGCACCCCAAATTTACCTACTACTCCCACCACAACATTTTTACCCACTTTAGCATTGAAATCCCCAACCACCATTACTCTCACACTTGGTTCAAAACTCTCCACGAATTCACTCAACATTTCCCAAAATCTCTCTCCCCTCTACACTTCTCTCTTCTCTAGGTTCATATATGCTTATTATAACCCACTTTTCACATCCAACCTTTATTTTACTCCACATAATCCTTGAATTAATACATTTATAGTCCCTCTTTTCCTGTCATAACTTATCCTTCAACATTATTGCTACTCCTCCTTTAGAAATAAATATTTTATTTATTTATATGTTTATTTAAGGAACCTCCCTTGAGGGGGAAGTTCACATCCTGAAATTTCATTTGTATCCGGAAGCAAAAAATCAACCAAACGACAGTTCGTATCCTGAAAAATTCGCATAGTAGGGTGTTCGTAGGAGGAGGTTCCACTGTAATTATCCACTTAAAAAATGGTTAATAAATCATAACTTTCATATTCCTATTCCACTAAATGAACCTCTTTAGGATAAACTTGCTACATTTGTTTTTAATTTTGTAATCTATAATCATAATAATTATTAGTTTTTTATTACTTTTGAAAAAGAAAATATCTAACCATTAAATGTACTTGTAGTCTGTGGACTGGGCAAGCGATCATCCTGCGGCAGCTGCGCCACTCCACGACCCCCACCCTGGATCCAGCTGCCCTCCGCTGCAGGAGAAATTTTCTGATTAAATATAATAGGTTCAGCAAGTGAGAACAAATGGAAATTGACTTCAAATATTAACCCTTTGACTGTCGAAGGGCCAAATCCTGAAGTTGCTTCTGGTGTCGCAAAATATTCGAAAAAAAAAAAATTATTTTTTCTTATGAAATGATAGAGAATCTTTTCCCGATTGTAAAGACACCAAAAAAACGAAATTTGATGGAAAACTGACGGAATTACGCTCTCGCGAAGTTAGCGACTTCGGCGATATTTAAAAATTGGCAATTTCGCCCACTTTGAGCCCCATTTTCGGCTAATTCCGTTATTCCAGTCAACCAAACTCATAACTATTTCTTCAGAACTCTATTTTTTCTATCGATTGAGTACAAGAAACTGCCCATTTACCGATTTCAACTACCCAATAACATGGTCAGAAATTTGCAATTTGGCCAATTTCACGAAAATTAAAAAATACGACAATTTCAAAATAAGGTCCAGAATGAACAATGCAGACATTCCTGGCTCTAAAATAACATTTTCTTTGTTCATCAGTCATGTCTCCAGGTCCTGTGATATTACTCTTGCTTTTTATTTTGAAATTTTATTCAAACAAAAAATAGAAGATTTACTGTTATGCAGACTACTGCAATACTGTAATAATTGTAAAAATTACATCAACCCATTCATGACTGCGTATTAGAATGGCTATTTGGACATTTATGGACAATGACATCATTTGTTCACTTTTGAACATCGGCAAAAATCAAACATTTCCTGTACTTTGTGCTCCATTTCCAGGTTCTTTTTATAGTAAAATTAATCAAAATCACCTCCATTTCTATAATATAGTTTCCATTCTATCAAATGAGACCAAGAAAACGAGAATACAACCACAAATACTATACGAAAATAGACCACAAAGTCGGCATTTTAATTAAAAAAAACGGTCGGAGTTTTTTTTTTCTCATTATGCACTGCTTGCTCCAGGATTTTTTTTATGTGGTGCACACTGACCACACAGACCCATTCTCTCACATGTGGGCCTACTAGCTTTCTCCTGCCTGATTTGAAGCCTCTAGAATTTATGAGTATATATACGTCAAACACGGTACCTCGCAAACGTATATATACGGCCGCGACAGTCAAAGGGTTAATATTCATTTGATATTCCATTTCCGATTAAATTAAGAGCACTGATCAATTAGGATATGAATTAATTTACAATTGCTTAATGCTAGTAAAATCAGGAATGAAGCAGCAGCAAAAAAAAAAAAAAAAAAAAAACCCACTGCAGACACTTTCCACAAATGAGTCAAGTAACAAGAAAATTTTAGAAAAATGTGGTATTACAGAAGTAATGTCCCACAATGCCAGAGTGTTCAAAATAATGTCAATGTTACAAAACTACATTATCAATAATAACACTGCTTTCAATTCGTTGACTAGTGAATTACACTTATCTTTGTACACATAGTAAAATGTTAAAAATTACATAAAAAACAAGGCCATATATACAATCTGAGAAGACACAAAAATAGAAGTCACGTTTCCCATACACTGGGCCTAAACTATATACTGACCTCAGTACACGTGGCAGATGACTTTCTCGGTAGTAAACAATTTTATACCATCTCTTCTAGCCTTTCTCCAAACATATTTATGTTAGTCATTATTATACATAACAGAACATATTTAAAAAACATCTTTTTTTTAATGTTCTGAGTGAACGGCAAAAATTTTTTTACATCTTTCCCTACACTATTTGCAGGTAAGTGTCTGAAATATCTATGGCATTAGGACCAGATGAAACACATTCACTAAATATTACCCTGCTCACACTCCAACAGCTCGTCAGATCCCAAATACCATTTGTCTCCATGCACTCCTATCTAACACGCTCACGCATGCTTGCTGGAAGTCCAAACCCCTCGCCCACAACACCTCTTTTCCCCCTCCCTCCAACCTTTTCGAGGACGGCCCCTACCCCGCCTTCCTTTCCCTACAGATTTATACGCTCTCCATGTCATTCTACTTTGATCCATTCTCTCTAAATGACCAAACCACCTCAACAACCCCTCTTCAGCCCTCTGACTAATACTTTTATTAACTCCACACCTTCTCCTAATTTCCACACTCCGAATTTTCTGCATAATATTTACACCACGCACATTGCCCTTAGACAGGACTTCTCCACTGCCTCCAACCGCCTCCTCGCTGCAGCATTCACAACCCAAGCTTCACACTTATATAAGAGTGTTGGTACTATTATACTTTCATACATTCACTTCTTTGCCTCCATAGATAACATTTTTTGCCTCCACATATACCTCAATGCACGACTCACCTTTTTTCCTTTATCAATTCTGTGATTAACCTCATCCTTCATAAATCCATCCGCTGATACGTCAACTCCCAAATATCTGAAAACTTTCACTTCTTCCATACTCCTCCTCCCCAATTTGATATCCAATTTTTCTTGATCTATATCATTTGATACCCTTATCACCTTATTCTTTATATGTTCACTTTCAACTTTTTACCTTTACACACACTCCGAAATTCATCCACTAACCTTTGCAATTTTTCTTTAGACTCTCCCATAAGCACAATATCATCAGCAAAAAGTAACTGTCTCTCTTCCAATTTTGTATTTAATTCCCCATAATTTAATCCCACCCCTCTCCCGAAAACCATATAATTTACTTCTTTTACAACCCCATCTATAAATATATTAAACAACCCTGGTGACATTACACACATCTGTCTAAGAGCTACTTTTACCGGGAAGTATTCTCCCTCTCTTCTACACACCCTAACCTGAGCCTCGCTATCCTCATAAAAACTCTTTACAGCATTTATTAACTTACCACCTATTCCATATACTTGCAACATCTGCCACACTGCTCTCCTATCCACTATCATATGATTTTTCTAAATCCAGAAATGCAATAAAAATTTCCCTACCTTTATCTAAATACTGTTCACATACATGCTTCAATGTAAACACGAGATCTACACATCCCCTACCCACTCTAAAACCTCCTTGCTTATCTGTAATTCTACATTCTGTCTTACCTCTAATTCTTTCAATAATAACCCTACCATACACTTTTCCTGGTATACTCAGTAAACTTTTTTTTTTTTTCAACAAGTCGGCCGTCTCCCATCAAGGCAGGGTGACCCAAAAAAAGAAAATCCCCAAAAAGAAAATACTTTCATCATCATTCAACACTTTCACCTCACTCACACACAATCACTGTTTTTGCAGAGGTGCTCAGAACACAACAGTTTAGAAGCATATACGTATAAAGATACACAACATATCCCTCCAAACTGCTAATATCCCAAAACCTCTCCTTTAGAGCGCAGGCACTGTACTTCCCATTTCCAGGACTCAAGTCCGGCTATATAAAAATAACCGGTTTCCCTGAATCCCTTCACTAAATATTACCCTGCTCACACTCCAACAGATCGTCAAGTCCCAAATACCATTCGTCTCCATTCACTCCTATCGAACACACTCATGCACGCCTGCTGGAAGTCCAAGCCCCTCGCCCACAAAACCTCCCTTACCACTTCCTTCCAACCTTTTCGAGGACGACCCCTACCCCGCCTTCCTTCTACAGATTTAAATGCTCTCCATGTCATTCTACTTTGAACCATTCTCTCTAAATGACCAAACCACCTCAACAACCCCTTTTCAGCCCTCAGACTAATACTTTTATTAACTCCACACCTTCTCCTAATTTCCACACTCCGAATTTTCTGCATAATAATTACACCACACATTGCCCTATCATATGCCTTTTCTAAATACATAAATGCAATAAAAACTTCCCTACCTTTATCTAAATACTGTTCACATATATGCTTCCATGTAAACACTTGATTTACACATCCCCTACCCACTCTGAAACCTCCTTGCTCGTCCGCAATCCTACATTCTGCCTTACCTCTAATTCTTTCAATAATAACCCTACCATACACTTTTCCTGGTATACTCAATAAACTTATTCCTCTATAATTTTTACGATCTCTTTTGTCCCCCTTCCCTTTATATAAAAGGACTATACATGCTCTCAGCCAATCCCTAGGTACCTTCCCTTCTTTCATACATTTATTAAACGAAAGTACCAACCACTTCAACACTATATCCCCCCTGCTTTTAACATTTGTCATGATCCCATCAGTTCCAGCTGCTTTACCCCCTTTCATTCTACGTAATGCCTCACGCACCTCCCCCACACTCACATCCTGCTCTTCTTTACTCCTAAAATATGGTATACCTCCCTGGCCAGTGCATGAAATTACCGCCTCGCTCTCTTCGTCGGCATTCAGAAGCTCATCAAAATATTCTCTCCATCTTCCCATCTACTAACTCCCCTACTCTGTTTTTAACTGACAAATCCATTCGTTCCCTAGGCTTTCTTAACTTGTTTAACTCACTCCAAAATTTTTTTCCTTATTTTCATTAAAATTTCTTGACAAGGAGGTATATAACAAATATTCTACAGTATTCATGTACCCATTTTCTTTTAGCTACATGTACTATTCCTTTTCACTGTGTAAACCTCACTCAAGTTCAGAATTCATTATTTTTTAATCATCATAACATTAAAAAAAATTTTATGGCTCCCTTCAAGACCTAAGAACACGACCCTATATTTTCCCCGTGGTTTTCACTCCACAAGTTGTACATATCACTGGTAGTGCAGTTTTCAGGAGTGTATTTATTTATTAACACACTGGCTGATTCCCACCAAGGCAGGGTGGCCCGAAAAAGAAAAACTTTCACCATCATTCACTCCATCACTGTCTTGCCAGAAGGGTGCTTTACACTACAGTTTTTAAACTACATTAACACCCCTCCTTCAGAGTGCAGGCAGTGTACTTCCCATCTCCAGGACTCAAGTCCGGTCTGTCGGTTTCCCTGAATCCCTTCATAAATGTTACTTTGCTCACACTCCAACAGCACGTCAAGTATTAAAAACCATTTGTCTCCATTCACTCCTATCAAACATGCTCACGCATGCCCGCTGGAAGTCCAAGCCCCTCGCACACAAAACCTCCTTTACCCCCTCCCGCCAACCTTTCCTAGGCCGACCCTTACCCCACCTTCCTTCCACTAGACTGATACACTCTTGAAGTCATTCTGTTTTGCTCCATTTCCTCTACATGTCCGAACCACCTCAACAACCCTTCCTCAGCCCTCTGGACAACAGTTTTGGCAATCCCGCACCTCCTCCTAACTTCCAAACTACGAAATCTCTCTATTATATTCACACCACACATTGCCCTCAGACATGACATCTCCACTGCCTCCAGCCTTCTCCTCGCTGCAACATTCATCACCCATGCTTCACACCCATACAAGAGCATTGGTAAAACTATACCCTCATACATTCCCCTCTTAGCTTCCAAGGACAAAGTTCTTTGTCTCCACAGACTCCTAAGTGCACCGCTCACCCTTTTCCCCTCATCAATTCTATGATTCACCTCATCTTTCATAGACCCATCCGCTGACACTTCCACTCCCAAATATCTGAATACATTCGCCTCCTCCATACTCTCCCCCTCCAATCTGATATCCAATCTTTCATCACCTAATCTTTTTATCCTCATAACCTTACTCTTTCCTGTATTCACTTTTAATTTTCTTCTTTTACATACCCTACCAAATTCATCCACCAATCTCTGCAACTTCTCTTCAGAATCTCCCAAGAGCACAGTGTCATCAGCAAAGAGCAACTGTGACAACTCCCACTTTATGTGTGATTCTTTATGTTTTAACTCCACAACTCTTGCCAAGACCCTCGCATTTACTTCTCTTACAACCCCATCTATAAATATATTGAACAACCACGGTGACATCACACATCCTTGTCTAAGGCCTACTTTTACTGGGAAATAATCTCCCTCTTTCTTACATACTCTAACTTGAGCCTCACTATCCTCGTAATAACTCTTTACTGCTTTCAGTAACCTACCTCCTATACCATACACCTGCAACATCTGCCACATTGCCCCCCCTATCCACCCTGTCATACGCCTTTTCCAAATCCATAAATGCCACAAAAACCTCTTTAGCTTTATCTAAATACTGTTCATTTGTATGTTTCACTGTAAACACCTGGTCCCCACACACCCCCTACCTTTCCTAAAGCCTCCTTGTTCATCTGCTATCCTATTCACCATTTTACTCTTAATTCTTTCACTAACAACTCAACCATACACTTTACCAGGTATACTCAAGGGACTTATCCCCCTATAATTTTTGCACTCTCTTTTGTCCCCTTTGCCTTTGTACAAAGGAACTATGCATGCTCTCTGCCAATCCCTAGGTACCTTACTCTCTTCTATATATTTATTAAATAATAGCACCAACCACTCCAAAACTATATCCCCACCTGCTTTTAACATTTCTATCTTTATCCCATCAATCCCAGCTGCCTTACCTGCTTTTATTTTACCTACTGCCTCACGAACTTCCCCCATGCAAAATATGATCATCCACCATATATGTACTGAAACCTTGGGAAATTTAACCCTTTCAGGGTTTCGACCGTACTAGTACGGCTTACGCACCAGGGTTTTTGACATACTAGTGCACCTAAATTCTAGCGCCCTCAAATCTAGTGAGAGAAAGCTGGTAGGCCTACATATGAAAGAACGGGTCTATGTGGTCAGTGTGCGCAGTATAAAAAAAATCCTGCAGCGCACAGTGCGTAATGAGAAAAAGTTTTTGGATTAAAACAGCGATTTTGCACTGTATTTTCGTATGGTATTTATTGTTGTGTTCTAGTTTTCCTGGTCTCATTGTATAGAATGGAAAACATATTACAGAAATTGAGATGAATTCGACTGATTTTACAATGAAAAGTACCTTGAAATTGAGCTCAAAGTAGCAGAAATGTTTGATTTTTACCAAAGTTCAAAAGTAAACAAATCATGCTAAGCATCCAAAACATGTCAACTGGCGAATCTAATATTCTTTCACAAGTGTGCCGATATTATTTATACCATTTTTTACACTAATGCAGTAGTCTGCACAACAGTAAATCTTATATGTTTAGTGAGAATAAAAATTCAAAGTGGAAAGCAAAAGAATGTAAGAGGGGCGTTGGGACGTGACTAATGAACCGAGGAAATGTCATTTTAGTGCCAGGAATGTCTTTCTTGTTTATTCTGGACCCTATTTGGAAATTGGCATCTTTTGAAATTTGTGTGAAATTGGCAAAATTGCTAAATTCTGACCACTGTATTGGATAGGTGAAATCGGTGTATGGGTGGTTTCTTGCAGTCATTCGATAGAAAAAATGGAGTTCTAGCGAAATGTTCATGATTTTTGTCGACTAGTTCATTGGAATTGGCCGAAAATAGGGCTCAAAGTGGGCGAAATTGCCGATGAGTAAACATCATCGAGACCACTAACTTTGCGAAAGCATAATTCCGTAAGTTTTCCATCAAATTTCATACTTTTGGTGTCATTATGATCGGGAAAAGATTCTCTTATCTTTTCATATTTTTTTTTTTTTTTTTTTTTTTTTAAATTTGGGCGACCCTGAGAACAAGTCTCGGAGAGGGCCTGTCGACCCTGAAAGGGTTAAGTATGTTCAACAAGTAAAAATGAGATTTAAATTTAATAACCAAAATACTTACTTTGAGGCCTTAAGCTGGGCCCAGGCCCATACTGTTGCGAAGACTCTGCTAGCGAGTTGCCACCACCAAGTTTGGGGAACTCCCGATGAAAAAACGGCGACTGTTGGACTGAGGAGGACTGTAGGGGCCCACCATCCAGTGGGAGTGGTGCCCCGGGGGAACCACCAGGAATTGCTCCACCTGCTGCTGCACTGCTCCACGGTTTGTTGCTGTTGCTTAGATTGTTGTTCCCATTGCTTATGTTGCTGGTGGGTGTGGTGGTTGTGGTGCTGTTTGTGGTGAGGTGATTTATGATGTTGGGAGTAGTGGTGATGGTGGTGGTGCCACTGGTGGCTTTGTTGCTCGAAGAGTTGCTGCTGAGGTTGCCGACTGAAGTGCTGGTGCTTGTGGTGGCAGTACTGGTTGTGGAAGTAATAGATATACTGCTTACATTGGGGTTGTTGTTGATATTTTTGTTTTTGTTGTTTGTGATGGAATTTCCGTTGATGTTGTTGTTGGGAGGTGTGGTGGTAGTGCTGTTGGTAATAATGGTGGGGTTGAGGTTGACTCCATTGTTCCCACCATCCAGTGCTGGACCTCCACCACCAATTACTAAGAAAAAAGTACATACATCAAGCATTATTTTCTGAAAAAATATGAGTTTTTTCTAATCTTCTGACTAGTCTGGTTGGCAATAATAATGGTCATTTCCCCTCTAATAAAGAATAATCCAAATAAAGAGCACTTTCACTAATAATCTTTACATAGCTGTCTTTTCAGATAAAAAGGGATACCAAAACTACAACAATCAAAAGAAATCCAACATTTGAAAAATTCTTCAGTACTAGCACTTTAATTCCTGCCCTTAGAATTCAAGAGTAGCTAATCAGCTTTCCTAAATTCCTTTATAGAATGTTCCTATTGCCTACATTCCTACAGCATATCAAATCCCCAAAAACCATTCTACTCTACATTTTGCTGATCTATTTAGAGTATACAAATACAGTGGACCCCCGGTTAATGATATTTTTTTCAATCCAGAAGTATGTTCAGGTGCCAGTACTGAGCGAATTTGTTCCCATAAGGAATATTGTGAAGTAGATTAGTCCATTTCAGACCCCCAAACACACGTACAAACGCACTTACATAAATACACTTACATAATTGGTCGCATTCGGAGGTGATCGTTATGCGGGGGTCCACTGTATCTTAAATGCTGAAGCCCCTACTCCTCAAAACAGTCTTTCCTTTCCTCCCCCTAATCCTTCAGAGATATCCCCTAAACCTTTAATACACCTGATTTGTATTTTATTGTGGACAACTAACTTGCTCCAGCTTTTCTTGATGACCAAACCATCTCAAACCCTCCTCTGCTCCCAACGCATCTTATTTCTCCTAGTGGTTTGCGGCACCTTCAATAGAGTAATCTTTCTTTCATTAAAATATTATAAGCTCCATGGGGAAGTGGGGCTAGTAACCCTTTCTCCTGTATAAATTACTAAATTTAAAAATAAAGACTAGTTGGTTTTTTTTTTTAGGTCACCCTGCCTTGGTGCGATAAAACCGGTGTGTTAAAAAAAAACTATTATAATATAGGATTTAGTTTTCCATTATTGTCATTACATTGTATGTTTCTGTACACCAAGACAAAAATGTATGCAGTGGAACCTTGACTTACAAATTTAATCCACTCTGTGACCTAGCTCGTAACTCAATTTACTCTTACATCAAATAAATTTTCCTCATTTAAATTGAAAAGCCATTAATCCATTCCTGCACTCTGGAGACAAGACAAAATGCTTGAATGTGACACTAATATCAACTGTACGGCTTATTTATCTATCACAATTCATCTAATATGACATAATAAACAATATAATTAACACAAATATAATACACAGTAGACCGTCATTTAGCACAAGTTTACTTGGCACGATTTGAGTATTGCACGACTGAAGAATTGCAGCACAATTTTATGTAACACATCGTATAATTAATTTAACATGGTTCAGGTTGTGGGAAGGAAAAATAAATTCTCTTTTGCTCAAGCGGCCGCCTTATTGTGGAGCAGCCGAGGAGCCCTCCCGCTATCCCCTACCACTCCCTAACACCACCCCACCATCCCAGCGTTCATAATTCATACGTGTCCAGTCTTTCTCTGCTACAAGGCAGCTGTGTTTATGAATTGTGTTAATATATTTTAATTACTATATCTTGTATCTGCCAAGCAATCATGACACCCAGTAGCCATACCAGTGTTGCTGAAAGTAGCACGAAGAAGTATAAGCAGTAAGTCTTATAATTAACAAAGAAACAAAGATACGTATTAGACAAGAGATAACCTGTAGCCGTAATGAAGTATTACTGAGTGACTTGATTGACTGAGTGACTTCACTGACTTGCTGAATGACCTGACTTACTGAGTGACTTGACTGACTGACTGAATGACTTACTGGGTAATTTGACTGATTGACTGAATGACTTACCGAGTGACTTGACTGACTTACTGAGTGACTTGACTGACTTAATGACTTAACTAAAGTTAGACACTCCAGTACAACCATCGACTTCAGTACCAGAACCTCTACCATCCACCTCAGTCCAGTAGGGCCACAGCATAACCCTTCACGGTCATCCACAAACACCAGCACCCACAATTTAAGGTAAGAAATACTATTATTTCTGTTACATTTATAGTCTTAAGCAGTAAAAACAACATAATACATCACAATAATGAACTACAACTACATATTCACTTTATATTTTAGTAAGATGTTGAGGCCTAAAAAAAAGTTGTTTGGCTTTTTGGGGGCTCCCAGGAATGTAACCCTATTTTTCCGATAATTTCTTCAGTTCATCTAACATGATTTTTTACTTAACACGGCATTTTCAGGAACGTAACTACCATGCTAAATGACGGTCTATACTCTAGAATGAATAAAATAAACCATAACATGGTGGCAGAGGCAGCGACGGAAGTGACCACCATTTCCTGTCTAACTTTCACTATATACACCTACCATCCGACTTACGACCGAGTTCGGTTCCGAGAAACCGGTCGTAAGTCAAAATGGTCGTAAGTCGAACTTTACTACTGAATATCAACAAAACATTTTTGCAATGACTATTTTATTGTTTTATTTTGGTATTTCATGTTTTACTTTACTTTTTATGTTGTTAGTACTGTATTTTATACTGTAGGGTTTAGGATAAACACTGTGTACAACATAAATAGTTGTTTATTTCCAAGAAATTTGGCATAAAAAACACGGTCGTAAGTCGAGTGGTCGTAAGTCGAGCATGTCATAAGTCGGATGGTAAGTGTATCTTCCCATGCTCTTGTTGCAAGATAAAACAGAGTATTTGTGAGGCTAATTGCAGAAATATTGTATATAAAAACATTATAAATCATAATACACTACAGAATGTAAAGAAATGTTAAACTGTTTATATAAAGTGTACATGTACTTACACACTTGGAGCAGAAATGGTGGGGGATACTGAGGTGGGGGATACTGAGGGTGGGGATGCTGAGGGTGGGGATGCTGAGGGTGGGGGATGCTGAGGGTGGGGGATGCTGAGGGTGGGGGATGCTGAGGGTGGGGGATGCTGAGGGTGGGGGATGCTGAGGGTGGGGGAGGTTGAGGCTGTGGCGTACGATGTCAGTGGCCCTGTAAACCTCCAACAACAATATTGTTTTGTTTGATCGCTGAACTTAACTGATACAATTTTTGTTTAATCACTGAACTTAACTGATATAATTCATTTTGTTTAATCACTGAACATAATTGATACAGCTTTAGTATCTACGTATTGTAGATGTACTACGCTAGTATTGCCTGGCTAAGTCCGTGGAAATCATCGTCTTTTTCTTCTGAGCACTGTCCTTTGCACTTATTTTCTTAGGACCCATGGTTAGAAAAAAGAAATTTGGCCAAATGACTAAAAAATGCAAGCAAGCACAAGAGAACTGCTCCCACAGTGCTATAAACATGTGTACGATGTTTTGGCATCAGCTGTGCCATCTAGCAGCAGCGTTGTGAATTATTCCGTACATATTATTATTATTATTAATTTAGAGAACCGAAGCTCAATTATAATAAAAATATTATTATTATTATTAATTTTAGGTAACTGGAGCACAAATCCAATTCCCTAGATCAAGAGCCCCTCACCAGCATCAAGGAACCTTGATGCTGGTGAGGGGCTCTTGATCTAGGGTATTTGATCTGTGCTCTAGTTACCTAAATTAATAATAATAATAATTAATCATAATAATTATAATAACGAACACCGCCAACTCAGTGCACTGTTTACCTCACTGTGGGAGCAGTTCTCTTGTGCTTTGCTTACATTTTTGACAGTCATTTGGCCAAATTTTGTTTTTCTAAGCATGGGTCCTAAGTAAGTGTAAGAACAATGCTGAGAAGAAAAAGAGGATGGTTTCTATGGAATTAAAGCATGAAATCATAAACAAGTGTGGTGTTCAGGTTTTGCTTTGATGGGGAAGCAGGGAGAACTGGCTCTTAACTCAAAATGCTGGCTTGTAACTCAGAGCAAATGATAGACCCAGGGACAGCTCGTATCTCAAAAAACTCGTACGTTGGGACACTCCTAAGTCAAGGTTCCACTGTTTTACGATTAATATACTATGTCCATTTCCTTTTGTATGCATTTTATAATTTCTCTAGCTTAAGCACTTAAGTATTCTATGCATGCTCTAAATATGAAATCAAATTTTCTTTACTTCAATTTAATTCACATACATACATGGAGGCAAAGAAGGGAATGTACGAAAGTATAGTGGTACCAACACTCTTATATGGGTGTTAAGCTTGGGTTGTAAATGCTGCAGTGAGGAGGCAGTTGGAGGCGGTGGAGATGTCCTGTCTAAGGGCAATGTGTGGTGTAAATATTATGCAGAAAATTCGGAGTGTGGAAATTAGGAAAAGGTGTGGAGTTAATAAAAGTATTAGTCAGAGGACTGAAGAGGGGTTGTTGAGGTGGTTTGGTCATTTAGAGAGAATGGATCAAAGTAGAATGACACAAAGAGCATATAAATCTGTAGGGGAAGGAAGGCGGGCTAGGGGTCATCCTCGAAAAGGTTGGAGGGAGGGGGTAAAGGAGGTTTTGTGGGCGAGGGGCTTGGACTTCTAGCAAGAATGCGTGAGCGTGTTAGATATGAGTGAATGGAGACGAATGGTATTTGGAACCTGATGAGCTGTTAGAGTGTGAGCAGGGTAATATTTAGTGAAGGGATTCAGGGAAATCGGTTTATTTTTATATAGCCGGACTTGAGTACTGGAAATGGGAAGTACAATGCCTGCACTTTAAAAGAGGGGTTTAGGATATTGGCAGTTTGGAGGGATATGTTATATATCTTTATATATGCTTTGTTTTAAACTGTTGTATTTGGACACCTCTGCAAAAACAGTGATTATGTATGAGTGAGGTGAAAGTGTTGAATGATGAAAGTATTTTCTTTTTGGGGATTTTCTTTCTTTTTGGGTCACCCTGCCTCGGTGGGAGATGGCCGACTCATTGAAAAAAAAAAAATGTATGACTACTCACAAAACTCATAACGCTATTGCAAATAAATCAGAGTGGATGGGACTCAAACCTATGGTAAGCGAATCCTCTAACTCACTGGTGTACAGAAATATACCTAACTGGGTCACCCTGCCTAGGTGGGAGACAGCCGACTTGTTAAAAAAAAAAAAAAAAACTAAAATACAAAGTCAATGTGACATTACTGGGAGGTTGAGAATTTGGAGTTGAGCTTGTGCTGCTTCCTAGGTTGTTGTTGGTCGATACTTGGTTGACCACATCCACACTCGTAGGTGCCCCTGCCCCGGGTGCCTGTCACAAATGGATATTAATTTAATATAATATATATAATACACACACACACACACACGAGAGAGAATTCTCTCTATTTCACAAATATATACACATTAACCACAGATATTTAAAGAAAAATAGTAAGAATACAGGTACCATGTGACTTACGACCATGCTTGGTTCCGTAAGTCAAAATCGATTTAAGTCGAACCTTACTACTGGATATCAACAAAACACTTTTGTAATTATTTTATTTTGTTTTATTTCGGTATTTCATTTTTTACTTTACTTTTTATGTTGTTAGTACTGTATTTTATACCATAAGGTTTAGGATAAACACTGTGTACAACACAAACAGTTGTTTATTTCCCAGAAATCTGGCATAAAAAACATCATCATAAGTCGAGTGGTCGTATGTCGAGCAGGTCGTAAGTCGGATGGTAGGTGTACTTCATATTTCAACTGGTCCCCTAATAATTTAACCCTTTGACTGTCGCGGTCGTATATATACACGTCATGGGAGATACCGTGTTTGACATATCTATACGCATAAATTCTAGCGGCTTCAAATCAAGCAGGAGAGGGCTGGTAGGCCTACACGAGAGAGAATGGGTCTCAGTGGTCGGTGTGCACCCTGTGAAAAAAATCTGAGACTCTGCAGTGCATTGTGGGAATGCCATCTTGGTAGTCCATTTTCACCATGCCTCGCGGTAAGAAGTTCCTCACTCCTCGGCGGATTGGAGGTCTTTTGTTCCCAAGTGATAGCTCAAACAGTGATGATAGTGTCAGTGAAAGTGAATTCCCTGGTTTTGAAGTGGGTGTGACCGAAAAAATTACCCAGGATAACATAATTAGTGATGAAAACCCAGATGACCCACAACCTTCCACCTCTGGTGCTGGGCCGGCTCGTTCATGTTCACCTGTACCAGGACGAAAGAGGAAACTATTTGCCAGTGTACAAGACTCAGAAGTGAGCAGTGCAAGTGATAGTGATTTCAAGGTTATTGAAAGCAGTTCTAGTTGTGACAGTGAGGGTGAATATTCCCCAGTGAAGCGGCAGTATATACGACGTTGCATGCGGTCTGGTAGCGTGCCATATGCTCTTCCAAGAGGAAGGAGTACATCTCAAATTCAATTCAAATTCAAAATTTATTCTCTATAAAGATTACAATGTTGAATTTACAGAATTTGGTTGTTGTGTGGTTTACATGTAGTTAAATAATGATTACAGAGTGCACCACTAGAACGCCAAGCATGGCTAGGCATTTCGGGCAGACTTAGTTTAATTGTTTATTTTAAAATATTACAAATTATGAGGTAAGTTGGTATTATGGCTAAGTGACTAAATACTAGTTTGTGAGTTTAGCAATGTGAATGCTTTTGTTTTGGCACAGTACATAGCTTCAGTATTGGAGTATCATAGGATTCATTATTTTAAGATTGAGATTAATATTTCTGTTTATGGTCAAATGGGTGAGTGAGTGTAAGTGTGAACCACCAGGTGGTATTCGTGTAGTTAGTTGATGGGGTTTATCAGGGAGATAAGATGTTTTCTAATGGTAGTTTTGAAGGTGATGAATGTGTCTGCAGTTCTAGAGTTCTCAGGTAGGATGTTCCAGATTTTAGGGCCTTTGACATACATTGAATTTTTGTAAAGGTTTAGTCGGACATGGGGAATGTCGTAGAGATGTTTGTGTCTGGTGTTATGCCTGTGGGTTCTGTCACAACTATCAAGAAAGTGTTTTAGGTCAAGGTTGATATTGGAGTTTAACCCTTTGACTGTTTCAGGCCCCTCTCTGAAACTGTCATTCTATGTCGCTCAATTTTTGAAAAAAAAAAATTATTTTTTCTTATGAAATGATAGAGAATCTTTTCCCGATGGTAATGACACCAAAAGTTCGAAATTTGGTCGAAAACTCGTGGAATTATGCTCCCGCGAAGTTAGCGGTCTCGGCGACATATGCGTATCGGCGATTTCGCCGACTTTGAGCCCAATTTTCAGCCAATTCCGTTGTTTCAGTTGACCAAACTCATAGCTATTTCTTTAGAACTCCATTTTATCTATCAGCTGAGTACAAGAAACCTCCCATTTACTAATTTGGACTACCCAATATGGTGGTCAGAAATTGGCAATTTGGCCAATTTCACGCAAAATAAAAAAGATGCCAATTTCAAAATAGGGTCCAGAATAAACAAGGTAGACATTCGTGGCACTAAAATAACATATGCTCTGTTCATTAGTCACATCTCTAGGCCCCTCTTATATTATTATTGCTTTCTATTTTGATTTTTTATTCATACAAAAGAATACAAAATTTACTGTTATGCAGACGACTGCATTATTGTAAAAATGGTATAAATAATATCAGTGCACTAGTGAAAGAATATTAGACTCCCCAGTTGACGTGTATTGGACGTGTGGTGTGATTTATTTATTATTGGTGTGGATAAATGAGAAACAATTAGCAGGAGATACTCTCATGACTTCGATTATTTGTGAAAAGGCTAGACAGTTGCACAACGATCTGGTAAAGAATTTTTTATTTTTATTTTTTTATTATCACACCGGCCGATTCCCACCAAGGCAGGGTGGCCCGAAAAAGAAAAACTTTCACCATCATTCACTCCATCACTGTCTTACCAGAAGGGTGCTTTACACTACAGTTTTTAAACTGCAACATTAACACCCCTCCTTCAGAGTGCAGGCACTGTACTTCCCATCTCCAGGACTCAAGTCCGGCCTGCCGGTTTCCCTGAATCCCTTCATAAATGTTACTTTGCTCACACTCCAACAGCACGTCAAGTATTAAAAACCATTTGTCTCCATTCACTCCTATCAAACACGCTCACGCATGCCTGCTGGAAGTCCAAGCCCCTCGCACACAAAACCTCCTTTACCCCCTCCCTTAAAGAAATTGCCTGAAAATAGTGGTGATGTGAGTGAATTTAAGGCCAGCAAAGGTTGGTTTGAGAGATTTAAGAACCGTACTGGCATACAGTGTGGTAAAGCATGGTGAGGCTGCCAGTTCAGACCACAAGGTGGCTGAAAAATATGTGCATGAATTCCAGGAGTACATAGAGGCTGAAGGACTGAAACCTGAACAAGTGTTCAATTGTGATGAAACAGGCCTCTTTTGGAAGAAAATGCCAAAGAGGACCTTCATTTCACAGGAGGAAAAGGCAATGCCAGGACACAAGCCTATGAAAAACAGGCTGACGCTCATGTTCTGTGCTAATGCTAGTGGGGATTTCAAAGTGAAGCCATTACTAGTGTACCATTCTGAAAATCCCAAAGTGTTCAGGAAAAACAATGTTATGAAGAGTAAACTGTGTGTTTTGGAAATCTACTAGTAAGGCATGGGTCACGAGGGAAATTTTCGTCGAGTGGTTCAATGAAGTGTTTGGCCCTAGTGTGAAGAATTACCTCCTGGAAAAGAAATTGGATCTCAAGTGCCTGCTAGTAATGAACAATGCACCTGCTCATCCTCCAAACTTGGATGACCTAATTTTCGAGGATTTGGGTTCATCACAGTAAAGTTCTTGCCCCCAAATACCACTCCTCTCCTCCAGCCCATGGACCAGCAGGTCATTGCAAACTTTAAAAAACTCTACACCAAAGCCATGTTTCACAGGTGCTTGACTGTGACCACAGACACTCACTTGACCCTAAGGGAATTTTGGAGAGAACACTTCAGCATCCTCCATTGCATAACCCTTATAGGTATGGCTTGGGAGGGAGTGACTACCAGAACTTTGAACTCTGCCTGGAGAAAATTGTGGCCAGATTGTGTCGACAAGAGGGATTTTGAAGGGTTTGGGACTGACCCTGATGAGCCTATGTCTGTTGTAAAATCAATTGTGGCACTGGGGAGTTCCATGGGGTTGGATGTGAGTTTGGAGGATGTGGAAGAATTGGTGGAAGACCACAACGAAGAGCTCACCACTGAGGAGCTGCAAGAGCTTCAGCAGGAACAGCAACAGATCGCAGCTCAGAATCTTGCTGCAGAGGAGGAGGAAGAGAGATGGAAGATGGTGCCTTCTTCAGAAATTAAAGAGATTTTTGCTATGTGGGGTAAGATGGAAAGCTTTATGGAGAAACATCACCCTGACAAGGTTGTTGCAAGCCATGTTGGCAACATGTACAGTGACAAAGTCTTGGCCCATTTTAGGGAAGTTTTAAAGACGCCAGAAACAGAGCTCTCTGGACAGTTATTTTGCGACACAGGACTCCAGTGACTCTCAAGGTGGTCCTAGTGGCATTAAGAAACAGAGAAGAGAAGCAACCCCAGAAAAGCAATTGGTACCTGAGGTGTTGCTGGAAGGGAATTCCCCTTCCAAACTGTAAACAATCCAATCTCTCTCCTCCTCCAGTCTCCCATACACTAAGAAGAATCTCCAATAAAGGTAAGTGTTATGCTGTTAATGTTTCATTCATCATTTCCCATTGTATTGTTTATGTACTACATGTATATTTCATGTAAAAATTTTTTTTTGTTTTAATACTTCTGGGTGTCAGGAACGGATTAATTGTATTTACATTATTTCTTATGGGGAAAATTGATTCGCAAATCATAGATTTCGTTAATAGTAGCAGCTCCAGGAACGGATTAACTACGAAAAACGAGGGACCACCGTACCTCCCATTCCTTTATGACATTCCTAAAGTGTTTCACAACATTGTCAGTGTACAGGTTGCCAACACGGCTTGCAGTAGCTGTGTCAGGGTGATTTTCATCAAAAAAGGTTTGCACTTAAGCCACATTGCACACATTTTCTTAATCTTTGAAGTAGGCAACTTCCTCAATTTCTCAGGTTTCAATTCTTCACTGTATATGTACTCCTTGAATTCCTGCACATATTTTTCAGCTGCTTTTTGGTCCGAACTGGCAGCCTCACCATGCCTTATCACAATATGTATGACACTACGATTCTTAAATCTCTCAAACCAACCTTTGCTGGCCTTAAATTCACTCATCACCACTAGTTGCAGGCATTTTTCTAATTAAATCGTCATGCAACTTCCTAGCCTTTTCACATATGATCACTTGAGAGATGCTATCTCCTGTTATCTGTTTTTCATTTATCCACACCAATAACAGTCTCTCAACATCTTCTATCACTTGCGATCTCAGTTTCGAAAACACAGTTTCACCTTTGGCAAGAACAGCTTCCTTGATTGCCGTTTTCTTGGCCACAATAGTAGCGATGGTTGATTGGGGTTTCGTGTACAACCTGGCCAGCTCGAAGACACGCACTCCACTTTCATACTTAACAATGCTCTCTTTCTTCATATCCATAGTAATTCTCATCCTTTTTGCTGTAGGGTTGGCACTGGAAGCTTTCTTGGGGCCCATGGTGACTTATTTTGCAGGCGCAATCACTAAAAACGCTGTGATAATATGAAATGCTCCGATTCTATGTTTGGATGGGACCACGGTGGCTGGCTGGCTTGTAAACACTGGCACCCACGGGACAAGTGAGGCGCGCTCAGGCCACAAGTGGACGCGTCTCGAATGGAACAAATCGCGTTGGTCGAGTTTTTTAGCGCTAGTTGAGGCAAAAATAGTACTCAAGTAGTCACAAACACACAGAGGTGAGCATTTTCACCTGTCTTGGTCACATACCATTGTCTACAAATATATATAAAGTATTTATAGGTCCCAGCAATGTTTTAGACATGCTGGAGTATAATATGAAACTCCTTGAAGCATGGTGTAAGACGAGTGTCACTCCACTGCTGACAGTGCAGCAGTGGAGTGACACTTGATCGAGCACTGCTCCAGGTACCCGTGGCTTTATATTTTTCACTGTTACACAAACATGTCTGTCTGTCTGTCTGTGTCTGTCTGTGTATCTGTATCTATCTGTAACTGTCTAGCTCTGTATGCTTATCTGTCTTCCTGTGTGTCTCTGCCTTCCTGTCTCTGTCTCAGAGTTGTTCATGAAACAACAGGTATTACACACTATGCAGAGTTGTCACATCTGATTCCTGATCAAGTGAAAATGCGTACTGTCAGTCATGCTTATCATGCCTTATATCTACCAGCACAGTACAGCACTTGCCTGCATTTTTTGGGTTATCCTAGGTAATTTACATTATGTATGATAACTGTACTCAAGTGTACCAGTGAGAGAGAGAGGGGTATAGATGGAGAGAGAGCCAAAGTCAATCAATCAGCCAGCCAGCCAGCCACCCACCCACCCACCCAGCCAGCTGGCCTGCCGAATACGTATTACACGTTACAAAATAATTTCTCTTTACTTAAGGCATAGTTTATAGGACTTTCTAGCAAGATGACACTACCAGTGGTACCAAAATTGAAAGGATATTGCACAAATGTTGCACATGGGTTATTATCGAGGTTTTTTTATATTTCCTCGACCACTTGTGGCCACATCCATCTCAAAGCCACTAAAATTAGGGTCAACATCACTTTCCTCTTAAAAGGGGAGTATTAATACATTACATCAGTGAATCCCTGGTGTCTGCCATGCTGTTTGCTCTAGCTAGTGCTCAATTGAACTGGTGCTCCCACAAAGTACTAAGTGGTCCCAGATTTTTTAATACAGCACACACCGAGTGTTAAGACCCATTCTATACTGACCAGGTATCACAGGCCAATCATGCCAAATTTGGAGGCAAGAAAAATAAAACAATCTACGCTTGGAGTAATTGCAGTAACAACGGAGATCTATATTTGGACAGTTTAAGAGTATAAAAATCAATATTTTGGGACAGGTTTATTTAGCCATTTTTTTCTTTTTAAATGTATGCAATTTGGATAAAAGCCATAAAATTTACTCAATAACTTTTAGAATTAATCAGATCTGTGTCTGAATTGTTACATACAGTGAGCAAGCAGACAAAATACTGTAATTTATACAAACAGACATTTTTCAATTTATGGTGAAAATGTAAATACAGTGGAACCTCAGTTAACACCTACATCGGATAAGGACAAAATAGGATAACGCCTCGCTTTGGCATAAAAAACTGGCTCAGATAACGCCTATAATCTCGGTTAGGAGCTTTCGTCTCGAAAGTGTCGGCACAGCGCCGTGAGTGGGCCCAGCCACTCACTCCATATACCAGTGTACCATTGTTTACAAAGCCAGTGAGGATGATTCTGCGCATACATGCGATATATTTTGCATTATTCCACTGTTTTTGGTGCTTGTAACTGCTAAATAAGCCACAATGGGCCCCAAGAAAGCTTTAGTGTCAGCCCTATGGTAAAGAAAGTGAGAAAAATACGAAAGTGGTGGTGGTAGAGGGTGGTAGTGGTTGTGATGGGGGTAGAGGGTGGTGGTGGTTGTTATGGGGGGTAGAGGGTGGTGGTGGTTGTGATGGGGGTAGAGGGTGGTGGTGGTTGTGATGGTGGTAGAGGGTGGTGGTGGTAGAGGCGGGTGGTAGAGGCGGGTGGTAGAGGAGGGTGGTAGAGGAGGGTGGTAGAGGCGGGTGGTAGAGGAGGGTGGTAGAGGCGGGTGGTAGAGGCGGGTGGTAGAGGAGGGTGGTAGAGGAGGGTGGTAGAGGAGGGTGGTAGAGGAGGGTGGTAGAGGAGGTGGTAGAGGAGGGTGGTAGAGGAGGGTGGTAGAGGAGGGTGGTAGAGGAGGGTGGTAGAGGAGGGTGGTAGAGGAGGGTGGTAGAGGAGGGTGGTAGAGGAGGGTGGTAGAGGAGGGTGGTAGAGGAGGGTGGTAGAGGAGGGTGGTAGAGGAGGGTGGTAGAGGAGGGTGGTAGAGGAGGGTGGTAGAGGAGGGTGGTAGAGGAGGGTGGTAGAGGAGGGTGGTAGAGGAGGGTGGTAGAGGAGGGTGGTAGAGGAGGGTGGTAGAGGAGGGTGGTAGAGGAGGGTGGTAGAGGAGGGTGGTAGAGGAGGGTGGTAGAGGAGGGTGGTAGAGGAGGTGGTAGAGGAGGTGGTAGAGGAGGGTGGTAGAGGAGGGTGGTAGAGGAGGGTGGTAGAGGAGGGTGGTAGAGGAGGGTGGTGGCAGTGGTAGAGGGGGTAGTGATGGTGGTAGTGATGGTGGTAGTGATGGTGGTAGAGGGTGGTAGTGGTTATGATGGTGGTATGATATGATAAGGCACAGTGAGGCTGCCAGTTCTGACAAAAAAGCAGCTGAAAAGTATGTGCAGAGCTTTAAGGGGTACATAGAGGCTGAAAAATTAAAACCCCAACAAGTGTTCAATTGTGATGAAACAGACCTGTTTAGGAAGAAAATGCCACACAGGACCCACATTACTCAGGAGGAAAAGGCACTCCCAGGACAAGCCAGAAAAGGACTTGTTACTGAAGTCTTTATGGAAGGGGATTCCCGTTATAAACAATAGAACACCTTCATCCTCTGCCCTCCTACCATCTCATCACTCATCACCAAGTCTACAAAAAGTGTGATGTTTTACTGTGCATGTATCATTGTTTTCTGTGTATGGAAATGCATATTTCATGTAAAAAAAATTATTTTGTTTAATACTTTTGGATGTCTGGAATGGATTAATTGCATTTCCATTATTTCTTATGGGGAAAATTAATTCAGTTAAAGGCTAAATCGGTTAAAGCCTAGCTCTCTGGAACGGATTAAAGGCGTTAACTGGGGGTCCACTGTAGTATATTTCAAACCATGGTGTTATATTCTGCTTAGGAGAGAATTTTTAACTGTTATAGTAAAGGGAGAATAGTAGTATACTCTTCATGGTGTCACCTGAATCAGGGTTTAAACAAAAATTTAAGTAGTCTGCCCAGCTATTTTATAAAAAAAAAATGGGTTTAGGATAAAACCCACTTTTTTTTTTTAATAAATTTTGTTTTTTTCATTTTCACTTTCCATGTTTTTGTTTTTTAATATAATATTTTAGAAATGAATTACGGATTAATGTGTCTAACCTTTACATGGTATACTAAGATAGCATTCCCAGTGCACTGCATCAGCTCCACACAGACCCATTCTCTCATACCTAGACATAATATCAGGTAGAACTAATATACAAATGGGAGAACTTTTCCTGGAATGGGCCAGTGGGCCTACTAGACCACTTTGCAGTAATTTTTTTTTTTTTTTTCAAAACTAAGTCAGACACTTAAAGGGTTAAGTAAGGGGCCCTAAACTAAAGGGGTTTTTTGACCTGGATTTTGCCTACAAGAAAATATACTTGGGATTTCTTCTAAACTTGCCAAATTGCTCATTTATACCTTTGTAAAAACTAAAGAAATGGCTAGGCTATAAAAATACTAATTAATTCATGCTAGTCATTGGTTTTACTTAGTAGTCTTTTAATGTTCAAATTAAATTTTCATGGTGGAATACAAAATAAAACCATAGGGTGCTTCACCCAGGCAGGTACCTAATTACGTTATCAGAACTTTAGAGGCATAAAGGAGCCCACAGATTTTAATAATTTCTAACACACACTTGGCTATATTCAAAGAAATGAAATTCCTAAACACAACCCTGATCAACTGGACTATTGCCTGCATCAGAGTGAGATGTCAATACTAACAGTCACTCTCATCAGGCCATCAACCAGGAAGCCTGGTAAGGACTGAGTTGTGAGAAAAGCATTCTCTAGCAGAACTCTGTAGAATCCACTTTGTAGAATCTAATAATTAATATTGTGCCTTAAAATAAAGAAAAACTAAAAACTAATCCACACCAGAGGAAGCTGAAAAATTATCAGAACCAGCAAGAAGGCCCTTACCTTTTGAGTGAGATCGAGTGGTGGTGTTGGTGTTGGAGTCACCTCCTGAGGTGTGGAAGACCCATCTGGGGTCATCTCCTCCGCCTTGCTGCCCCATCCTAGACCACCAGCTGGTACCAAATTCACGTTAGGATCGTTACCACTATTCTCTGCCTTCAGGCTTGGCAAGTTAGCAGGAGGAGGCACGCGCCGTACAGACGCCACTTTACCCAGGCTTTGCATGCCATGTTTCTGGATTACAGTTTTCTGAGTGGTTTCAATAGACTTTCCCTGCAAGTATAAATCAAATTAATAAGTTATAATCACATTCTCACTTCAAATATTTGATACAGGGAAACTATAACCCTAAAGCACAATTGTATCAATGCCCTGAAGCTCTTTACTATTACTGTATCATCAGATCTAACCATCCCTAATGTAAAGGCATTATCTATATCAGCAGCTTTTATTGTTAAATATCTTCTTCCTGCCTATATATACCCCTTCCTGCTCTACTTCTCGTTAGTGTGACTTTGTAAATGGTCCAAGTCAGACCGAAACGTCGCCGTAAGCTCCTCTCTTTATGTGCGGGTTATTTGTGTATCTTCATTACTTAGGTACTAAGCATACTCTAACAGAAGTACAGTCAAATTTCTAAATTCACAAGTTTCCTAATTCAACAAATTGTATTATCAAATGTTTACACTGCAAACAATTCCACAAAAAGCTTCAATAACTCAGTTTTTCTTGCAAAGCCCTTTTTCTTAGGCATGAGGCAAAGGTGGTTAGTATTATACAGAAATGAACAATATCAAATTTTTTGTTGATGCTAATGTTCAATTTTAGGGTGAGGGGCTTGGATTTCCAGCAAGCATGCGTGAGCATGTTAGACAGGAGTGAATGGAGACAAATGGTTCTTGGGACCTGGCGAGCTGTCGGAGTGAGAGCAGGGTAATATTTTGTGAATGGGTTCATGGAAACTGGTTAGCCGGACTTGAGTCCTGGAAATGGGAAGTACAATGCCTGCTCTTAAAGGAGGGGTTTGGGATACTGGCAGTTTGGAGGTATTTCTGAACTGTCGTATCTAAGCACCTCTACAAAGACAGTGATTATGTATGAGTAAGGTGAAAGTGTTGAATGATGAAAGTATTTTATTTTGGGGAATTTTCTTTCTTTTTGGGTCACCCCGCCACGGTGGGAGACGACCGATGCGTTAAAAAAAAAAAATACGTACCCTCAAAATTAGCCAAAACCAATTAATACCAATAGTAGTAGTAGGGTGATAGACAGCAACCTCCCAAGGAGGTATTACCGTCCTGCCAAACTTTGTGTGAAACAGTAAGAACATAAGAAAGGAGGAACACTGCAAGAGGCCTGTTGGCCCATACTAGGCAGGTCCTTTACAATTCATCCCACTAACAAAACATTTGCCCAACCCAATTTTCAATGCTACCCAATAAATAAGCTCTGATGTGCAAGTCCCACTCAAATCCAACCCCTCCCACTCATGTACTTATCCAACCTAAATTTGAAACTACCCAAAGCCCTAGCCTCAATAACCCAACTAGGTATACTGTTCCACTCAACTACCCTATTTCCAAACCAATACTTTCCTATGTCCTTTCTAAATCTAAACTTATCTAATTTAAATCCATTACTGCGGGTTCTCTCTTGGAGAGATATCCTCAAGACCTTATTAATATCCCCTTTATTAATACCTATCTTCCACTTATACACTTCGATCAGGTCTCCCCTCATTCTTTGTCTAACAAGTGAATGTAACTTAAGAGTCTTCAATCTTTCTTCATAAGGAAGATTTCTAATGCAATGTATTAATTTAGTCATCCTACGCTGAATGTTTTCTAACGAATTTATGTCCATTCTGTAATATGGAGACCAGAATTGAACTGCATAATCTAGGTGAGGCCTTACTAATGATGTATAAAGCTGCAGTATGACCTCTGGACTTCTGTTGCTTACACTTCTTGATATAAATCCCAGTAATCTATTTGCCTTATTACGTACACTCAGGCATTGCTGTCTTGTTTTAAGGTTGCTGCTTACCATAACCCCCAAGTCCTTTTCGCAATCTGTATGGCTAAGTTCTACATTATTTAACTTATAGGGTTATGGACACTCCCGAGCTTCAGAACCTTGCATTTATCTACATTGAACTGCATCTGCCACTTTTCTGACCAAGAATAGAGTTTGTCTAAATCCTCCTGAAGTTCCCTAACATCTACGTTTGAATCAATTATCCTACCTATCTTTGTGTCATCGGCGAATTTGCTCATATCACTAGTAATTCATTCATCAAGATCATTGATATATATTATAAACAACAACAGGCCCAAGACTGATCCCTGTGGAACGCCACTTGTTACTGAACCCCACTCGGACTTAACCCCATTTATGGACACACACTGCTTCCTGTCTGTGAGCCATGATTCGATCCGCGAGAGCACCCTTCCCCCAATGCCATGAGATGCTACTTTCTTCAACAGTCTTTGGTGCGGAACTCTATCAAATGCCTTACTAAAATCAAAGTAAATGATATCAAATTCTTTATCATGGTCAACAGCCTCAAAAGCTTTACTGAAGAAAGTTAATAAATTAGTTAGACAAGACCGGCCTCTTGTGAATCCATGCTGAGTATCATTAATCAAGCTATGCTTATCGAGATGGCTCCTTATAATCTGGGCTATAATTGACTAGTAATTTGCCTACAATTGAGGTCAGGCTTATTGGGCGGTAATTTGATGGTAACGACTTGTCCCTGTTTTAAAATAGGAATTACATTAGCATCTTCCCACATATCAGACACTACACCTGTTTGAAGAGATAAATTAAAAATATTAGTTAATGGTTCACAGACTTCCATTTTGCATTCCCTTAGAACCCTTGAAAAAACCTCATCAGGACCCGGTGACTTATTTGCTTCAGTCGGTCTATCTGCTTCACAACCATTTCACTAGTGACTGTGATGTTACATAATTTATCTTCTTCTGATCCACTATAAAAATTAATTACCGGAATATTATTAGTGCCTTCCTGTGTAAAAACCGAGAGAAAATAATTATTTAAAATCGAGCACATTTCATTCTCTTTGTCAGTAAGATGCCCATAGTTATTTTTAAGGGGACCTATCTTATCTCTGACTTTTGTTCTATAGACCTGGAAAAAACTTTTTGGGTTAGTTTTAGAATCCCTAGCAACTTTAATTTCATAGTCCCTTTTAGCTTTTCTTATCCCCTTTTTAATGTCCCTCTTAATGTCAATATACTGATTCATAAGATGACCCTCGCCTCTTTTGATACGCCTATAAATTCCTTTCTTATGCCCTAGTAGATATTTCAGCCTATTATTCATCCATTTTGGGTCATTTCTATTTGATCTAATTTCCTTATAAGGGATAAACGTTCTTTGAGCAGCATGTATTGTGCTCAGAAAACTGTCATATTGATAGCTCTCTTCGTTACCCCAGTCAACAGATAAGCGTTCTCTAAGCCCATCGTAATCTGCTAAGCGAAAATCTGGGACTGTTACTGAGTTATCCCTATCATACTTCCATTCAATTCTAAATGTAATTGATTTGTGGTCGCTAGCACCCAGTTCCTCTGAAACTTCTAAATTATTAACAAGGGATTCATTGTTTGCCAGAACTAAGTCAAGCAGGTTATTACCCCTTGTAGGTTGTCACAAACTGCTTCAAAAAGCAATCGTGAAGTACTTCTAAGAAGTCGTATGATTCTAAATTCCCAGTCAAGAAATTACAATCAATATGACTAAAGTTAAAGTCTCCTAGAATTACTACATTATCGTGCCTTGTGGCCCTAACAATTTCCTCCCATAGTAGTCTCCCCTGGTCCCTATCTAAATTTGGGGGACGGTATATCACACCTAAAATTAATTTTTCATGCCCCTCTGAAAATTCTATCCAGACTCTTTATGTGTTACTTCAGACTTAATACCCGTTTTTATGCAACAGTTCAAGCGATCTCGGATATACAATGCCACGCCACCCCCCTTCCCGATACTTCTATCTACTTGGAACAATTTAAAACCCTGAATGTTACATTCTGCAGGCATGTCCCGACTTTTTGAATTAAACCACGTCTCAGTAATGGCAAATATATCTATGTTACCTGCACTAGCAACTAGTCTCAACTCTTCCATCTTATTCCTAGCACTGCGACTATTTGTGTAATAAATATTTAAAGACCCTCCTCTCTCTTTACCCTTCCTGCTCCTTTCTGTTATTCCACTAAACCTATTACTGTCCTTGTCAATTAGTGCTACTGGCTTTCCAATATCCACCTCATTTTGCCTATTACTAGTTCTCCTAGTACTCATATTACTACCCTGCGACTTCACAGTTTTCCCGCCAAAACCCATACCACTAACTATTCCTAGTTTAAAGACCTAACAGCTCCCTCCACTGCGTTGGCCAGTGCTCCCACCCCACACCTAGATAAGTGAACCCCATCCCTGGCATACATGTCATTTCTGCCATAGAAGAGGTCCCAGTTGTCAATGAATGTTACCGCATTTTCCTTACAGTATTTGTCCAGCCAGCAATTGACACCAATTACTCTGGACAACCATTCATTTCCAACTCCGCTCCTTGGCAAAATGCCACATCTGACAGGTTTCCCACCCTTCCTCCTAATTATCTCTATTGCTGTCCTATACCTGCTAATCAAGTCCTCACTCCTACGTCTGCCAACATCGTTGCCTCCAGCACTGAGACAGATAATAGGATTGCTCCCATTACCTCTCATGATGTCATCCAGACGGCTAACAATATCCTTCATCCCAGCCCCAGGAAAACACACTCTCTGCCTCCTACTCCTATCCTTCAAGCAGAATGCCCTATCCATGTACCTAATCTGGCTATCCCCAACAACAACAATGTTTTTACCTTCCTTGGCGTCGTCCGTCGTGATGCTCCGAGTAGTCGACTCACATTCGCCAGGTAGCATTACACCACTTGTAGAATTCGTCAAGACGTTCTCGATGGTCTTCGTTGGGGTTTCTAGGGATGTCTTACTCACGTCTGCCAATGCTTCTTTGGTGCTCGTTGTGGCATTCCCAGTAGAACACTCACATTTGTCAGGTAGCACCGAGAATGGGTTGGAAGTTTCCACGGTAGTCTTCCGTTTTCTCGTTGTTTCTGCCTCTCCAACCGTTTTCTTGATCTTCAGCTTGGTTCCATGTTGCCCGGCCACTGACCAAGCTCCCCTCTTAACCTGGGGACTCACAACAGAAGGATTACTACGAATCCTCTTGTTCTCCTCCGTTAATCGCCGTATCTCCATCTTAGCAACTCTGAGCTCTTCTCTCAGCTGCTGGTAAAGTTGCTCAAGAGAGGGCATCCTGGTTCAGATTCACAGAGAGCACACAAACAGGTCTTCACAGAGCTAAGTACACGTCACAATTACAGTAACCTGTAATTGTTTTACACAATTGTAGGATTGCTGGTGTCTTTTCTCTCCGTCTCATAAACAACAAGAAAACAGGTAGTGTAGCAGGCACGCAGGGAGTGTAGCTGACACGCAGGGAGTGTAGCTGACACGCAGGGAGTGTAGCTGACACGCAGGGAGTGTAGCTGACACGCAGGGAGTGTAGCTGACACGCAGGGAGTGTAGCTGACATGCAGGGAGTGTAGCTGGCATGCAGGGAGTGTAGCAGGCATGCAGGGAGTGTAGCAAGCATGCAGGGAGTGTAGCAGGCATGCAGGGAGTGTAGCAGGCATGCAGGGAGAGTAGCAGGCATGCAGGGAGTGTAGCAGGCATGCAGGGAGTGTAGCAGGCATGCAGGGAGTGTAGGCATGCAGGCAGTGTAGGCATGCAGGGAGTGTAGCTACAAGTTTTTTCTTGAATTTTATTGTGTTTCCTTCTTTATCACAGGGATGGGACTAGAAAATTTCTTTGGACCCATGGTGGCTTATGTAGCAGTTACAAGCACTAAAAACAATGAAACAATACAAAATATATTGCATGTACGAGTGGAATCGTCCTCGCTGGCTTTGTAAACAATGGCACACTGGGTGTATATGGAGTGATGGAGTGGCCGGGCCCACTCAGGCTGCATAGACACGTTCGGGACGAAAGCCCTTAACCGAGTTATTTGGCGTTAGCCAAGCCAATATTCTGACGCCACAGCGAGCTGTTATCCGATTTTGATGCTAACCGATGAAGCCTTTCCCAAGGGTTCACTGTATTATGCAGAGAATTCGGAGTGTGGAAATTAGGAAGTGTGGAGTTAATAAAAGTATGTCAGAGAGAGACGAAGAGGGGTTGAGGTGGTTTGGTCATTTAGAGAGAATGGATCAAAGCAGAATGACTTGGAGAGTGTATAAATCTGTAGGGAAAGGAAAGCGGGCTAGGGGTCGTCCTCAAAAAGGTCGGAGGGAGGGGTAAAGGAGGTTTTGTGGGCGAGGGGCTTGGACTTCCAGCAAGCGTCCATGAGCGTGTTAGATAGGAGTGAATGGAGACGAATGGTTTTTGGGACGTAGAGCTGTTGGAGTGTGAGCAGGGTAATATTTAGTGAAGAGATTCAGGGAAACAGGTTATTTTTATATATCCAGACTTGAGTTCTGGAAATGGGAAGTACAATGCCTGCACTTTAAAGGAGGGGTTTGGGATATTGGCAGTTTGGAGGGATATGTTATATACAGTGGAACCTTGGCTTACGAACGCCCCACCATGCGAATTTTTCAGGATACAAACCACCATTTGGTCGATTTTTTGCTTCTGGATACAAACGAAATTTCAGGATGCAAACTTCCCCTTCAAGGGAGGCTCCTTAAATAAATAAATAAAATATTTATTTCTTTGCAAAGGTTACAATGTTTGTTTACATATCATAATATGACTGGAGCAAAGAAAGCCATAATCATGCCGAGGCATTTCGGGCAGACTTAACCCAATACTAATAGACTACTAAGTCTAGACAGGTGAAAAGTGTACTAATAGTGGTTTCCAATGTTTTGCTGATGGTGGCACCAACTACTGGCAGCGATTTGAAGTTTCTCCTTACTGTTATTATACTGTATTATTATTATTATTATTATTATTATTATTATTATTACAGTGTATTTTATTATTTTATTGTATTACAATTATTATAATGTATTATCATAATAATTATCAGACTGGAGGGAGAGAGTATGGAGGTGAATCTATTCAGATATTTAGGAGTGTACGTGTCAGCAGATGGGTCTATGAAGGATGAGGTGAATCACAGAAGTGATGAGGGGAAAAGGGTGAGTGGTGCACTTAGGAGTCTGTGGAGACAAAGAACTTTGTCCGTGGAAGCAAAAAGGGGAATGTATGAGAGAATACTTGTACCAACACTCCTGTATGGGTGTGAAGCATGGGTGATGAATGTTGCAACGAAGAGAAGGCTGGAGGCAGTGGAGATGTCATGTCTGAGATCAACGTGTGGCGTCAACATAATGCAGAGAATTCATAGTTCGGAAATTAGGAGGAGGTGTGGGATTACCAAAACTATTATCCAGAGGGCTGAGGAGGGGTTGTTGAGGTGGTTCAGACATGTAGAGAGAATGGAACAAAACAGAATGACTTTAACAGTGTATAAATCTGTAGTGGAGGGAAGGCGGGGTAGGGATAGGCCTAAGAAGGGTTGGAGGGGAGGGGTAAAGGTGGTTTCGTGTGCGAGGGGCTTGGACTTGCAGCAAGCGTGCATGAGCGTATTTGATAGGAGTGAATGGAGACAAATGGGTTTTTAATACTTGATGTGCTGTTGGAGTGTGAGCAAAGTAACATTTATGAAGGGATTCAGGGAAACCGGCAGGCCGGACTTGAGTCCTGGAGATGGCAAGTACAGTGTCTGCACTCTGAAGGATGGGTGTTAATGTTGCAGTTTTTTAACTGTAATGTGAAGTACCCCTCTGGCAAGACAGTGATGGAGTGAATGATGATGAAAGTTTTTCTTTTTCGGGCCACCCTGCCTTGGTGGGAATCAGCCAATGTGTTAATAAAAAAATAAATTATTTGTAGTAAGTACATGGTGATGGGCTCTTGATCTAGGGAATTGGATCTGTGCTCCAGTCCCCTAAATTAATAATAATAATAATTATAATACATATATACTAAGAATAATAATAATAATAAAATAATAATAATAATAATAATAATAATAATAATAATAAGTAATAATAATGTACTGTCATTTTTAGACATTTTTCGTTATTTTTTTTTCATATTTTTGTGCCAAATGCTTCAAAATACAAATTGGTAACCCACTATGTGGCTGTAGCTACTGCTAGACCACGGTTATCTCAGTGCCAACCAAAGGCCAAAAGGAAGAGGTGTGGTGCCGCTCTGAGTGACCGCAGCAGACCCTTGGGATGCGTAATTTTGTCTTATACAGTGGACCCCCGCATAACGATTACCTCCGAATGCGACCAATTATGTAAGTGTAATTATGTAAGTGCGTTTGTACGTGTATGTTTGGGGGTCTGAAATGGACTAATCTACTTCACAACATTCCTTATGGGAACAAATTCGGTCAGTACTGGCACCTGAACATACTTCTGCAGTGAAAAAATATCGTTAACCGGGGGTCCACTGTATTGTACAAATTTCTTACACAATGCCTCGCCCAAAGAGACAGTATTTGCATACAATCAGCAAGAAGCTCAGGTAGTGATTAGACACTAGGAAGAAAGCTAGAGAAACAAGGTGGTAGTGGACGCTACCGCCACCACCACCGTGGCCATAGTGATCATGTTTTCACCTCTATATACAGCTGTTTTGACCACACCTGTGGTTACATATGTAACAACCTCACCACTAATCATAGATAAACACAAGCAGGTGTGGGGTTATGGACTGGGAACATACTAGAGTGGGAGAGTAAATGGTAGATGCTTTCTGCCGCTGCCGGCATCGCCATCACTTGCCATATTATGGCCTATTTTATTCATTCAAGAGTATATATGTATCACGTTTCTATGTTATTAATATTGTTTATGTCATATTAGATGAATTGTGATAGATAACTAAGCCATAGAGTTGATATTAGCATTATTTTGTCAAGCCTCCTGAGGGGCTGGAACGGATTAATTGCACTTCAATTGGTTTAAATGAAGAAAATTGACTCGGCATACGAATAAATCAGGATATGAACAAGAACAGAATGATTAAATTTG
>NC_069467.1:10081172-10120315 GCF_026875155.1 Cherax quadricarinatus
TTCAGGTGTAAAATTTCAAAACTCCACTGTGTGTGGAATCCTTCTTTGAGGAGTTTCATGAATTTGAGCAACTGTAGTCACCATAGTGAACAGAGTGACAGAGTGACAGAGTGACAGTGACAGTGACAGTGAGTGAGTGAGTGAGTGAGTGTGTGTGTGTGTGTGTGTGTGTGTGTGTGTGTGTGTGTGTGTGTGTGTGTGTGTGTGTGTGTGTGTGTGTGTGTGTGTGTGTGGTGTGTGTTGTGTGTGTGTGGGTGGGTGGTGGGTGGGTGGGTGGGGGGCAAAGGTAGTGTAGTGAGTGTACATTATTATTATAATCAAAAAGAAGCGCTAAGTCACAAGGGCTATACAGCATTGAGTGTACAGTGTATATAACATACAAGGAAAAAAAAAAAGAACAATTTGTCAGTAAAAATTTTGTTCAAAGAATTATAATTAAAACCAAGCACTAAACTCACTAGGGCAGAGGTGGGTAACCTTTTTAAGTGTGAATGCCAACGTTGGCCATATCTCTGATACAAAATCTCTGGAAACATATGGGGGCTATTTTCCCGCTTTTCTTGGAAAGGAAATGTGATAAATGTTGCTTTTTTTTTTTTTTTTTTTTTTTTGAGATGAGACCAGAGGTTAGCGTGCTGGAAAGAAGTCGTTAGCATGCCAGGTTTGGCACACATGCTAAGGGTTGCCCACCCCTGCACTAGGGTATTTGTTCAAAGAAATAATTAGTATTTTAACACTAAATATCCTGTAATTTTTTTTTTTTTTTTTTTTTTTTTTTTTTTTTTTTTTTTTTTCAACAAGTCGGCCGTCTCCCACCGAGGCAGGGTGACCCAAAAAGAAAGAAAAAATCCCCAAAAAGAAAATACTTTCATCATCATTCAATACTTTCACCTCACTCACACAATCACTGTCTTTGCAGAGGCACCCAGATACAACAGTTTAGAAGCATACATAACATACCCCCTCCACACTGCCAATATCCCAAACCCCATTGTGCTTCCCATTTCCAGCACTCAAATCCGGCTATATAAATATAACTGGTTTCCCTGAATCCCTTCACTAAATATTACAGCTCGTCAGGTCCCCAAAACTATTTGTCTCCATTCACTATCTAACATGCTCACACATGCTTGCTGGATGTCCAAGCCCCTCACCCACAAAACCACCTTTACCCCCTCCCTCCAACCTTTTTGAGGATGGCCCGGTGGCCTGGTGGCTAAAGCTCCCGCTTCACACACGGAGGGCCCGGGTTCGATTCCCGGCGGGTGGAAACATTTCGACACGTTTCCTTACACTATTGTCCTGTTCACCTAGCAGCAAATAGGTACCTGGGTGTTAGTCGACTGGTGTGGGTCGCATCCTGGGGGACAAGATTAAGGACCCCAATGGAAATAAGTTAGACAGTCCTCGATGACGCACTGACTTTCTTGGGTTATCCTGGGTGGCTAACCCTCCGGGGTTAAAAATCCGAACGAAATCTTATCTTATCTGACCCCTATCCCACCTTCCTTTCCCTACAGATTTATATGCTCTCCAAGTCATTCTACTCTGATCCATTCTCTCTAAATGACTAAACCACCTCGACAACCCCTCTTCAGTCCTCTGACTAATACTTTTAGTAACTCCACACCTCTTCCTAATTTCCACACTCCGAATTGTCTGCATAATATTTACACCACACATTGCCCTTAGACAGGACATCTCCACTGCCTCCAGCAGCCTCCTCGCTGCAGCATTTGCAATCCTGTAAATATCGTCTGAAAATGTATATGTTAACATATGTATGCTTTAAAAAGAAAAAAAAAATTGCTAAAAAGACTTAATACTATGCAACTGTTGGTCTGTGGGATCTAATCATGTTACCACATGAAGGTAATTTCCAGAACCTTAACGTATTCTCTTTTTTTTAAAGTTTTAACCTAATTTTTCAAAAAACATGTAAAATCAAAGGAGATTTTTTGGTATTTTTTTTTTCTAAAAGTACTTGGTACTACAGTACAATTTCATTTTACTCCCATTGGCAGTTTAAGGGTTAATTAACATGCAACACCCTTGTGGAACCCTTGACTAGTGAAACTGATAGGTAGATACAGTAGTTTAGCTTAGAGAATGGGTGGGATTTACCCCTTGGCAAGCCAACCCTAAAACTAGCAAAGCAGTGCACTAACCAATGTACAATGCAGACATTATTTTAGGACTGGCTCACCATGGATTCAAGTCCCACCTGTTTTGAAAATTGGTTACAACAATGTCAGTAGTTTACTAAACTCAAAGGCTTACAAATAACACACGGTTAGAGACATTGAGTTTATTGCAATAAGACAACTACACGAGGTGTGTTGAGCTTGCTGCTAAGAGTGGTGAAGAGAGGGGACATTGTCCCCTTCACTCGCTCTGGATCAGTATAAAAGCTGAGGGTCTAAAAGAGTCCCATCCACTCAACAGTGTGGGGCCAATTAAAAGTAAAAGACTGTAACACAGGCGTGCTACGTGGGTGGTTATGCGAGTGTGGTTGGTTGGATAGGCCATAGCCAACAGTTAATCATCCCACACCCATTAGCTGCCACAGCCACGTCAAGCAACATGAAGCCTTCCCAGAGTTGCCCATACAGCGCACTTTTCCACAGCGTAACAATAGGGGAACGATATCAAGTCATACACACATGGTAAAATGCCACAAATTACAATAGTATGTTGATGCCACAGCTGGCCAACTGGGATAAACTGTCAGGGGCAGTGGCAGTAAACCAGGTTGGCTAGAGCTGCTTTGCTTTTTCCACATTTGTGAATGAGAGGGTGTTGTAGTGTATTCTGTCGCCATGTGTCCCATAAGGTTATCAGTGGCCCCAGGTTCCTCAGCAATAAGTTGGCGCCGTGGCCAGCAGGCAAGACAACGCCACAGGTTACTTTCCTTGGTTGCACGTTACACTCGAGACTTGTAAAGAGGTTACTTATGGATTTTGGTTTCATTTAAATAGTTGGAAAATTATAAACCTGTTTCTCATGTAAATGCCAGTAATAATGTCTCAACTTCAAAATAATTCTTGTTTTAACATTACTTTCTATAGGATCTTCCTAATATGGAACTGTTCCCACAAGGACTATCCTCTTTAAGAAGCTCATCAATGGCTAATCCTACTCTGTAGCTCCAGGAATCATCAGTGAGGAGCAAGGAAACCAAAAAAATCTTTATTAACTAGAAGAGAGACTCGTGCGTATTACCCATTTACTTTTTTGTGTAGTACATACATTCCTGTATTAAATAAGAAACACAGGTGCCCATTCCAAGTACCACAGAGTCCTTAACAGATAACATAAAAAATCAACCCAGAGTAACATATGCACTGTCCATATGCACGTAACACTTCTAAAAGAAACCATAGCATCAAATATGTCTATGTTTCTAGCACAGCACTCAAGCTCTTCAAGTAGAGGAAAATAAAGTTCACAGAAATTATAATCTTTTGCACTCTACAAAGAAATAAACCACAAAACGAATTTGTTCTACAACAGCAAATCTCAGACACTGGGATATATTTCTTACATTCCATGTGTAATTTTCTGAAGGCTAAACGGTTTTAACAAATTTTCATCCACTTTTCAATAATCGCTTAACACTAGAGTCTATTACCACCTGTATAGGAAACAGGAGAGGAGCTTTGTATAAATATATATATAAACATATATATATAAAGGGAGAACCTTTAGCTTTCCATGAAGCAAGTTTATTCTTTTCTCTGTCCTGGGGACCCTCATCCTCAGAGAAAAGAATAAACTTGCTTCAGGGAAAACTAAAGGTTCTCCCTGAAGCTGTATGAAAATTTTCTCCTACTGCCCCCTACATATTCTACATATATAGGGTGTGTGTGTGGATGGTGTGTATGCACGCATGTGTGGTGTGTGAGTGGTGTGTGTGTGGTGTGTGTGTGGTGTGTGTGTGTGGTGTGTGTGGTGTGTGTGTGTGGTGGTGTGTGTGGTGTGTGTGTGTGTGGGTGTTGTGTTTTGTGGTGTGTGTGTGGTGTGTGTGTGGTGTGTGTGTGGTGTGTTGTGTGGTGTGTGTGTGGTGTGTGGGGTGTGTGGTGTGTGGTGTGTGTGTGGTGTGGTGGTGTGTGTGTGGTGTGTGTGGGTGTGTGGTGTGTGTGGTGTGTTGTGGTGTGTGTGTGGTGTGGGGGGGTGTGTGGTGTGTGTATGGGGTGTGTGTGTGTGTGTGACGGGGTGTGTGTGTGTGTGGGGGGGTGTGGGGTGTGGGGGTGTGGGGTGTGTGTGGGGTGTTTTGTGGGGTGTGTGTGGGGGGGTGTGTGTGTGTGGGTGTGTGGTGTGTGTGTGGGTGGTGTGTGTGTGGGGGGTGTTTGGGGTTGTGTGGTGGGGGGTGGGTGTGTGGGGTGGGTGTGTGTGGGGGGTGGTTGGGGTGTGTGTGGGGTGGTGGTGTGGGGTGTGTGTGTGGGTGGTGGGGTGGTGGTGGGGGTTGGGGTTGTGGGTGTGGGTTTTTGGTTTTGGGTGTGTGGTGTGTGTTGTGGGGTGGGGGGTGGGGTGGTGGGGTGTGTGTGTGGGGTGTGTGGTGGGGGTGTGTGGTGTGGTTTTGGGGTGGGTGTGTGTGTGGGGGTGTGGGGTTTGTGTGGGGTTTTTGGTGTGTGTGTGTGTTGTGTGGGGTGTGGTGTGTGGGGGTGTGGTGTGGGGGGTTTGTTTGGGGGGGGGGGTGGGTGGGGGGGGTGGGGGGGGGTGTGTGGGGTGTGTGTGGGGGGGGGGGTGTGGGGGTGGGGGGGGGGGGGGGTGTGTTGGGGGTGTGTGTGGTGGGGGGTGTGTGTGGGTGTTGTGTGGTGGGTGGTGTTTTGTGTGTGTGGGTTGGTGTGTGTGGGTGGTGGGTGTGTGGTGTGGTGGTGTGTGTGTGGGTGTGTGGTGGGGTTTTGTGTGTGTGGTGTGTGTGTGGTGTGGTGTGGGGGGTGTGTGGTGTGTGTGTGTGTGTGTGGGGGTGTGGGGGTGGGGTGGGGTGTGGTGGTGGTGTTGTGTGGTGTGTGTGTGTGGTTGTGTGTGTGGTGTGGGGGTGGGTGGTGGTGTGTGTGGGGGTGGGGTGTGTGTGTGTGTGGTGGGGGTGTGGTGTGTTGGGGTGTGTGTGGTGTGTGTGGTGGGGGTGTGTGGTGTGTGTGTGTGTGGTGTGTGGTGTGTGGGTGTGGTGGGTGTGTGTGGGGGTGTGTGGTGTGTGGTGTGTGTGTGGTGTGTGTGTGGGTGTGGTGTGGTGGTGTGTGTGGTGTGTGTGGTGGGGTGTGTGTGTGTGTGGTGTGTGGGGTTTTGTGGTGGTGGTGTGTGTGTGTGTGTGTGTGGGTGTGTGGTGGGGTGTGGTGGGTGTGTGTGTGGGGTTGTGGTTGTGGTGTGTGTGGTGTGTGTGGTGTGTGTGTGGTGTGTGGTGTGGTGTGTGTGTGTGTGTGGTGTGGGGTGTGTGTGTGTTGTGTGGTGTGTGGTGTGTGTGTGGGGTGTGTGTGTGTGTGGTGTGTGGGTGTGTGTGTGTGGTGTGTGTGGGTGTGGGTGGTTGTGTGTGGTGTGGTGTGTGGTGTGGTGGTGTGGTGTGGTGTGTGTGGTGTGGTGTGGTGTGTGTGTGTGTGTGTGGGGTGTGTGTGTGGTGGTGTGTGTGGTGTGTGTGTGGTGTGTGTGTGTGGGTGTGTGTGGTGTGGGGTGTGTGTGGTGTGGTGTGTGTGGTGTGGTGGTGTGGGTGGTGTGTGTTGTGGTGTGTGTGTGTGTTGGTGTGTGTGTGGGTGGTGTGTGGGGGGGGTGGGGGGGGGGTGGGTGTGGGGTGGTGTGTGTGGTGGTGTGTGTGTGTGTGTGGGTGTGGTGGTGTGTGTGGTTGTGTGTGTGTGTGTTGTGGGTGTGTGTGTGTGTGTGTGTGGTGTGGTGTTGTGTGTGTGTGTGGGTGTGTGTGTGTGTGTGTGTGTTTTGGGTGTGTGTGTGGTGTGTGTGGTGTGTGTGGTGTGTGTGTGGTGTGTGTGTGTGTGTGGTGTGGTGTGTGTGTGTGGTGTGTGTGGTGTGTGTGTGGTGGTGTGTGTGGTGTGTGTGTGGTGTGTGGGTGTGTGTGTTGGTTGTGTGTGGGTGTGTGTGGTGTGTGGGTGTGTGTTTGGGTGTGTGTGGATGTGTGTGGTGTGTGTGGTTGTGTGTGGGTGTGTGGTGTGTGTGGTGTGTGGTGTGGGGGGTGTGTGGGTTGTTGTGTGTGTTGTGGTGTGTGTGGTGTGGGGGGTTGGGGGGGGGGGGGGTGTGTGGTGTGTGGTGGTTTGGTGGTGTGTGGTGTGGTTGTGTGTGTGGGTGTGTGGGGGGTTGTGTTGGGTTGGTGTGGTGGTGGTGGGGTGTGTGGTGGTGTGTGGTGTGGTGTTGGTGGGGGTGTGGGGGGGTTGTGTGGTGTGGTGTGTGTGGTGTGTGTGGTTGGTGTGTGTGGGTGGTGTGTGTGGTGTGGGTGTGTGGGTGTGGGTGTGGTGTGTGTGGGGTAGTGTGGTGGTGTGTAGTGTGTGTGTGGTGTGTGTGGTGTGTAGTGGTGTGTGTGGTGTGTAGTGTGTGTGTGGTGTGTAGTGTGTGTGTGGTGTGTGTGGTGTGTAGTGTGTGTGGTGTGTGTGGTGTGGAGTGTGTGTGTGTGTGTAGAGTGTGTGTAGTGTGTGTGTGTGTGTGTGTAGTGTGTGGAGTGTGTGTGTGTGTGGTGTGTGAGATAAATATATATATTATATATATATATATATATATATATATAATATATATATATATATATATATATTATATATAAATATTATAAATATATATAATATATATATAATAAATATATATAAATATATAAAAATATATAATATATATATAATATATATATATATATATATATATATATATATATATATATATATATATAGTATATATAGTATATGTAATATAGTATATATAGTATATATATAATGTATGTATGTATGTATGTATAAAGCTTCTGTTTAAAATGAACCTGCACCCAGATCACTTGGGTGGACCATCTCCAGCAGTTGAAGGTGAAGCAGAAACCTTATCTGTTGACAGCTCCTGTTTGGAGGATACTTGTGATTCTGCTGGCTTGTCTTCCACCTTTTTCTCTGATTTGCCAGCTGTTGGAAGAAAAAGAAAACATCTTGGCTTCAATTTAAGAAAATGTATAGTAAATGTTAATGAGAGATAAAGCAAACTTATAAAAATTACTATAGTATAAGGGTTTCACCTTGGTTTATGCAGACTCACTATGTGAATTCATCATGTGATCTATTCCTATTGGTATTTTGTAAACAAAATGCAAGTTTCTTGTATAGTATCAGTGCTGTTCACAGAGTAGGGATGGCTATGAAGAATTGTGTTGACCTGAGTGAGTTTTGCACAGTATAGCTGCCATATGCCTGATTGGTTCTGCATCATATAACAAAGCATACTTTAAGTACGTTCTTCCACCTATAATACTACTGTCATACAAGTAGCTTAAATACAAAGTAGACTCTACAAGGCATTTCTGACCGAAGTCAAATTTTACCAAACTAGGCAGCATGAAACTATCCTGCAGGCATTTAGACTTAAATAAGTTTATTTAACACCATAAAGTGGGAAATGATCACTCAAAATCTGACGTCTGGAAACCCACAGTTCTGGTGGTGCATGTTTACGGGGGGAAAAAAAAAATTTTATTAATCAAACTAGACCGAGTGAAATCTGATAAAAAGTTATAATTTTATGGTGTTGAAGCTGGTAAAAAATAATGACTGGTCAGCAGTGGCAGCATAAATGCCCCAGCAATATTTTTGTTTTACAATTTTATGACAAATGATCATTTTCCATTTTTTAATTGCTATTAATATTTAACACCACATACGTACACTAGTTTATGATATGAGATGTGTTTGAAGATGTTTTAGCATTTTAAACATTGGGAAATGTTTAGCCCAACATTGCTCCACTTGGAATAAACAGTATATATTGATGAAATTATTGTACCTTAATCTATTTTTCTATATTTTGGTCTTCTAACACTGTACAAGAAATACTCGTACAAGGTGCAACACTCAAAACATGGACATAAAAAACATTGACTATATTGACTTATCCCTAGCTAACTCTTTATGGTATATATTTAGGTTAGAGTGAAACTCCTGGGTTATATAAACATTGTGTCCATAAGACTTGTGTGCCTTCCAGACTACTGTAAAACATACAACAAAATCCTATATTACAATTGTCTGAAGATGTAATACTCATCGAAACTAGGAAATAAGTCACACAGTTTATCTTTACTGGGTTATTATGGGTTAAATCTACTTAATGTGCTTTGTGGTTGAATTCCACTGTTAGCATCATGAAATTGTAATAAATTTGTAATAGGTCATCTTCATGCCACTTGCACACCCTGTCAGCTGGTATAGAAGTTGATGGAACAGCAGCTCCTGATTTCATTATTTACCTATGCTATTTTATGCATATTAGTACCAGACAGTCATCATTTGTGTGGTTAACCATAATGTCAGTTGTGTGAACCCTCTTGGTCTTAGAATATGAAGAGACTGTAGACCTAAAAAGTTGTGCTGATGTCAAGAATACTGGCAGATGGCAGGTTTGAAGGTACAAAAAATTGTGCATACTAGTATACTGGATATAATTTAAGTGAAGATGCACTTACATATGTAAAAGTGGCATGGAAAGAAGTGCCTCCAATAAACCACAAATGCAGTCAATTATGATCTGGTGTAAATAAATTCTCTGGTATTCTCTCACTACTCATTTCCAAGGAAACTGCATCCTCTGAGAAGGGCTGACATGAGAACTTTCAAAATACAGTATATGTGAAAAGGACCTAAATGATGAACAGTTAGAACACAATGATGAAGCATCTACAAAAGAAATGCTGGAGAATTTCAGTTTCCAGTTAAGAGAGAGGCAGATAAAAGAATTTAAAGATAAACAGTTAACACTGCAGGGGTTACATGATCGATTCCATGTTATTGCCAACTTGGCAGATTTTTCTTACCAATAAGGATTTAGACACAGATGGAGGGAATATTTTGAGGAATTGTTAAATGTTGATGAAGATAGGGAAGCTGTGATTTCGTGTATAGGGCAAGGAGGAATAACATTTTGTACGAGTGAGGAAGAGCCAGTTGTGAGTGTGGGGGAAGTTCGTGAGGCAGTAGGTAAAATGAAAGGGGGTAAGGCAGCCGGGATTGATGGGATAAAGATAGAAATGTTAAAAGCAGGTGGGGATATAGTTTTGGAGTGGTTGGTGCAATTATTTAATAAATGTATGGAAGAGGGTAAGGTACCTAGGGATTGGCAGAGAGCATGCATAGTTCTTTTGTATAAAGGCAAAGGGGATAAAAGAGAGTGCAAAAATTATAGGGGGATAAGTCTGTTGAGTATACCTGGTAAAGTGTATGGTAGAGTTATAATTGAAAGAATTAAGAGTAAGACGGAGAATAGGATAGCAGATGAACAAGGAGGCTTTAGGAAAGGTAGGGGGTGTGTGGACCAGGTGTTTACAGTGAAACATGTAAGTGAACAGTATTTGGATAAGGCTAAAGAGGTCTTTGTGGCATTTATGGATTTGGAAAAGGCGTATGACAGGGTGGATAGGGGGGCAATGTGGCAGATGTTGCAAGTGTATGGTGTAGGAGGTAGGTTACTGAAAGCAGTGAAGAGTTTTTTACGAGGATAGTGAGGCTCAAGTTAGAGTATGTAGGAAAGAGGGAAATTTTTTCCCAGTAAAAGTAGGCCTTAGACAAGGATGTGTGATGTCACCATGGTTGTTTAATATATTTATAGATGGGGTTGTAAGAGAAGTAAATGCGAGGGTCTTGGCAAGAGGCGTGGAGTTAAAAGATAAAGAATCACACACAAAGTGGGAGTTGTCACAGCTGCTCTTTGCTGATGACACTGTGCTCTTGGGAGATTCTGAAGAGAAGTTGCAGAGATTGGTGGATGAATTTGGTAGGGTGTGCAAAAGAAGAAAATTAAAGGTGAATACAGGAACGAGTAAGGTTATGAGGATAACAAAAAGATTAGGTGATGAAAGATTGGATATCAGATTGGAGGGAAAGAGTATGGAGGAGGTGAACGTATTCAGATATTTGGGAGTGGACGTGTCAGCGGATGGGTCTATGAAAGATGAGGTGAATCATAGAATTGATGAGGGAAAAAGAGTGAGTGGTGCACTTAGGAGTCTGTGGAGACAAAGAACTTTGTCCTTGGAGGCAAAGAGGGGAATGTATGAGAGTATAGTTTTACCAACGCTCTTATATGGGTGTGAAGCTTGGGTGATGAATGTTGCAGTGAGGAGAAGGCTGGAGGCAGTGGAGATGTCATGTCTGAGGGCAATGTGTGGTGTGAATATAATGCAGAGAATTCGTAGTTTGGAAGTTAGGAGGAGGTGCGGGATTACCAAAACTGTTGTCCAGAGGGCTGAGGAAGGGTTGTTGAGGTGGTTCGGACATGTAGAGAGAATGGAGCGAAACAGAATGACTTCAAGAGTGTATCAGTCTGTAGTGGAAGGAAGGCGGGGTAGGGGTCGGCCTAGGAAAGGTTGGAGAGAGGGGGTAAAGGAGGTTTTGTGTGCGAGGGGCTTAGACTTCCAGCAGGCATGCGTGAGCGTGTTTGATAGGAGTGAATGGAGACAAATGGTTTTTAATACTTGACGTGCTGTTGGAGTGTGAGCAAAGTAACATTTATGAAGGGATTCAGGGAAACCGGCAGGCCGGACTCGAGTCCTGGAGATGGGAAGTACAGTGCCTGCACTCTGAAGGAGGGGTGTTAATGTTGCAGTTTAAAAACTGTAGTGTAAAGCACCCTTCTGGCAAGACAGTGATGGAGTGAATGATGGTGAAAGTTTTTCTTTTTCGGGCCACCCTGCCTTGGTGGGAATCGGCCAGTGTGATAATAAAAAAAAAAATATTAGTTACCACTAATTACATTAACCCTTTGATTGTCGGTGTCCTATAAATACATCTCATTAGCCAGTGTTTTTGACAGGTTAATATGCCAAAATTCTAGTGGCTTCAAATCAAGTGGGAGAAAACTGGAAGGCCCACATGTGAAATAATGGGTCTGTGTGGTCAGTGTGCATGGTATAAAAAAAATCCTGCAGCACGCAGGGCACGAGAGAAAAAAAAAAACTGAGTGTGTTTTTGGATTAAAACGCCGACTGAGGTGTATTTTCATATAGCATTTATGGTTGTATTGTTGTTTTCTTGGTCTCATTTCATAGAATGGAAGACATATTACAGAAAGATATGATTTTGATACGTTTCATGATGAAAAGGACCTTGAAATTGAGCTCAAATTAGTGAAAAAGTTCGATTTTTGCCACTGTTCAAGAGTAAACAAATCACGCCACGTGTCCAATACACATCAATTGGCGAGTAATATTCTTGCACAAGTGCGCTGATATTATTTATACTGTTTTTACAATGATGCAGTAGTATATATAACAGTAAATCTTCTATTTTTTGTGAGAATAAAAATTCAAAGTAGAAGGGAAAAGTACATAATGTAAGAGAGGCCTGGAGATGTGACTAATGAACAGATAAAATGTTATTTTAGTGCCAGGAATGTCTTTCTTGTTTATTCTGGACCCTATTTTGAAACTGCCACTTTTGAAATTTGTGTGAGACTGGGCAAATTCCCAATTTCTAGCCACTTTATTGGGTAGCTGAAATTGGTACATGAGCGGCTTCTTGTCCTCAACCAATAGAAGAAATGGAATTCTAGAGAAAGCTATGATTTTAGTAGACTGAAACATTGGAATTGGCTGAAAATAGGGCTCAAAGTGAGCGAAATCGCCAGTGCATAAATACCATCAATATCTCTTAACTTCACGAGAACATAATTCCACGAGATTTCCATCAAATTTCATACTTTTGGTGTCGTTATGATCGGAAAAAAATTCTCTATCAATTCAAAAGAAAGGATTAAAGCATACATAAGATGAGAGAATAAATAGCGACTTAAGCAAGTTTGTCATGACACCAAAAGAGGCCTTGGGGTAATTCTGACAAGATCACTAGAGAGCTGCAGAAAGATTTGAATATAATGATGCAGTGCTAAGAGAATTAGCCATTGCAGTTTAATATAGACAAATGCAAAATTCTAAGCCTTAGAAAACTGCCATGGCACTTATAAATTATATAAACATAGATCCTAATAATTTATTAAAAAAAAAAAAGGGGGGGGGGGGGGGACTTTCTGGCTAGCATTAATCTAAAACAAAGACAAAGTGAAAGTATTCACAATATAAATCATAGGAGTGCTCAGGTTACTCTTCAACTCACACTCACACACACACACACACACACACACACACACACTCATACATACAGTGGAACCACAGCTTACGAATTTAATCTGTTCCGTGACCTTGTTTGTATCCTGATTTGTTCGTATGCCGAGTCAATTTTCCTCATTTAAATTAATTGAAATGCAACTAATCCATTCCAGCTTCTCAGGAGGCATGACAAAATAATGCTAATATCAACTCTACGGCTTAATTATCCATCATAATTCATCTGTGACATAATAAACAATATTAATAACATAGAAACATGTTATATACTCTAGAATGAATAATACAGGCCATAATATGGCAGTGATGGCAACACCTATGGCAGCATCCTGCCGCCATTTACTCTCTCACTCTAGTATCTTCCCAATCTATAACCCCACACCTAGCTTGTGTTTATCTATGATTAGTGGAGAGGTTGTCACATATATAACCACAGGTGTGGTCAAGACAGATGTACATATAGGTGAAGACGTGATCACTGTGGCCACAGTGGCGGTGGTGGCATCGGCCACCATGTGTGGTGGTGGCCAGTCGCCTCACTCCCTGATGCTGCCTTCGTTTCTCTAGCTTTTTTCATAGTTTCTAATTGCTTCCTGAGCTTCTTGCTAATTGTACATGAATACTGTCTCTTTGGGCGAGGCATTGTGTAAGAAATTTGTATATGACAAAATTATGCATCCCAAGGGTCTGCTGCGGTCACTCAGAGTGGCTCGCCTCCCTTTCCTTTTGACCTTTGGTTGGCAATGAGGTAGCCGTGGTCTAGCAGCTGTACCTACAGCCACCCAGAGCATTACCAATTTGTATTTTGAAGCATTTGGCAAAAAAAAAAAAAAAAAAAAAAAAAAAAAAAAAAAAAAAAAAATTAAAATACTATTATATTGTACTATTATTATAATTATTCTTAGTACATACATATTATAATTAATACATAATTAATATTAATTTAGGAAACTGGAGCACAGATCCAATTCCTTAGATCAAGAGCCCATCACCATGTAAATACTAATAATAATAATACTAGAGTAATAATAATAATAATAATCATAACAGTGAGGAGAAACTTCAAAAGCCTGCCAGTAGTTCGTGGAACCGTCGCCAAAACATTGGTAAACACTACTAGTACACTTTCCACCTGTCTAGACTTTAGTAGTCTATTAGTATTAAGTCTGCCCGAAATGCCTCGGCATGATAGTGGCTTTCTTTGCTCCAATCATATTATGATATGAAAACACACATTGTAACCATTACAAAGAAATAAATATTTTATTTATTTATTCATCCCTTTGACTGTTTTTGTCGTATATATACGTCTTATGAGCCAGCGTTTTTGACATATATCCTCAAATTCTAGCGGTTTCAAATCAAGCAGGAGAAAGCTGGTAGGCCCACATGTGAGAGAATGGGTGTGTGTGGTCAGTGTGCACCATATAAAAAAAATCCTGGAGCACGCAGTGCATGAGGAAAAAAAAACTGACCTATTTTTTTTAATTAAAATGCCGATTTTGTCGTCTATTTTTGTATATTATTTATGGTTGTACTCTTGTTTTCTTGGTCTCATTTGATAGAATGGAAAACATATTATAGAAATAAAGGTGATTTTGATTGGTTTTATAATCAAAAGAACCTTGAAATGGAGCTCAAAGTAGGGGAAATATTTAATTTTTGCCGATGTTCAAAAGTAAACAAAGGTGTCATTGTCAAATAAATGTCCAACTAGACATTCTAATATGCAGTCATGAATGGGTTAACATTATTTATACAATTGTTACAATATTACAGTTGTCTGCATAACAGTAAATCTTCTATTTTTTGTTTGAATAAAAATTCAAAATAGATAGCAAGAGTAATATCAGAGGGGCCTGGAAATATGACTGATAAAAAAAAAATGGTATATTTGAGCAAGGAATGTCTGCACTCTTCATTTTCGTGACTTTGGCCTTTGAAAATTATGGCCACTTATTAGTAATAAAAATTTGGGTTTAAATGGGAGTTTCTCGTACTAAAATCGATAGAAAATAGGGAGTTCAAAGAAATGCTATGATTTGGTCGTGAAACAATGGGAATTAGCAAAAATAGGGCTAAAAGGGGGAAAAAATCGCTGTTTCGCAAACATTGCCGAAGATGCTATGCGAGAGCAAAATTTCCGCCCTTTTTTTCACGAAGTTTCGTTTTTTTGGTGTCATTACAATCGAGAAAATTTTTCTCTATATTCAAAAGATTTTTTTTTTTTTTTTTCAAAAAATTTTTGGGACAAATGACGGGGAACACATCGGATTTGGGGGTTTTGACAGTCAAAGGGGGTTTAAGGGAAAGTCCCCTTTAAGGGGGGAATTCGCATCCTGAAATTTCATTCGTATCGAGAAGCAAAAAATCCACCTAAGACATTTTTAAACTGAAAAATTCCATGGTGGGAGGCGTTCAAAGCAAAAATTCCCCCTGTGTGCGTGTGGTAGTGTGGGTGTGTGGTGTGTGGGGTGTGGTGTGTGTGTGGGGGTGTGCTGTGTGGTGTGTGTGGTGTGTGTGTGTGGTGTGTTGTGGTTTTGTGTGTGGTGTTGTGTTGTGGTGGGGGTGTTGGGGGTTGGGTGGTGTTGTGTGGTGTGTGTGTGGTGGTGTGTGGGTGTGTGTGGCTTTTGTGTGGGTGTGGTGTGGGTGTGTGTGGGGTTTTGGGGTGTGGTGTGTGTGGGGTGTGTTTGGGGGTGGTGTGTGGGTGTGGGGGTGTGTGTTGTGGGGGTGGTGTGTGTGTGTTGTGTGTGGTGTGTGTGGGTGTGTTGTGGTGGGGTTTGTGGTTGTGTGGGGGTGTGGGTGTGTGTGGTGTGGGGGTGTGGGTGTGTGGTGTGTGTGTGTGTGGTGGTGTGTGTGGTGTGGTGTGTGTGGTGTGTGTGTGTGTGTGGTTGTGTGTGTGGTGTGTGGGGTTTTGGTGTGGGGTGTGGGTGTGGGGGTGTGTGTGTGGTGTGTGTGTGGGTTTTGTGTGTGGGGTGTTGTGTGTGGGGTGGTGGTGGGGTGTGTTGTGGTGGTGTGGGGGTGTGTGTGGGGTGTGTGTGGTGTGTGTGGTGGTGTGTGTGGTGTGTGGGGTGTGTGTGTGTGGGGTGTGTGGGTGTTGTGTGTGGTGTGTGTGTGGTGTGTGTGTGTGGTGGGTTGGGTTTTGGGGGTGTGTTGGGTTTTTTTGTGTGTGTGTGTGGTGTGGTGTGTGGTGTGTGTGTGTGTGTGGGGGGGGTGTGTGTGTGGTGTTGTGTTGTGTGTTGGGGGGTGTGTGGTGGTGTGTGGGGTGTGTGGGTGTGTGTGGTGTGGTTGGGTGTGTGGGGGTGTGTGTGTGGTGTGTGTTGTGGTGTGTGTGTGGTGTGTGTGGTGGTGTGTGTGTGGTTGTGGGGTGTGGTGTGTGTGGTGTGTGTGTGTGGTGTGTGTGTGTTGGTGTGGTGTGTGTGGTGTGTGTGGTGTGTGTGTGGTGGTGTGTGTGGTGTGGTGTGGTGTGTGTGTGTGGTGTTTTGGGGTGTGTGTGGGGTGTGGGTGGGGTGTGTGGGGTTGTGGGGTGGTTGGGGGTGGTGTGGTGTGGTGTGTGGTGGTGTGTTGGGTGTGGTTGGGGGTGTGGTGTGTGTGTGTGGTGTGTGTGGGTGGTGGGGTGTGTGGTGGGGGGTGTGGTGTGGGTGTGTGTTTGTGTGGGTTTTGTGTTTGTGTGGTTTTGTGTGTGTGGTGTGTGGGGTGTTGGGGGTTTTGTGGTGTTTTGGGGTGTGTGTGGTGTTTTGGTGTGTGGTGTTGTGTGGGGTGTGTGTGTGGTGTGTGTGGTGTGTTGGGGTTTGTGGGTGTGGGGTGTGTGGGTGTGTGTGTGGTTTTTGGGTGGGGTGTTGGTGTGTGTGTGTGGTTGTGTGTGTTGTGGTGTGTGTGTTTTTGGTGGTGTGGGGGTGGTTGGTTTGTGTGTGTTGTGGGGTGTGTGGTGGTGGGGTGTGGTGTTTTGGGGTGTGTGTGTGGGGTGTGTGTGTGTTGTGGGTGTGTGGGGAAATTGTGTGTGGGGGTGTGTGGGGTGGGTGTGGGGTGGTGTGTTGTGGGGTGTGGTGTGGGGTGTGTGGGGGGGTGTGGTGTGTTTTGGTGTGTTTTGGTGGGGTTTTGTGGGGTTGTGTGGTGTGGTGGGGTTTTTTGGGGTGTGTGTGTGTGGGGGTGTGTGGGTGGTGGGTGTGTGTGGGGTTTGGGGTGGGTGGGGTGGGTGTGGGGGGTTGTGTGGTGGGGTTGTGTGGGTGTGTGTGGTGGGGTGGGTGGGTGGGTGGGGTGTGGGTGGTGTGGGGTGGTGTGGGGTGTGTGTGGGTTTGGGGGGGGTGTGTGTGTGGTGTGTGTGTGGTGTGTGGGGTGTGTGGGTGTGTTTTGGTTTGGGTGGGTGGGGGTTGGGGTGGGGGGTGTGTGTGTGGGGTTTTTGGGGGTGGGGGTGTGGTGTGGGTGGGGGTTTTTGTGGGGGGTGTGGTTGGGGGTGTGTGGGTGGGGGGGGTGGGTTTTGGTGTGGGGGTTTTGTGTGGTGTTTTGGGGTTGTGGTGTTGTGTGTGTGTTGTGGGGTGTTGTGTGTGGGTGGTGGGTGTGGGTGTGGGGTGTGTGGTGTGGTGTGTGTGTGGGTGGGTTTTGGTGTGAATTGTGGGGTGTGGGGGTGTGTGGGGTGTGTGTGTGTGGGGGGGTGGGGTGTGGTGTGGGTGTGTGGTGTTTTGTGGTGTGGTGGGTTTTGGGTTTGTGGTGTTTTTGTGGTGTGGTGTGTGTGTGGGGTGTGTGGGGGTTGTTGTGTGTGTGGGTGGGGTGGTGTGTGTGGGGGTGTGGTGTGTGGTGGGTGGGGGTGGGGGGTGTGTGGGGGTGTGGGGGTTTGTGGGGTGTTGTTGGTGTGGTGGGGGGTGTGTGGGGGTGTGGGTGTGGTGTGTGGTGTGGTGTGGGGGGTGGGGGTGTGTGGTGGGGGGGTGGGGTGGTTGTGGGGTGGGTGGGGGGGGGGTGGGGTGTGGGGGGTGTGGTGTTTTGTGGGGTGGGGGTGGTGTGGGGGGTGGGTGGGTGGGGGGGGTGGGTGTGGGGGGTGGGGGTGGGTGGGGGGTGGGGGTGTGTGGGGTGTGGTGGGGTGGTGGGTGGTTTTGTGGGGGTTTTGGGGTGTGTGGGTGTGGGTTTTGGGGTGTGGTTTTTGGTGGGTTGTGTGTGGTGTGTGGGGTGTGATTTGTGGGGTTTAGTGTGTGGGTGTGGTGGGTGTGTGGGGGGTGTGTGGGGGTGTTTTGTGGGGGGATTTTTGTTTTGTTGTGTGGGGGTGGGTGTGTTTTGGGGTTTTGGGGGGGGGTTGTGGGGGTGTTTTTGTTTTGGTGTGTGTGGGGTGTGTGGGTGTGTTTTTGGTGTGGTGGGGTTTTGGGTGTTTTGTGTGTGTTTTTGGGGTTTGTTTTGGGGGGTTTGTGTGGTGGGGTGTGGGGGTGGGGGGGTTTTTGGGGGTGGGGTGTGTTGTGGGGGTGGGGGTGGGGTGGGGTGTGTGGGGTTTTGGTGTGTGTGGGGGTGTTTTGTTGGTGGGGTGTGTGGTGGGGTTGTGTGTGGTGTGGTGTGTGGTGTGGGGTTTTGTTGTTTTGTGTGGGGGGGGGGTTGTGTGTGTTGTGTGTGGTGGGGGGGGGGGGTTGTGTGTGGTTTTGGGGTGGGGTTGTTGTGTGTTTTGGTGTGTGGGGTTTTGGGGGGTGTTGGGGGTGTGTTTTGTGTGGTTTGTGTTTGGGGGGGTTGGGGGGGGGGGGGGGGTTGGGGGGTGTGTGGGGGTGGGGTGTGTGGGGGGGGGGTTTTTGTGTGTGGGGGGGGTTGTGTTGTGTGTGTTGGGGGGGGGGGTTGTGGGGTGTGGTGTGTGTGTGGTGTGTTGTGTGGGTGTGTGTGTGGTGTGTGTGTGGGTTTGTGTGGTGTGTGGGGGGGGGGGTTGTGTGTGGTGTGTGTGTGGGGGGGGGGGTTGTGGGGTTTTATGGGGTTGTGGTTGTTGTGTGGTGTGTGTGGGGTGGTGTGGGGTTGGGTGGGGGTGTGGGGTTTTTGGGGTTTGGGGGGTGTGTGTGGGGTGTGTGTGGGGTGTGTTTTGGGGTGTTTTTTGGTGTGTGTGGGGTGTGGGGGGTGTGTGTGGGGTTTTGGGGTGTGTGGGGTTTGTTGTGTGTTTTGGTGTGGGGTGTGTGTGGTGTGTGGGGTGGTGTGTTTTGTGTGGGGGTTTTGTGTGTGGTGTGTGTGTTTTTGGTGTGTGTTTTTGGTGGTGTGGGTGTTGGTGTGTGTGTTGGTGTGTGTGTGGTGTGGGGTGTGTGTGTGGGTGTTTGTGTTGTTGTTGTGGTGTTTTGTGTGGTGGTGTGTGGGTGTGTGTGGGTTTGTGTGGTGGGGTGTGGGGGTGTGTGGTGTGTGTGGTGTGTGGGGTGGTGTGGGTGTGGGGGTGTGTGTGGTGTGGGGTGTGGTGGTGTGTGTGTGGTGGGGTTTTGGTGTGGTGTGGGGGTGTGTGGTGTGTGTGTTGTGGGGGGTGTGTGGTGTTGGTGGTGTGTGTGGTGTGTGGGGTTTTGGTGTGTGGTGTGGTGGTGGTGTGTGGTGTGTTTGGGGTTTGGTTGTGTGTGGTGTGTGTGGGTTGTTTTGGTGTGTGTTTTGTGTGTGGGGGTGTGTGTGGTGTGGTTTGTGTGTTAGTGGTGTGGTGTGTTTTTGTTTGGTGTTGTGGGGTTGGTGGGGTGTGTGTGTGTGGTGTGTGTGTGTGTGTGTAAATTGGGGTGTGTGTGTGTGGTGTGTGTTGTGTTTTTGGTGTGTTTTGTGTGTGTGTGGTGTGTGTGTGTTTGTGTGGTTTTTTTTACCTGGCCCGGGATTTTAAACCTGGAAGATTTTCCGGGGGTCAACGCCCCCGGGGCCCGGCTGTGACCGGCCTCCCGGGTTTTTGGATCAGACCCTGTCAACCAGGTGTTCCCGGCTGGCTGAAACGAACCCAAACGAACAAGCCAAGCCCGGCTGTCGGGAACTGATTTTAGGTGCTTGCCCATTTCCAGCTTGAAAAAATCCCAGGGTCTGTTGGTAATCCCCCTTGTGTGTGCGGGGATGCGTTAAACAGTCTCGGGGCCCCTGACATTATTGTAGGGGTCTCTTAAGTGTTATGACACCCCTGTTTTTCTTGGGGGGGATGGTCCCACCCGGTCTGCCAATTCTTTTGCTTTGGGTAGTGAGTATTTTTTTTGGGGGCAAGTTCGGTTCTAGCCCCCCAAAGGATTTTCCAGGTTTATAATCATTATCTCTCCCTCCTGCATTTCAGGGGAATAAGGTTTTGGGAAACCCTCAACGCCCCAGTAATTGAGGTGTTTTATCCCGTTATGAGCGGGGGTAAAAGTTCTCTTTTCCCAATTTTCTGGGTTTCGGCAATTTCATCGGGCCTTGAAAGGTGCTGTTAGTGTGCAGCAATATTCCAAACCTAGAAAAACAAGTGACCTGAAGAGTGTCCATGGGCTTGGGGCCCCCCTAGTTTTGGGAAAGGGTTTTCATTATCCATCCTGTCAAAATTTTCCCAGCAAGGGTGCGATTTTACAATGTTTTGGGGGCCTTGAAAAGTGAGATCCCCCGCAAGATCACTTTTCCAGGTCTTTGACGTTTGGGGTTTCCCCTCTATTTTGTGGCCAGCATTTGTTTTGTACCCCGATAAAAAAATTTTTTTTTCCCCATGTTTCCTTAATGAGTAATTTAAATTTCTCCCTCGTTGAAAAATTTTATTGTTTTTTGCACCCCCCCAAAGATTTTGGTTTATGTCCGCCTTTAGGGCCCTTGGGAGTTCGCTTTTGGGAAAACAAGTCATGGGAGATTCGGGGGCATCTGCAAAGGGAAGAAAACGGTGGGTGTGGGGGGTGACATCCTTGGCTATGTTGGATTATGAGGAAAGAGGGAAAAAGATGGGAGCGAGTACGTGCCTTGTGGAAAAGAGCTTTTTTACCGGTTAAACTTGGGCCCCGGACTTTTTCTCTGTTGAAAGACAATTTTCTGTTTTTTTTTTCTGTTATTTAGGAAATTATCGATCCATCGAAAAGACCCTTTTTCCCTTTTTTCCTTTTTAAAAAAAAAAAACGCATTTTGTGGGGCTAATTTCGCCCTGGTCCCCACTTTTCGAAGGGGTTTTGCAAAGTCTGTATAATTACTTTTGCATTCTTTTTTTTTCTAGTGCATTTAGGACCTTGTCGAAATGATTTCCAATTTGTTGGGGACGACAGGAAACGACCTGTTTTTAAAACCCATGTTGCCCCCGGGTTTTTGTTTAAATGATGGGTTTCTAGATGGGTGGGATCTTCTTCTTTGGGGGCCCCTTTTAAAAGGGTTTTTATTATATGGGGTGAAAGTGGGTATTGGTTTTGGAGTTCTTTTCTGTTGCCCTTTAACCCTCGCCCCCTTTTTGGAAATGGGGGTATGTCTTTTTTTTTTAGTAAATTGGGGGCGCCCCCCCGTGTCCTGCTCCCTCTTCCCGGATGGAAAAGGCCGTGATAGGGGGCTTCTTGCAAATTCTTTATGAACACAGAGTTCCCTGGTTTGGCCCCGGGGGAGAGTGCATGGGGATGTTTATTTTATCGCCGTTCGAAGTTTATTTGGCGAAAGGGTAACAACCGGGGTAGGCTTCTGGGTTTTACAAATTTTGTGGCTCTCCTTTATAAAAAAATTTTTCATTTTGTCTTCGACTCTCATCTGGTTTTCGGCTTTCAAAAACCGGTCAAATTGGGAAATTGGGAAATAGGGTCACTCATTTTTTCCCTTTCTTTTCATCCCGTGTAGGGCCCCTTGTTTAAGTAGGGGCCCCAATTTCTGGACGTTGTTCTCCCATTTTGATTTGGGGATAGGAGAAGAAAAACTTTTGGGTTTTTTTTGAATTTTATTTATGGGGTTTTTTGTTCTTCCCCCGATTTTCCCGACTTTCCCAAAGGATTCTTTTTGCTTAAGGGTTTTGATGCTTTTCTAATTTTTCTGACCAGTGTCCCCCCTATGGGATTTTTAGATTATTGCCTCTTTTAGGCCCCCCTCTGTTATTCTTTTCCGTCGCCGAAAAGGAGCGCCTGTTCTTTTCCCATTTTTTCATCACTCCTCCTTTTTCTTAGAGGGGAAAAAGCCTTGTGCTACATTTGGGGTGCCACCGGTTAATTGTTTTAGGGGATAAGTTGGGGTTCTGTGGGTTTCTTAGTATAAACTTCCCAACTTAAAATCGGTTAGGGCTTGGGTTTTCTTGGTCCCACTTTAAAGTTTTTGTTATTTTAATTTTTTTGGTTTAATTGCTCCCCGGGGAAAGTCCCCCATTTTGGGCGGGCTGGGGGTCCAGCATACTTTCTGAACCTCAAATTTGTTGTGATCTGAGTTTATTGTTTTTGATATGGGACATTTCTTATCGGGTCATCATTGTTGGGGGAAGATTTAGGTCTAGTGTATTTTCCAGTCTAGTAGGGTTTTTTATTATTTGGTGGTTTTAAAAATTTAATTTTGTACAGAGATTTAAAAAATTGTGTGAGTGTGATTTTTTATCAGAGCTGCCTTCCCGGTGTTATTTTCTGCAACAATTTTTATTTTGGGTTTATTCTCCCTTTTGTGCCTTAAGTTGAAAAACCCCCGGAGCAAGTTTGGGGGGGAAGGGGCTGGGGAAGGGTTTTCCAGACAGTGGTCAATTTTTAACAAACCGTTCCTGGGAAATTTTTGGGGTGTTGCCCTCCCCGGGGGGGTTGTGGGCTTTCCAAATATAAAGGGTTTTGGGGTTCCGACTTCACTGCTAAAACTTCCAAAATTACTCAATTTTAGGGGATTTAAACCCGTTCTGTGGGGAAACAAGTGAATCTGCCCAAAGTACAGGCCAACCCCCCCCCCCCCCTTTTGCCTGTTCCCCTCTGTCAAATTCTGTATAAAGGGTTTTAAACCCGGGATCCATATTTCGTTTTCCCAAGTATCCTTTTTGTTTGGGGCTCAGTGAAAGCCGCGAACATTGCCTTTTTCCTTTTGCAAACAGCCCACGGGATGAAAGGTATTTTTTTTTTGTTTTTTTTTGCCCGGCTTTTTGGGAAAAACCCCGTTTTATTTGCAAAGGGGAAAAAAGTTTTCGGTGGGGGTATTTTTAGTACTTGGGGGGGGGGGGGTTTTTTTTCCCCCATTAGTTTTTCTGTTTGGGTTTTTTGTGGGGGCCAAACGACTGGGTTCCCCTCCCGAATGACTGGATTTGGTGTACCCAAATTTTTGCCATTTCCTGCCCTTTTTTTTTCCTCCGGGGGACTAAAAAAAAACCCCTTTTTCCCCCTTGAGTGGCGGGGGGCTACCCCAGGTTTTTCCCCTGCCTTGGTGTTTTGTATCTTTTTGTCCCCTTTTGATTGGGGTTTTCCTGGCAATTTTAAAATTATAGCACAGTCTTTTTCCCGTATGAAGAGGGACACAAAATTTAGGGGGGAAAAAAGGGTTACAGGGAAAGGGGGGTTTGCATTTTTGTTGTCATATGGGGATGGCCCCTTTTCTAGGGTGGTCATTTTGTTTGGCACGTTTTCCCCCTCTGATTTTCCAAAATTTCCCTTCCAGGGAATACCAAAATGCAATAGTTACAGGCTTGGTTTTGTTTGTGTTGGGTTTCTGTGACTGTATTTCCCCCTTTTTTGCATGTTTCCCTAACTTACTTCTATCCCCCCTAGCAAACCAAAAATTAGCTCCAATAGTTGTTTTTGGGAATATATCCTCCTAAATTTCTAAATTTGGGGGTCCTCTTGTTTGGTATTTCCTGCGGGGATTTTTTGTTTTTCCAAAATTTTTTTTTTTTTCTTTCTTTGGGCTTTAACTTTTTTCCCTACTATGGCTCCTGTCCCCTATGAGGGTCATTTATATGGATTTCCCCCTTCCTGCGTTTAAATTCCCCACTTACCTGGACAAAAACTCCAAGGGTTCACCATTACTGTCTCCCGGACAGCATCTCCCGTTCACCAAATTTCTGTTCCCCCCCAGGACAGCACCTTTCCCTTCAAAAATTACTGGGCTCCCAGGACAGGAAACCCCAGCTTTTTCCATTACTGTCTCCCAGGGCAAACCCCCTCCGCTTTACCATTACTGTCTCCCAGGGGCAGCACCTCCAGCTTCCCATTATGTCTCCCAGGAAGCCTATCGGGCCCACATTTTCTGACTACCAGGGCTTAAACTCCAGCCCCTTTTCAGTTTCGAGACTTGGCCCGGTTTCAAGGGCGGGACCATTAGCCCAACTTTTTATGTTTTTCCCCTCTGCTGTTTAAAAACTTCCCAAAGGTTTTTTTTTATGAAAGCAAACTGTGTGTTTTGTTGTGGTGTGTGTGTGGGGTTTTGTGTGTGTGTGTGTGTGTGTGTGTGTGGTGTGTGTGTGTGTGGTGTGTGTGTTGTGGTTTTTGTGTTGTGGTGGGGTGTGTGTGTGGTTTTTGTGTGTGGGGGTGTGTGTGTTTGGTGTGTGTGTGTGGTGTGTGTGGGTGTGGTGTGTTTTGTGGGGGTGGTGTGTTGTGTGTGTGTCGTGTGGTTTTTTGGGTGTGTTTTGTGTGGGGGGGTGTGTGTATGTTGGGGTGTGGTGTGTGTGTGTGTTGGTGTGTGTGTGTTGTGGTTTTGTGGTGTGTGTGTGTGTGTGGTTTTGGTTTGTTGTGGGTGTGTGTGGTTTTGTGGTGTGGTGTGTGTGTGTGGTGTGTGTGTGTGTGTTTTGTGGTGTGTGTGTGTGTTTTGGTGTTTTGTGTTTTGGTGTGGGGGTGGGGGTGTGGTGTGGTGGGGTGGTGTGTTGGGGTGTGGTGTGGTGTGTGTGGGTGTGGTGTGTGTGTGGTGTGTGTTGTGGTGTGTGTGTTGGGGGTGTGTGTGTGTGTGGGGTGTGTGTGTTGGGGTGTGTGGGTGTGGTGGGGGTGTGTGTGTGGTGTGTGTGTGGGGGGGGTGTGGGGGGTGGGGGGGGGGGGGTGTGTGTGGTGGGGGTGTGTGGTGGGTGTGTGGGTGTGGGTGTGTGTGTGGTGTGTGGGGGTGGTGTGTGGGGTGTGGTGGTGTGTGGGTGGGGGTGTGGTGGTGTGTGGTGTGTGGTGGGGTGGTGTGTGGTGTGTGGGGTGGTGGGGTGTGGTGGTGTGTGGTGGTGTGTGTTGGGGGTGTGTGTGGGGGTGTGTGTGTGGGTGTGTGTGGTTGTGTGTGTGGTGTGTGGTGTGGTGTGTTGTTTTGGTGTGTGTGTGTGGTGTGTGTGTGTGGGGTGTGTGTGTGGGGGTGGGGTGGGGGGTGTGGGTGTGTGTGTGGTGTGGTGTGGTGTGTGTGGTGTGTGTTTTTGGGTGTGTGTGGTGTGGTGTTTGTTTTGTGGTGTTGTGTGTGGTGTGGTGTTTGGGGTGGGTGTGGTGTGGTGTGTGTGTGTGTGTGTGGTGTTGGGGTGTGTGGTGTGTGTTTGGGGGTGTGGTTTGTTGTGGGGTGGTTTGTGTGTGTGGGGTGGTTGTGGTGTTGTGGGGTGTGGTGTGGGGGTGTGTGTGTGTGTGTGGTGGGGGTGTTTGGTTTTGTGGTTGTGGGTGGGGTGGTGTGGTTTGTGTTTGGTGTGGTTTGTGGGGTGTGGTGTGGTGTGTGGTTGTGTGTGTGGGGGTGTGTGTGTGGTGTTGTGTGTGGTGTGTGTGGGGGTGGTGGTGTTGGGTTTTGTGTGGTTGGGGTGTGTGTGTGGTTTTGTGTTGGTGTGTGGTGTGGTGTGTGTGTGGGGTTTGTTTTGTGGTGTGTGTGTGTGGTGTGTTGTGTGGTGTGTGTGTGTGGTGTGTGTGTGTGGTGTGTGTGGGTTTTGGTTGTGGTGTTGTGGTGTGTGTGTGTGGTGGTGTGTGTTTTGGGGTTGTGTGGGTGTGGTGGTGGTGTGGGGGTGTGGGGTGTGTTGGGGGTGTTTGTGGTGTGTTGGGGGGTGTGTGTTGTGGTGTTTTGTGTGTGGTGTGTGTGTGTGGTTGGGGTGTGGTGTGGTGTGGGGGTGTGGGGGGTGTGTGTGGGGGTGGTGTGGGGGTGGGTTTTTGTGTGTGGTGGGGTTGTGTGGTGGGGTGTTTTGTGGGGTGTGTTTTGGGTGTGTGTGTGTGGGGTGTGTTGTGTGGGGTTTTGTGGGTGTGTGTGTGGTGGGTGTGTGTGTGTGGTGTTTTTTTGTGGGGGTGTGTGTGTGTGGTGTGTGTGTTGTGGTGTGTGTGTGTTTGGGGTTTTTGGTGGGTGTTTTTGTGTGGGTGGGGTGTGTGGGGTGGGTGTTTTGGGGTGTGTGTGTGGGGTTTTGTGGGGGTGTGTGTGGTTTTGGGGGGTGTGTGTGTTTTGGTGTGTGTGTTGTGGTGTTGGGTTTTTGTGGGGTGGTGGGGTGTGGGGTGTGGTGTGGGGTGTGTGGGGGTGTGGGGGTGTGTGTGGGTGTGTGTGTGTGTGGGGGTGGTGGGGTGTGGGGTTTTTGTGGGTGGGGTGTGTGTGGTGTTTTGTTTTGGGGGGTGTTTGGTGGGTGTTGTGTGGGGGTGTGTGTGGTGGTGTGTTTTGTGTGGTGTGTGTGTGGGGTGTGGTTTGTGTGTTGGTGGGTGTGTGGGGTTTGGGGTGTTGTTTTGGTGTGTTGTGGGGGGTGTGTGGGGTGTGTGGTGTGTGTGGGGTGTGTGGGGTGGGGTTGGGGTGTGTGGTGTGTGTGTGTGGTGGGGTGTGTGGGGTGTGTGTGTGTTTGGGTTTGTGGGGTTTGGGGATGGCCTTTGGTGGGTGGGGGGGTGGTTTGGTGTTGTTGGGGTGGGGGTGGTGGGGAAAAATTTGGGGTGGTTGTGTTTTTTGGTGCGGGTGGTTATTTTTGGGGTTTTGGTGTGTGGTTTGGGTTGTGGGTTCTGGTGGTTGTTTGGGGTTTTGTTGTTGTGGTGGGGGTTTTTGGGGTTTTGTGGGTTTGTTTTTGGGTGGTTTTGTTTTAAAAAAAGGGGGTTTTTAAAAATAGATTTGGAAAGGGAAAACAAATTTCAGGTGTGAAAAGGGGGGAACCTGAGTTTTTTTGCCTTAAAATAGGGGTTTCGGGAAATAAAATTTCTTACCCAAATAAAAAGGAAAATTAAAGCAAACAAACAGCCAGGGGCAAAGGGGGTCGTTTTGTAAAAATTAGGGGCGGTCACAAAATATTTTTTTAAAAATGATAAACTAAACAAACACACCGTTGCAACTACAGCTTGGGCATGTTTATAAATTTGCCCCGACAATTTTTTTTCCCCCAAACTCCCCAGGGTGAAACAGCAGGGTTTTTCTTTGGGGGTGAAATTTCCCTTTAACAAACAGGGGTTTTGGGGGCTTTGTACAAAAATATTGTGGGGTTTTATTTTTCATTTTTGGGTTTAAAAAAAATGCATTCGGTTAATTGTATAAGCTAGGTGGGGGAAATAAAGGATTTTAAACTGAATTGTCTGGGGAAAATTATGCACCTCACAAAAAGAGGGAATAAATTTTTTCCCTTTTCAAAGGTGAAATTTTTTTTTTAAAAAGCAAAAACAAAACTCCCCAAAGGTTATAATTATTTTCCAATTATTGTTCCCCGGGGGTGGGAAAAAAAAATTTTTTTTTTGAAAAACGGGTGAGGAAAAACACAACCTTTTAACCCCAAATTTCTTTTTTCTTGGGCATTGAATTATAAACGTCCTTATTTAAATTTTAAACCCCTCCCGGGGAGGGTTTTGGGGTTTCAAAACAAAAGGGTTTTTTTTTTTGGGGGAAAAAACGAATTCCCTTTCAAATTTGGTAACAAATTTTTGAACCTTGGAAGGGAAAGGAGAAATTTTTCAAATAGACAAAGGTTAAATTTGGGGTTTTCCCCTTTTTTGTATGGTCCCAAAAAAACAAAATTTTTTATTTTTAATTTCTGGTAAATTTGGAGGTAGAGGGACAAATGGAGGATTTTTAGGAATTTTTAAAATTTTCCTTTTAAAAATTATTCAAAAACCCCCCAATCGCATACTTTTTTATGGAATTTAAAAGGTTCCCTTTAAATTTTTCTCTTCCTTATCTTATTGATTGGGAAAGTTTAACTACTGGGGAAAAGGGCCAAAAAAACGTTTTGGGGTTTAAAGGAGCTTTTAGCCCAATTTTCCCGGGTTTTTATGTTTTGGTTTTAAAATTTGGCCAAGCATTTCCCCTTTGGAAAAACCCACTTTAACTTTTGTCGGCTTAGCACGGCTATTAGTTACTCTAGTAAATTCTGCTGTTGATTTATGAAGTGTTTCACGGATTCTTCTAAAAACACTGAGCTATGCTGGTACGAGTTGCTATGAAATCATCAGGGTTATAATTGGGTTTCGGAGTGGAATATAACAACGCTTGTCTACACCGTATAATGCATAATGTGGAGTGTCACCTATGGAAGCATTGTAAGCAGAATTTATGGCACATTGAGCATCAGGTATAACTTCATCCCAGGTTTCACTATTGGGGTTGATAGTGGCTCTCAAAACATCTAGTACTTTCTTATTTGTACGTTCTGCTAACCCATTGCTGGCAGGATGATGAGGGACAATGGTGGATTTAGAGATTTTGTACAAGGTACACAAATTTTCAAGAATCTCATTACAGAATTCACCTCCATTATCTGTTACTAAGGACTTAGGGGTGGTATGAATGTAGATAATGCGTTCTTTAAATGCTTTAGCTACTGTCTCGGCAGTCTTATCTGCAGTAGGAACGAACTCACAATATCTGGTGAAATGGTCTACCATAACACACACGTTTGTTGCCTTGGAGGGAACATTTAAAATTGGTTAGCAAATCTAGCGCAACTCTTTCCCAAGGTTCGCTAGTAGTTGGATACACCTGGATTGGATTAGGACCATTGACATTTCCTTTATGCTGCATACAAACACTACATTTCTTAACATACTCAGCAATGTCAGTTGCCATACGTGGCCAAAAGTATTTCATTCTGGCTTGTTTCACAGAACGATCCATACCAGGGTGTGCAACACCTGGTGCATCATGAACTAGCTGTAGAGCTACATTCACTAGTGACTGTGGAATTACTAACTGGTATACTCTTCTGCTTGGAGTACCCAACTCGACTGTTCGATACAGTAATTCTTGACTCATGACAAAGTCACTAATGGGTGCTGGTGGCTTCACAGTCAGAATAAGGTCATCCTGGAGCAGGAATCGAATCACACCAGACTACATAGGATCGGATCTTTCTTACTGGGGGAACGAACAAACTCGGTCGAGTGGATGACTCTCCTCATCCACTTCACTGGATCAATCCATCCCACCGCTGCCACCAATTGTAATGGGGGTTCGTATGAGATATGATGGTTGGAGTTAAACATACTTGTTGGATGGTAACACATATATTGGCAGCGTGAAGAGGGAGCCCAACCTGCCGTGTGTTGCCTGTAGTAGACCTATGCGGGAACTGAGGCCGAGGTAGCGCTTCCCACGCACTCATGCTGCATCACGTGATGTCATACAAACTAGTCACTAGGCCTAGCAAAGGGGTCGTGTATGTAAAACACATGGATGGTACTATGATACTCAGATAAGCTATACAGGAAGGCCCCGCTTTACGGCGTTTCACTTTACGGCGTTCCGCTAATACGGACATTTCAAATTATGACCAAAACTCACTATACGGCTCCCCCCACCTGACTTTCTAATACGGTCACCGTGCCCCACCCTGTTTGTTTACATTCTCCATGAGCTCAGTAAGCACTAAGTCTCTCCATTTTGTCTGGAAACTCCAAAATTTCAAATGTTTTTAAAAGTTATTTCATATTTTATATATACTCTGATAATTATACTTATGTATACCTGTACCTAAATAAACTTACATACTGTGCTGGCATGCAGGTACACATTAAAATTGGTAAGTGTCTTATGTCTCCAGACGTCATATTAGTAATGATAATAATAATCATCGAGTCATTTAAATGTCGTATATTACGTTAATATACACATTTTCATTAATCCATCCATGATATTTTTTTCAAAATTATATAATAAACACGATGCATAACATATAAGATAAATACACCCCACAGTAGAATAAATAAACATAAATGTGAGATGTGGTAGCAGACGACTTGCACAAGTGACGCCATATTAGAAATGATAATAATAACAATACTCACCGAGTCTCATTAAATGTCGTATATTACGGTAATATACACATTTTCATTAATCCATCCATGATATTTTTTTCAAAATTATATAATAAACACGATGCATAACATATAAATAAGATAAATACACCCCACAGTAGAATAAACAAACATAAATGTGAGATGTGGTAGCAGACGACTTGCACAAGTGACGCCATATTAGAAATGATAATAATAACAATACTCACCGAGTCTCATTAAATGTCGTATATTACGTTAATAAACTATACACATTTTCATTAATCCATCCATGATATATTTTTTTAAATTATATAATAAACACGATACATAACATAAAAAGATGATAAATACACCCCACAATAGAATAAATAAACATAAATATAAGATGTGGGAGCCACATAACTTGTACAAGTGACGGCAAGAATAACATTTTCTCTAATCTAACATAAGAGAAAATGTGTTACTGGGGGTAACTGTAGAAAATTATTCCTTTCGTATGTATGTAAGTAAGTTTATTCAGGTATACACAAATACAGTTACATAGATTATCATACCTAACAACATACATGTAGAGAACCTAGGATAACCCAAAAAAGTCAGTGTGACTTATTTCCATTGCCTTCACTCAGAGCTTCATTTCTTCTCAAAATGATGTTACATGAGAATGGAGTGTTCTTCTTTATTAATTCTACCGTATCAATGTAGAGACAACCTGTACACAATGTAACTTGTACACAAACCAGACGTGTACACTTCGTTTGTTTACAAAACTTACCTTCGCCTGGTTTGTTTACATAACTCTGCGCCTGCCCCCTCTCATGTACTCATTCTTTCTCTCTCTCATTTATTCGTTTTATCTCATTTACTTACTCCTGACCCTACATTAAGACTACAAATATTTTAAGGTAAGTAATGAGTGAACTGTATATACATTTTATCGCTCTGGGATGCTTAAATATCATAGAATAGTATGTGTGGGTGGGGTGGCCTGGTAAGGTAGCCTGGCTATTACCATACGTACCACACTTGATTTCTTACAATAAATACTACTTGTCTCACCCTAGATTAAGACTATAAATATTTTAAGGTAAGTAATGAGTGCACTATGTGTGTATTGTACTTTTTTATTGTTTTTTGATGCCTGGTTCTATTGCTAACTTAATATATGTTATCTAGTGTTTGTATGCATTTATAAGTGGAAAAAAAGGGTGTTCCACTTTACGGCGATTTCCGCTTTACGGCGGTAGCCTGGAACCTAACCTGCCGTATAAGTGGGGCCCTCCTGTACATATACAGGGGATTCAGTAGCTACACTGACATGTGTGTTTGTGGTGTGTGTGTTTGTGGTGTGTGTTTTGTGGATGTGTGTTTGTGGAGTGTGTTTGTGGAGTGTGTTGTTTGTGTGTGTTTGTGGTGTGTTTGTGGTGTGTTTGTGGTGTGTTTGTGGTGTGTTTTGTGGTGTGTGTGGTTGTGTTTGTGGTGTGTGTTTGTGGTGTGTTTGTGGTGTTTGTGGTGTGTGTGTTTTGTGGTGTGTGTTTGTGGTGTGTGTGTGTGTGTTTGTGGTGTGTGTGTGTTGTGGTGTGTGTTTGTGTGTTGTGTGTGTGTTTGTGGTGTGTGTGTTTGTGTGGTGTTGTGTGTGTGTGTGTTTGTGGTGTGTGTGTTTGTGGTGTGTGTTTGTGGTGTGTGTTTGTGGTGTCTATGGTGAGTGTGTCCTGTGGTGTGTGTGTCTGTGTTTGTGTGTGTCTGTGGTGTGTGTGTCTGTGGTGTGTGTGTCTGTGGTGTGTGTGTCTGTGGTTGTGTGTCTGTGGTGTGTGTGTCTGTGGTGTGTGTGTCTGTGGTGTGTGTGTCTGTGGTGTGTGTGTTTGTGGTGTGTGTTGTTTGTGGTGTGTGTGTTTGTGGTGTGTGTGTTTGTGGTGTGTGTTTGTGGTGTGCATGCATGTGCATGTGTGTGTGCAGTTGTGTATGCACACATACACAACTCCATATACAGTGGAATCCTGAGTTTCGGCTGCTTCGAGTTTTGACCTTTTTTTGGTTAAAATTTATCCCAAGTTTTGCACTGTGCCCCATGTTTCAGCCAGCATACCAGACGTGTCCGCCTGTCTGTGTCTGCCTGCGCAGGCATCGTGAGTCAGTGTGGCTTTGTTTATCCTTGAGTGAACATTACCCTGCACACTCGTCCAAACATTTCACAATTCATTGTGTTTTGTGCTTGTCGTTTGAGTGCAACTGCTACATAATTACCTATTAGCCCAAAGAAACTTTAGTGGTACCCCTTTGGTAAAGAAAGTGAGAAACACGATAAAGGTGAAGTAAGAAATTGTACAGAAACGTGAGTGGTGTGATTGTGGTGGAGCTTCCCAGGATGTACAGCAAAAACAAATCAACAATCACTTCCATCCTGGCAAAGAGAAAAGAAATCAAGTTAGCTTATGTTGTGAAAGGTGCAGATATATTAACCCACAAACAGTCTAAGAGGTTGAGAAGTTGTTGCAGGTGTGGATCAACAATAACCAGTTAGCGGGAGACAGTGTTTCGTAGTCGATCATTTGTGGTAAGGCAGAGAAAATGCCTGCAACAAGTGCTGATGTTAGTGAATTTAAGGCCAGCAGAGGCTGGGTTGACAGAGTTAAAAAGCATAGTGGCAATGTTGACAATGTTGTAAGGCATGGTGAGGCTGCAAGTTCAGACAAACATGCAGCTGAAAAATTCGTGAGTGAATTCAAGGGGTACGTAGACACTGAAGAATTCCAACCCCAGAAAGTGTTCAATTGTGACGAAACAGGCCTGTTTTGGAAGAAAATGCCAAAGAGGACCTACATTACGCAGGAGGAAAAGGCATTGCCAGGACACAAGCCTATGAAAGAGAGGTTTACTCTTGTTCTGTGCTAATACTAGTGGGGATTTTAAAGTGAAGCCTTTACTGGTGTATCACTCAGAAAATCCCAGTGTTTTCAAGAAAAACAATGTCATCAAGAGTAAATTGTGTGTGATGTGGAAAGCTAATAAGGCATGGGTCACGAGACAAATTTTCAGAGTGGGTCCATGATGTGTTTGGCCCGAGTGTGAAAAAATACCTCTTGGAAAAAAATTTGGCACTCGAGTGCCTCCTATTACTGGACAATGCCCCTGCTCATCCTCCAAACTTGATAGACCTTGAGTTTTTGCCTCCTAACACCACTCCTCTCATCCAGCCCATGAACCAGCAGGTCATTTCTAACTTCAAAAAACTCTACACCAAAGTAGCATTTGAAATGTGCTTTGAAGTGACCTCAGACACTGAATTGACCCTAAGAGACTTCTGAAGGAATCACTTCAATATCTACAACTGCAAAAGCCTTATGGATAAGGCTTGGGAGGGAGTGACTTCCAGGACTTTGAACTCTGCTTGGAGAAAATTGTAGCCAGAATGTGTCCTCCAGAGGGATTTTGAAGGGATTTGCAGCTGACCATGCCGACTCTCTGCCTGTTTTGGAAAATACTGTGGCACTGGGGAAGTCCATGGGGTTGGAGATGAGTGGCAATGATGTGGAAGAGTTGGAGGAGGACCACAGGGAAGAGTTGTAAGAGTTTCATCTGGAACAGCATCAAACCACAGCTGAGGAACTTGCTTAAGAGGAGGAGGAAGAGGGAGTGAATGAGGTGCCTTCTTCAGAGATAAAGGAGATTTGTGCAGTGTGGAGTAGGGTGCAAGCATTTGCTGAGAAATATCACCCTGAGCAAGCTGAAACAAGCCATCTATGCAACAAGTTCAGTGTCCCATTTTAGGGAAATCTTAGAGGCACCAGAAACAGAGGACTCTGGACAGTTATTTTGTGCTACAAGGGTCCAGTGACTCAAGCTGGTCCTAGTGGCATTAAAAGACAAAGACAGGAAGTAACCCTGGATAAGGACTTGGTACCCAAGTCCTTATGGAGGGGGATTCCCCTTCCAAACAATAAGTCCTCCCTCTCTTCCAGATGCCAACAACAGTCTTCAATAAAGGTATGTAAATGTGATTTTAATTGCTTTTTAAATGTTTATGTATCTATTGTATTACTCATTCAAGTACTGTATGTATTTTTAACTGTTTTATGTATGTAAAACTATAGTTATTCTTTAAAATATGTATTTTTTGTGAATATTTTTGAGGGTCTGGAATGGATTAATTGTCTTAACATTATTTCTTATGGGAAATGTTGTTTTGACTTTCAGCCACTTTGAGTTTAGGCCAAGCTTCTGGAACGGATTACGGCCGAAACTTGGGGTTCCAATGCATATGGTATAAACCTTAGTAATAAATACCAACAAGTTGGTTTAGAAAGACACGTAAGCAAACACTATGACATATTTATTAGAAAACGTTTCGTTCCTGGGACCTTGATCACTTCTAACATACAGAGGTAGAAAGACATTATATACGCGGAGAGTGAGGTGTGAGTGACACACGGTGACCTGAAGAATGTCATGTTGGGATGAGGACGGGTAAACAATGAAATCATGTGACTCCTGTGTTGTTGGGTTGGTGGTGCTTAAGTATCATGTATGCCAATGCTTTTGAAATTTTGTAGTTTCCAGTGTTAAGTTCTATAGTGTCGTTGACGGTGATTAGCGAGGCTTCTAGGCACCGTCGCCGTCTGAGGTCTGGTTTGGTGAGAACGAGTTGTGCCTCATTCCAGTTCATCAAATGCCCCATGGAGTCTCTGTGGAGGACACAGGCGTACCTTACATCATCTCTGTTAGAGGCATTTCGGTGCTCATTCAGGCGGACTGCAAGATCTCTGCCTGTCTCGCCTATATATTTCTTGGGACAGAATCCACAGGGGATAGTGTAGACGCCTGCTGTAGAAGTTAGAGGTGTGGGGCTGCGTTTCGTAGTGAGGTCTTTGATAGGTGTGTTTATGGTGGTAATGTTGATGTTACTCACAGCAAGTGCCTGGCGAGTATTCGTGGCAACATCACCACATGGGAGTACTATGAACTGCTTAGGGGGCTGTTCCATTGGTGGTTTGTTGAGGATAGCTGTGCCTTGAGTCTGCAATCTCGGATGAAGAAAGATGGAAACTGAAGACATGTAAAAGCTTGTGTTATGCAAGTATATTCTTCAAGAAAACAAGGGCTGGAGATGCAAAGAGCTCTCAAGAAGCCAATGAGGACTCCTCCTTTAGTGCGGGTGTCTTGGTGTGAATAAAAGTGTACAAGATTGTCCTTGTTGGTAGGTTTTCTATACACATTGAAGAGAAGTTTGTCACTGTCAGGAGATCTGCACAGGAGAACATCGAGGAAAGGAAATTTGCCATCGTTTTCGAGTTCAAGTATAAACTTTATTGATGGTTCGGCTGCATTGACCTTGTTGAGAAGGGCCTGGATATCTAGACGTCTCAGATAGAAAACCAATATATCAACGTATCTTAGCCAGGTAACGGTGTTGAGAATGAGGGTGCTGAATTTCTCTGTCTCTAGGTTTTCCATGAAGAGGTTGGGAAGCACAGCACTGAGCATGCTGCCCATTGCCATCCCAAAGCACTGTTTTTAACAGTTGTCCTGATACTTGAAGAAGTTGAAATTAACACAAAGATCCACTAGACTGATGAAAATCTAGAAGAGGTAAAGGAAGGTCGTGGTTTTCAGTGAGCCTCTGTCTCAGAATGTTGATTGCAGCGCCAGTACGAACGTTGGTAAAGAGGGCTGTGACATCGAAGGGAGCCATGCTTTTGTTTTTAACATTCAGGTTGGAAATTCGGGAGAGAAGGTCACCTGAGTGAGGTGGGCTTGCCTGATGGTGCCCAGAAGCGCTGAAAGGTATTTGGCAAGGTGGCCGGCTAGTTTGTGTGGTGCACTCCCTATGCTCGAAGTGATAGGCCATAGTGGGATGCCAGGCTTGTGTGTCTTAGGAAGGCCATACAGGCGTGCTAGTTTCGGTTGACCTCTGGTAAAAGTTTAAGTAGTTTTTTGCCTCGTTCTGATTTTCGTAAGATGCTACGAGCCTTTTGAAGAAAAGTCTGGGTACTTTGAAGTAGCACTGATTCTGATACAGGCTGTATGTTAGAAGTGATCAAGGTCCCAGGACCGAAACGTTTTCTAATAAATATGTCATAGTGTTTGCTTACGTGTCTTTCTAAATCCAATGTATATACACAGCTTCTCCTCACTTAGAGACGTACTTGTTTACTTATGACTCAGACTTATGACAGGCTCTGACCAGCATGCATACCTAAATAATGTGTATTAGATCCGATTTCCTATTTTATTACAATAAACAGTACACTGTATAAACATTTAAAAATATACCAGAAATGTTATAAATGGTGCAATGTGACATAAAAACAATATCAAAGATGGCCGACACAAACCCACTACCATTAATGCTCCTCACTTAACGACAAATTCGTTTATCAATGTGGTCTTAGGAATGAAACCCCGTCATTAAGTGAAAAGAGGCTGTATATATAATTTTTTACACATCAGTGAACCACCCTAGTACAGGTTTTTGCTAAATTGTTCCATCCATGGTATTTTTACTCTGAGTTCTTCAAAAACTGTCATTATGATAAAGTTGTGTAAATGTTAATTCCCTTCAGTATTTTACAACCCTGAGATAATTCATCAAAACAAACAAAACTGCCTTGCATGATCAACTAAGGCAGCAGCTTATGGAGATACTGTTCCTTACTCCCACGAACCTGTCTCACACCTAGATATGCAATTCATTTTTAGTTTTCCCCCCATTGCATATCTGTCATTTCAAGAAGAGGAACAACTAATGGAATTATATAATGAAGGACTTCAAATACAATTAAAATGAAAAAACCTCTTGGATTTCTGGTTAACATATCATGAATGAGTACAAAGATTCATCTACATGCGAGCTGAGAGTATTGATGCCTTTTGCCCTAATTGAGGATGGCTTTCTGCTCTCACAGCAGTGAGACAATGACAAGAGGATGGATGCTGAGAAGGACCTAAGAGTGAAACTGTCCTCGACTGCTCCCAACTTCACTGACCCTTGTGCCGAAATGCAGATATATTCATCACACTGACAGGCAACACTAACTACTACTACTACCTCTACTGGTACCTCTTCCACTATCATCTCCACTTTCTTCTTGAATTTCTCTACCTCTCTTTCTCCCATCCCTGCCTTCCTCTTGTATAAATATTGGCTCCCTTACCTTCCTGTGTTGCTGTGTGACTAGTTAATGGTCTAAGTCAGCCTGAAACATCGTCATGAGTTTCTATTGTGCAGGTTGTGTAAAGCAGCAAAAAATTATCAACATAATTCTTATTATTCTGAATTATCATTCACATTCTTAAGCTCTCACAACACTGGCTGTGTACCTTAAAACACAATGTTGGTATAACAAAGGTAATGGGTGTGCATCATGATGTTTGCAGTTAACACGTTAAGTCTGAATGACAAAGGTGATGGTGATGCACAGATTTGATAAAAATTTTGAAGGGATACATTATGGTGGTTCACATATATAAAATTTTATTTTTTTGTCTCAAACCATTGTGTTCCAATAAAAAAAAAATATCCATGCCAAGTTTAAAAAATATGGGGGTTCACTCAGGAAAGCCCCTAACAACCTCAAACATTTACCAACCATACATGGGAGTTCCTGTTTTCTAAGAAAATAAGATATCAGAAATTAATGGAAGGTCATTCTGGGAAACAGTGGCACAACAAAAAAATAATTAATAATAATAATAGCATAAATTAATAATATGTATTAGAATAATAAATGGTGGTGAAAACTGCATCACTGACGCATCTCTAAAGACGCCCAATCACCCCACAACTTCATACAAATAATTTTAAGCAGAAACATACACCAGAGAGTAGAGGTGAGAAAGTCAGGAATCAATTTTCTTCACTATCAGTGGACCACCCTAGGGTGCATCAAGGTAGTGGTGGGATGAAGGGATGCTCACTTTCACCCTTTCAGGGTCCAGACCCCTGATCTGTAGCTTGTCCACAGGGTCCAAGAATTTAAAAAAAAAAAACGAAATGGTACAAAATTTGATGGAAAATTGAGGAAATTATGCTATTGCAATTTTGGTGTGCCAGCAACATTTATGCATCGGGGATTTTGCCCACTTTGACTCCCATTTTAGGCAAATTACTATTTTCCAGTCAACCAAATTCTTAGCTACTTCGCTAGTATTACTTCTATTTTATTGAATGAGCACAAGAAACTGTCCAATTAACTATTTCAACTACCCAATAAAGTGATCAGGAATTGGTAATTTGGCCAATTTCATACAAAGTATAAAATATTCCAATTTCAAAATAGGGTCCAGAATAAATAATGCAGGCATTTCTGGCACTAAAATAACATTTCCTCTATTAGTTATGTTTCCAGGCTTTACAGATGAATTCAATTTTGATTTTTTATTCACACTAAAAAAAATTTATTTACTCTTATGCAATATTTTAATAATTGCATAAATAATATCAACGCATTCATGAATGTACATTAGACCCACTACTTGACGTGTATTGGATGCGTGACATTTGTTTACTCTTGAACATCGGCAAAAATCGAAAATTATCTCTATTCCTGCAATATATCTTCCATTCTATCAAAGCAGACCAAGAAACCGTGAATACAACCATAAAAACTATACAAAAATACACCGCAATGTCACCGTTTTAATAAAAAAAAAAAAAATTGCAGTTTTCTTTCTGATTATGCAGTACATGATACAGGATATGTTTTATATGGTGCACACTTACCATGTAGATCCACTCTCTCATATCTAGGCCCAAATTTACCACCCACTGCTTATGTGAGTGAGCTGAGCTCATGGCGTAGAACTATGGGATTGACCCTGGCTACAAAGCCGTAGAACTACAGGACAGACCGTCAAAGGGTTAAAGTACGAGGATAGATCACTAATGATTGATAGGCCACCTTGCACATTTATAACTGGTTTAGCATATTTTTCTGCTCTTGCAACATTGTCTGAGGTAAGGCTTTCCTGGTAACTGGTCAGCTGTTGCTGCTATGGCTTGTTCACCAATCAACCTTAGTCAGGTATCTCACACAGAATAGTTTCTTAGTGAGAATTTTACATTTGTTCCAACCCATTTCTTATATTTTTATATAGAAGGATGAACAGCTATATTTCTTAAATGTCAACAATGGTCTGTTTTCAGAAGCCCTACATTTCACTGGGATTCTTTTAGCTTCATTCAAGAATTGAAAAAAATTGTACATTAAAATGATATATGCAGTTGCTATACCACATGCACCATACTCCATAACCATTTCAAAACCTGCTGTATTAGACTGATCTGAGGTAAAGTAGCTTCTAAACAAATACAAATATTTACGGTAATATGGTACCAATACAGGATCTGTTTGCAGTTCACCGTATCTTGTTAGCACAATACATATAACACATCAGAAGCGATCAAGGAATACCGGCCCCTGTGCCCCATGTACAACAAAGGCAATGCATGTGAAGCATGGCTAGGTGTCGCTTAGACATACACTGTCTTTGGATGACCAACCTCTCTGTTGTTGATGCATCTAGACGTTTGGCTTTTGCTCCATTTTTCATCTCCATATTACCACTGAAATGAATAAAAACTATTCTGGTGTTGCTAGTAAATAGAAAAAAATTCCAGAATATCAAACCAAAAGAAAGAGGCTCTTGACCACCCTGCGATATGACTAATATATTTGGAGGTGTCTGAATGAAAGCACTATTTCATTAAAGAAATAAAGAGAAATTAAGTAATGATAAACATTACACTTCTACTTATTAACATATGCACAGTAAATTAAATTGTAAAGTAACATAATAGTGAACAAAGAAAAATACCTATGTATTATTACACTACAAAATGGGATCCCCTG
>NC_069467.1:10120815-10165815 GCF_026875155.1 Cherax quadricarinatus
TATTTTTTTTACTGTATATATATATATATATACGTATATATATATATATTTATATACGTAATATAAATAATATATATTATACGTATATATATATGTATATACGTATATATAATTATTTTTATTAAAACATCGGCCGATTCCCACCAAGCCTGGGTGGCCCGAAAAAGAAAAACTTTCATCATTCATTCCAACACTGTCTTGCCAGAAGGGTGCTTTACATTACAGTTTATAAAACTGCAACATTAACACCCCTCCTTCAGAGTGCAGGCACTGTACTTCCCATCTCCAGGACTCAAGTCCTGGCCTACTGGTTTCCCTGAATCCCTTCATAAATGTTATTTTGCTCACACTCCAACAGCACGTCAAGTATTAAAAACCATTTGTCTCCATTCACTCTTATTAAATACGCTCACGCATGCTTCCTGGAAGTCCAAGCCCCTCGCACACAAAAACCATCTTTACCCCATCCCTCCAACCTTTCCTGGGTCGACCCCTACCCTGCCTTCCCTCCACTACAGATTTATACACTCGAAGTCATTCTGTTTCGTTCCATTCTCTCTACATGTCCGAACCACCTCACCAAGCCTTCCTCAGCCCTCTGGACAACAGTTTTGGCAATCCCGTACCTCCTCCTAACGTCCAAACCACACATTGCCCTCAGACACGACATCTGCACTGCCCCCAGCCTTCTTCTCGCTGCAACATTCATCACCCATGCTTCACACCCATATAAGAGCGTTGGTCAAACTATACTCTCATACATTCCACCCTTTGCTTCCAAGGACAAAGTTCTTTGTTTCCACAGACTCCTAAGTGCACCTCTCACCCTTTTCCCCCTCATCAATTCTATGATTCATCTCATCTTTCATAGACCCATCTGCTGACACATCCACTCCCAAATATCTGAATACATTCACCTCCTCCATACTCTCTCCCTCCAATCTGATATCCAGTCTTTTGTCACCTAATCTTTTTATCCTCATAATCTTACTCTTTCCTATATTCACTTTTATTTTTCTTTTACATACCCTACCAAATTCATCCACTAACCTCTGCAACTTCTCTTCAGAATCTCCCAAGAGCACAGTGTCATCAGCAAAAAGCAACTGTGACAACTCCCACTTTGTGTTTGATTCTTTATCTTTTAACTCCACACCTCTTGCGAAGACCCTCGCATTCACTTCTCTTACAACCCCATCTATAAATATATTTAACAACCACAGTGACATCACACATCCTTGTCTAAGGCCTACTTTTACTGGGAAATAATCTCTCTTTTTCCTACATACCTACATACCCTCATAAAAACTCTTCACTGCTTTCAGTAACCTACCTCCTATACCATACACCTGCAACATCTGCCACATTGCTCTCCTATCCATCCTGTCATATGCCTTTTCCAAATCCATAAATACCACAAAAACCTCTTTAGCTTTATCTTAATACTGTTCACCTATATATTTCACTGTAAACACTTGGTCTATACACCCCCTACCTTTCCTAAAGCCTCCTTGTTCATCTGCTATCTTACTCTCCGTCTTACTCTTAATTCTTTCAATAATAACTTTAACGTACACTTTACCAGGTATACTCAACAGACTTCTTCTTTCTTTCAACACACCGGCCGTATCCCACCAAAGCAGGGTGGCCCAAAAAGAAAAACGAAATTTTCTCTTTTAAATTTAGTAATTTATACGGGAGAAGGGGTTACTAGCCCCTTGCTCCCACTCAACAGACTTATCCCCCTATAATTTTTGCACTCTCTTTTGTTCCCTTTGCCTTTAAACAATGGAACTATGCATGATCTCTGCCAATCCCTAGGTACTTTACCCTCTTCCATACATTTATTAAATAATACCAACCACTCCAAAAGTGTAACCCCACCTGCTTTTAACATTTCTATCTTTATCCCATCAATCCCTCTTCAAGGGAGGCTCCTTGGCGTGGTGAAGAGGCTCTTGGTCTGAGGAATTAGACCTGTTGGTCTACTTCCTCAGACCGAACCTAATTACCCCCCAATCCCCCGTTCCCTATCCCATCCTCCCGTTTTTCCTTTCCTCCTCCTCCTCCCCACCCCTCCCTTTTGCCCTTCCTTTCTGGCCTTTTTTTTTTTTTTTTCCCACAGGCACGCTAGTTCCTAGGTAGGGGAAAGGGTACCGGGGTCCATCCCATTCCGTTGAGGTTCTTGGCGGTGGCGTAGTTTGCCATGGAATCTGGATTGCCTGGGGATGTCCTGATCCCTCTCCGGTATCCCGGAGGGTGGCTTTGGGTGTCTCTCGGGCGACGGGTGTATCTCTGGAAGCCACCTTTCGGATTCTGGGGATGGTGGCCGAAGGAGGTATGCTTTGTGGCGGATTTCCGGCCGCCCTCTCTTTTGTCCACCGAGGTAGCTCGGCAGATGTGAGGTTGCTATCCCAGATTGCCGGTTTACTGGCATGATGGGTAGGGTATGGCACGGGTTCCATGCTGCATCTGCGCTACTTGCGGTGCTGAGGTCCTCTTGGGCGCGAAGGGAGATTTCTGGCCCTTTCATTCCTCCTAGGAACTATCCCTCCCCGGTCCCCCCTTTTTTTATTCTTTTTTTTATTTTTATTTTCTTCTTTCTTTTTGTTTTTAAGAAAAAAAAAAAAGTAACCTAACCATGGCAGCCCTAGTCCATGAACCTGTTATCCCCGGGCCCCTTCTTGATACCGCACCCCGTTCTGACCCCGCCTCGTCTTTGGACCACTCTTCGGACACTCCTCATGCCTCTGTACCTCTTGCCGGTGCTGTTTCCTCACCCGCTTCAGGTACTGAGGCCTCGACTGACTCCTTCGATTTATCTGACCTTCGCTCTCCTCTGACTATGCTTCCAGCCTCTCCCTCTACGGTGCGGCAATTTTCGAATCGCCGGCCCGTTCCACGTCGGACCAACTCTGGTCCCACGCCTAAACGACAACAACAATTACCTGCTGATGATACTTCTCCACCTTCTCGTTCTTCTCAGAAAAGATCGACACGTCCTTCACTACCTTTCCACGCTCAGTTTCAGACTGCACAATGGACTAAATTCTTCACTTTACGACCGACTTCCTCTACTGCCTATCTTTCTGACCACAGTATTGGCAAGGCACTCCTACGCCATGTTGGTAAAGATATTTCTTTTCATGCTCTTAAGAGCGGTATGCGCATCGTCACCGTACAGAATGCTACCCAGGCTCATGAGCTTTCTCGTCTTTCCCATATCGATACTGTTCCTGTAACTATTGAAAAGCATCATTCCCTCAATTCTTGTAGTGGTACCATCATTCTGCCCCCATACCATAGTTCAACAAAATTTCCAGACATGTGGCACTGACATTCTTGAACAGCTGGAACTCCAAGATCTCCCAATCCTCAAGGTAGACACTTACGTTCTTCCTGCCCGCGGGCGGAGACGATACCCTAGCAATGTGGTTCGTTTAACTTTTGACAGCCGTGAACTCCCATCCTCAGTTTATGTAGCAGGACATCGGTTACTAGTTCGAAAGGTGATCCCTACACCGCAACAGTGTAGAAATTGCTGGCGATTTGGCCATCCAGCGAAATATTGCAGATCTATCGCCGAATGCCCAGTCTGTGGTGCCGATGACCATTCTAATACGTCTTGCAATCGACCTCCCTCTTGCCTTAATTGTCATGAGGCTCACCCTTCGTACTCTCGCCGTTGTCATGTCTACTTAAACGAGCGGGAAATCCGTTACCTCAAAGAGGCAGAAGGTCTCCCTTATGCCATGGCAGTTTCTCATCTCCGCCCCCAAGGGAGACTACCTCGTGTTTCTTATTCCCGTGTTTCAAAACGTCCCCCCACTTCTGGTATCCCATCTTCTGCACCCACCTCTGTGGTTACCTCTCCCATAGTCACTCCTGTAGCTAATTCTTTTGCTGTCCTCAGCTCAGACGTCCCTACTTCAACGTCTCAGTCTGATCTTGCTTCTTCGTGTTCTCTCTCACAAGCCTCAGTGGCGACGAGATCTCGTATGACACCTCCTCCCAATCGTCCCTCTACTTCTCAAAAGTCAAAAAAAGGTCCGTTAACACCTCCTACCCATCTTCCACCTCCTCATTTTCCCTTCCCTGTCTCTGTACCTGGTTCTCCCCCCTCTCACTGGCTCTGTTACAAGTGTAGAGGTTCACCCTCCTCCTCGTACTGTACCTTCCTTCCCTGTTTCCCTCCAAGTTTCTTCCTCTTCGGCCACCTCCCAGGTTTCTGCCTCTTCTGTCCCCTTCCACGCTTCTCCAGTTCCCTCCACCCTTCCGTCCCCCCCTACCTTGGTACAGTCCATTACAGTTCCAATCTTTACTCATCCTCCCCCTACCATTTCCAATATTGTCTCCCATACGACGTCTCTGAATTCTGAAACACTTGAAGCAATCTCTGAATATATTGCAGAGACCAAACCATCAATGGACACTGATCCACCCTCTGCTCCTTCTCTCTCCTCTACTCCATCTGCGCAACTTCCTTTCTTCACAGTGCACCGTTCCTTCGCTGCTTGAACGTTTTCCACTGCCTCCGCATGTGGACTTTTCTAACCCCTCTAGTCCGTAGGAACCCTTACCTGCGGATTTCAGGTATCTTTATCATTGCCAATCATGGCCTATTTACAGTGGAATATACGTGGCCTCAGGGGTAATCGGGGTGAGCTTCAGATGTTACTCTCCCAGTTTTCCCCTGTTGGTGTTTGCTTACAGGAACCAAAATTACACTCTGCTGTTATCTCTCCCATCTCAGGCTATAATTTATTGTATTCTTCAGATCCTTTTCCTGATAGGACCTTTAATGAAAGTGCCCTTCTTCTACGCACTGATATTCCGTTCCATCAGCTATTTGTTCATACTTCGCTGCATTACACAGCAGCCCGTATCCACTTGCATAGGTGGTATACGCTCTGTTCTTTATATCTCTCTCCTTCTCGGGCATTATCTATTCCGGATATTGCCTTTCTTGTTTCGTCATTACCACCACCGATTCTGTTACTTGGTGATTTTAATGCCCACCATTTCCTCTGGGGGGGGTCTTACTGTGATTCCCGTGGCATTCAGTTAGAGGCTTTTCTTGCCACCCACCCCCTCCATGTTTTAAATACAGGTACTCACACCCATTTTGATCCTCGGACTCACACTCTCTCCTGCATCGATCTCTCAGTCTGCTCTTCCTCCGCCGCACTAGACTCCACTTGGTCTGTTCTTCCGGACTTACATGACAGCGATCATTTCCCAATCATTCTTACTTCCCCTTCATATTCACCACCTCTTCGCATCCCATGCTGGCAATTTGATCAGGCAAATTGGAACCTTTACTCACACCTAACTGTTTTTAGAGAGGTTCCTTCTTCGTCCTCCATCGATGAGCTTTTACACCTCTTCTCGTCCTCCGTTTTAACCGCAGCTTCTCATTCTATACCCCACACTTCGGGCAGGCATTCTCAGAAATGCGTGCCTTGGTGGTCTCCTGCTTGTGCTCGTGTAGTACGTTTGAAACGCGCTGCATGGGGCAGGTACCGGTACAATAGAACCACAGAGAGACTTCTTGAATTTAAGCAGAAGCGTGCGATCACTCGCCGTGTCATCCGTGACGCTAAATGCACTTGCTGGCGAGATTATGTCTCCACCATCACCTCTGCTTCCTCTATGAGTGCAGTCTGGAAAAAAGTACGAAAACTGAGTGGTAAATATTCTCCTGACCCGGCTCCTGTTCTGCGGGTTGCCGGTGTTGATATAGCAAACCCACTAGATGTTGCCAATGAAATTGGCAATCATCTGGTCCGTATTTCTCAGGGACTCCGTCTATGCCCCTCATTTCTTTCCTCAAAGTCTGCCAGAGAGTTAGCACCCTTGGACTTTTCTTCTCTCAGAGAAGAACAGTATAATGTGCCTTTTACACTTCAAGAACTGGAGGCAACACACTCAGCTTGCCGATCATCGGCAGCTGGGCCCGACGACATTCATATTCGTATGCTACAACATTTACATCAGTCAGCCCTTGCAGTCCTATTATGCCTTTACAATCTTATTTGGTCACAAGGAGTTCCTCCAAAGCTGTGGAAATCCGCCATTGTTCTCCCTTTCCGCAAACCAGGCACTACAGGACATGAAACCTCCCACTATCGTCCCATTGCTCTTACCAGTGCAGTTTGCAAAGTGATGGAACGCCTAGTAAATAGACGTTTAGTGTGGTATTTAGAGACACACAACAGTCTCTCCACTCGTCAATATGGCTTTCGTAAGGGACGTTCTACCATTGACCCCTTACTACGCTTGGATACGTATGTTCGTAATGCCTTTGCGAATGACCACTCAGTTATTGCCATATTTTTTGACCTTGAGAAGGCATATGACACAACTTGGAGGTATAATATTTTAGCCCAAGCCCACTCCTTAGGCCTTCAAGGCAATCTACCATCCTTAAGAACTTTTTAACTGACAGGCATTTCCGTGTTCGGGTTAATAATGTGCTCTCCCCGGACTTTATCCAAGCTGAAGGTGTCCCCCAGGGATGTGTTCTGAGCACAACACTTTTTCTCCTTGGTATTAATGATTTGGCCTCTAGGAGGCCTCTTAGGAGGCCTGGTTACAGACCGGGCCGCAGGGGCGTTGACCCCCGGAACTCTCTCCAGGTAAACTCTCCAGGTAGTCTTCCATCAAATATTTGGTCATCACTCTATGTTGATGACTTCGCTATTGCCTGTGCAGGCGCTGACTGTCACCTTATTACAGTTTCTCTCCAGCATGCAGTCGACCGTGTTTCCAATTGGGCCACCACACGTGGGTTTAAATTTTCCAGCACTAAAACCCACCAAATTACTTTCACTAGACGCTCTGTCATCTCCGATCATCCTTTGTACCTCTATGGCTCCCGTATCCCTGAACGTGATACAGTCAAGTTTCTGGGCCTCCTCTTTGATCGTAGGTTATCCTGGAAACCTCACATTACCTCTCTGAAGGCAACTTGCCACAGCGGCTGAACCTCCTTAAAACCCTTGCTCATCTTTCATGGGGAGCTGATCGTCGAACCCTCCTTCGCCTACATTCCACCTTTATCTTATTGAAACTTGATTATGGTGACCAGATCTATTCAGCGGCATCTCCTGCTAATCTCTCTAGCCTTAACCCCATTCATCACCAAGGATTACGTTTATGCCTTGGTGCTTTTCGCTCTTCCCCTGTCGAGAGCCTCTATGCAGAAGCGAACATTCCATCCTTATCCGATCGCCGTGATGCCCATTGCCTTCGCTACTATGTACGCTCTCATGATCTCCGCAATCCTTCCATTTATAGAATGGTCACTGATATTAGTAGACATTCTTTATTTGTTCGCCGCCCCTGTTTTACTCGTCCCTTCTCACTTCACCTTCATTCGCTCTTGTCTTCTCTTCAATTACCACCTTTCTATGTACATGTAGCATCTCACTTTTCCCTACCCCCCTGGGAAGTTCCAGCTGTTCGAGTCTGTTCTTTCTCTCTCCCTTGCTCGAAAGCCCAACTGTCTAGGTCGCTTCCCGCTCTCATTTTCTTGACCACTTTCACTCTCATTCTCATGCCATTGCTGTGTACACAGATGGCTCTAAGTCTTCTGACGGCGTAGGATTCGCAGCAGTGTTTCCGGACAGCGTCGTACAAGGGCATTTACTATCTTCGGCTAGTATTTTTACTGCTGAATTGTATGCCATCCTTACAGCACTTATCCGTATTGCATCTATGCCTGTGTCATCATTTGTGGTTGTCTCAGACTCCCTTAGTGCTTTACAGGCTATACAGAAATTTGATACACCTCACCCCTTAGTCCTCCATATCCAACTTTGGCTACGCCGCATCTTTACCAAGCATAAAGATATTGTTTTTTGTTGGGTCCCTGGTCATGTTGACGTACAGGGCAATGAACAGGCAGACACTGCTGCGCGGTCAGCAGTATATGACCTACCAGTTTCACGTAGAGGTATTCCATTTACGGACTATTTTGCTGCAATATCTTCCCAACTTCACACCCGTTGGCAACAACGTTGGTCTACTATGCTCGGCAACAAACTTCAATCTATTAAACCGAGTATAGGTTACTGGCCGTCTTCTTATCACCAGTGTCGAGGTTGGGAGACTACTCTCTCCCGTCTTCGCATTGGCCATACTCGTCTTACTCATGGATATCTCATGGAGAGGCGCCCTGCTCCTCTCTGTGAGAATTGCCAAGTTCCATTATCAGTCAGCCACATTCTGTTGGACTGCCCACTTTATCAACGAGCACGCAGAATTTACCTCTGTCGTCGTCTTTGCTGCTCTCTCTTTACCTTCCCTTCTCGCTGATGGACCCACCTTTCATCCAGACTCTCTCATTGACTTTTTGACAACAACTGACTTACTTCACAAATTCTGATACCTTCAGCCCTTTCTACTTCAATCTCTTGCTACCCCCTACCCCCGTACTATCCCCTGCCCCGCTGTTTTCTGTAACCTACTGATCATCCCTCCTCCCTTCTGCCATCCAATACCCTCGCTTCCTTCCCTACCCTGCAGCGCTGTATAGCCCTTGTGGCTTAGCGCTTCTTTTTTATTATAATAATAATAATCCCATCAATCCCAGCTGCCTTACCCCCTTTCATTCTACACACTGCCTCACTCACAACTGGCTCTTTCTCACTCCTACAAGATGTTATTCCTCCTTGCCTTGTACACAAAATCACAGCTTCCCTATCTTCATCAGCATTTAACAATTCCTCAAAATATTCCCTCCATCTTTCCGATACCTCTAACTCTCCTATTCTTAACTGACACATCCATTTGTTCCCTAGGCTTTCTCAACTTGTTAATCTCACTCCAAAACTTTTTCTTATTTTCAACAAAATTTGTTCATAACATCTCACCCACTCTCTCATTTGCTCTCTTTTTACATTGCTTCACCACTCTCTTAACCTCTCTTTTTCTCTCCATATACTCTCCCCTCCTTGCATCACTTCTTTGTAAAAAAACCTCTCGTATGTTAACTTTTTCTCCCTTACTACTCTCTCTTTACATCATTCCACCAATCGCTCCTCTCCCGCACCCACTTTCCTGTAACCACAAACTTCTGCTGAACACACTAACACTACATTTTTAAACTTACCCCATACATCTTCGACCCCATTGCCTATGCTCTCTTTAGCTCATCTATCCTCCAACAGTTGTTTATATCTTACCCTAACTGCCTCCTCTTTTAGTTTATAAACCTTCACACCTCTCTTACTTGATGCTTCTGTTTTCCTTGTATCCCATCTACCTTTTACTCTCGGTGTAGCTACAACTAAAAAGTGATCTGATATATCTGTGGCCCCTCTACAAACATGTACATCCTGAAGTCTACTCAACAGTCTTTTATCTACCAATACATGGTCCAACAAACTACTGTCATGCCCTGCATCATATCTTGTATACTTATCCTCTTTTTCTTAAAATATGTATTACCTATAACTAAACTCCTTTCTAATACAAAGTTCATAGGGCTCCCATTATCATTTACACCTGGCACCCCAAACTTACTACTTACCACACCCTCTCTAAATGTTTCTCCTACTTTAGCATTTAGGTGCCCTACCACAATTACTTGGTTCAAAGGTTCCTATACATTCACTTAACATCTCCCAAAATCTCTCTCTCCTCTACACTCCTCTCTTCTCCAGGTGCATACACGCTTATTATGACCCACATTTTACATCCAATCCTTATTTTAATCCACATAATCCTTGAATTTACACATTTATATTCCCTTTTCTCCTTCCATAACTGATCCTTCAACATTATTGCTACCCCATCCTTAGCTCTAACTCTCTCAGATACTCCTGACTTAATCCCATTCATTTCTCCCCACTGAAACTCCCCTACCCCCTTCAGCTTTGTTTTGCTTAGGGCCAGGACATCCAACTTCTTTTCATTCATAAGATCAGCAATCATCTTTTGTCATCCGCACTACATCCACGCATATTCAAGCATCCCAGTTTTATATATATCACAATATTTTTTAACACGTCAGCCATATCCCACCAAAGCAAGGTGACTCGAAAAGAAAAAACTTCCATTATCATTCAACACTTAACCATCACTCGTGCATAATCACTGTCTTTGCAGAGGCACCAAGATACGACAGTTTAGATGTCACTCCAAACTGCCAATATCCCAAACCCCTCCTTTAAAGTGCAAGCATTGTACTTCCCATTTCCCAGACTCAAGTCCGTCTAACCGGTTTCCCTGAATCCCTTCACAAAATATTACTCTGCTCACACTCCAACAGCTCGTCAGATCTCAAAAACCATTTGTCTCCATTCACTCCTATTTAACACACACACGCTGGAAGTCCAAGCCCCTCTCCCACGAAACATTTACCCTCCCCAACCTTTTTTGAGGACAACCCCTACCCGCCTTCCCCTACAGATTTATACGCTCTCCAAGTCAGTTCTACTTGTTCCATTCTCTCTAAATGACCATATCACCTCAACATTCCCTCTTGAGCCCTTTAATAACTACACAACACCTAATTTCCACACTACAAATTCTCTGCATATTTACACCACACACTGCCCTTTAGACAGGACATCTCCACTGCCTCCTTGCTGCTGCATTTACAACCCAAGCTTCACACCCATATAAGGGTTTTGATACCACTATACTTTAGTACATTCCCTTCTTTGCCTCCATTGCTACCTTTTTCCCCTCGTCAATTCATTGAGTCACCTCATCTTTCATAACCCATCGGCTGACGCGTCCACTCGCAAATATCCGAATACATCTAGTTATTACTGTATATTCATGGGGAATAAACTAAATCTGTAGGGGATCACACAACACCTAGTGAATGGGAGGTAACTAGTTTTGATCCAAGAGAAGGGTAACTCCAATTCCTTAAATCAAGATCCTTTCCCTAATTAAACCTTTCAAGGTAGGTGTGCTGTATAATCCTATGGGTTTAGTTGTGGCTTAGTGCTTCTTTTTTTATTATAATATGGGTTTAGTGCTCCCCTACGATTATAATCACGGTAGGTGCCTAAATGCTAAAGGCGGCCTGATCAAAAGAATTAAAATTGCCATTCCTTTTCTTCAAACAAATCTGCCTCCCATTCCTCAAGTACTGTATGACCCCTATGAGTTTAGTGCTCCCTATGAAATTAATAGTACATTACAATCAATTTCTGTATAGCCCTTGTGGCTTAGTGCTTCTTTTTGATTATAATAATAATCAATTACTACAGTGTATTGCAGTACCATATGTGCCTTCACACTGATGGTGCTCAGTCATTTACCTTTTATATCAAATTAAATGTTGGTGAGGGGCTCTTGATTTAGGGAATTGGATCTGTGTTCCAGTTCCCCAAATTAAGCCTGAATGCCTGCCACATCCCCCCTCCCCCCCGCAGGCGCTGTATAATCCTCCGGGTTTAGCGCTTCCCCTTTGATTATAATAATATCAAATTAATTCTTGTAAAAAGTAAATTATCGAACTTCAACCGTTCAGAAATAAATTGTTTCAAGCAAAGGAGTAAACAATACACATTTTATCCATTTTGAGATATGCAATTATCAACAGTTTAATTAGTAAAACTACTCTTACTGAATTTATTTTAAAATTTGGCTGGGTATGTCTAAATGTTAAATTGTATACAGTAAATGAGTATTTTCCTTCAACTGTGTAACATTTCTTAAAATTTTACAATACCAGCCCCTCAAGGAAGGTTCCTTGATGTTGGTGAGGGGCTCTTGATTTAGGGAATTGGATCTGTGCTCCAGTTCCCCGAATTAAGCCTGAATGCCTTCCACTTCCCCTCCCCAGGCGCTGTATAATCCTCCGGGTTTAGCGCTTCCCCCTTGATTATTATTATAATCAAAAAAGAAGCGCTAAGCCACAAGGACTATACAGCTCCCTTGATTATAATAATAATTTACAATACCAGTTTTAAAATTCATCATGTGATCCATAAAAATTTCATTGTTTGAGCTTATGCTATTCTATTCAAGGTGAATGAATATTGTAGTCTAAAAAAATTTCTAACTTTTGCACTATATAAATGCAGGTGATTAGTAATCACTAGTTAAAATCAAATTTCCAATGATTTACTACTGTATAATTTTTAATTTATAAGCTGTCTACATCTGTACTTACCAATCTGATCTCGATTGCCTTCTGTTACAATCACTTCTAGGAATACGACCACTTTTCTGCGTCGATTCTGTGTGAGGACATTCGTTATATCTATTTTTATTATACCCTCTATACTTATCTCGATGTCTGTCTGTCTCTACCCCATCTCTGGAAGCATATTTCACATGTCCTCGGAACTTCTGTTCATTCAATGGAAATTTATAATAGACTTTATCCACCTCTGATTTGTATCTCCTATCTTCATCTTCTGGTTTATTTCGTCTAGAATCCCCAGCTCTATCTTTTTCTCCACATTGTCGTTCTTTCTCACATCCTTTTATTTGCCTATCTCGATCTATACTGGGTATGTCTTTGTCTCTTGCCGTCCTACCTCTTTCTCCACCTCTGCTTCTCTCCCCTTCTCTATCATCCAGAAACTTTTCTCTTTCTCTAGGCCTTTCTCTCTCCCCTCGTTTTTCATCATCTTTCCGAAGTCCTCTGCTATTCCTTTCTCTTTCCCGTTCCTTATCTTTATTGTAGTCTCTCTCATTATATGGTGACTCAGATTTATTTACACCTTGAATCTTGACACTTTTCTCAATTACTCTACGTTGGTGATCCAGCTGCGGGAATAATTCTGTGAATAAAAAGAATATTCGTCATCAGTTACATTACAGTGCTCAGTAACTGATAGGGTGTTACTGTTTTTAATAAAAATGGTACAACAATTGACTTTAAAACTCTGACATGCACAACAAATATATTTTATAAATTTCAATTACCTTTAGAGTTCATAAGTGCTTCTCGAGCAGCATTCATTTCAGCCTGTTGTATGGAATGACCAGATGCTTTGGCCAGACGTCGACCACGAAAGTAAACTGCAACTGTATATACTCGGGTATTTGTTGGGCCCTTGCACTCAATGACTCTGTAGAATTAATGGTTAAAAATGCAGTAAATATAATGCTGAGATGTCTAAAATTTTACCTAAAAATCAACTAATGGCAAAAAAATTACTCGCATAAAATATTAATAAACTTCACACACCTTGAAGGAGGTGCCTCCCACTCTTCAGCATCTGTATAACCCCTACAGGGTAAGAGCTCCCATGAATGTAATAATTGTGATATTTCATAGTACATTACTGCATCAATTGTAAAAATATTTACAACTAAAAAAAAAAAAATGCAACAAGCTTGTACATCAAAGGAAGTGTTTGGATGGTTGTGAAAGGTTACTGATCTAAGGGACGAAAATCCTCTTCACAAAATTGAATCTGATTGCCTCCTATTTCCAAAGTACAGTGGACCCCCGCTTAACGATCACCTCCAAATGCGACCAATTATGTAAGTGTATTTATGTAAGTGCGTTTGTACGTGTATGTTTGGGGGTCTGAAATGGACTAATCTACTTCACAATATTCCTTATGGGAAAAAATTCGGTCAGTACTGGCACCTGAACATACTACTGGAATGAAAAAAGTTCGTTAACCGGGGGTCCACTGTACTACTGTGACCCCTATGCCCCTTAAAAAAGAAAGGAAAAACTTTCATCATTCAACACTTTCACCTCACTCATACATAATATTTTTGCAGAGGTGCCCAGAACACAACAGTTTAGAAGCATATACGTATAAAGATACACAACATACCCTTCCAAACTGCCAATATCCCAAACACACGCCTTTAAAGTGCAGGCATTTTACTTCCCATTTCCAGTACTCAAGTCCGGCTATATAAAAATAACCAGTTTCCCTGAATCCCTTCACTAAATATTACCCTGCTCACACACCAACAGCTCGTCAGGTCCCAAATACCATTCGTCTCCATTCACTCCTAACACACTCGCGCATGCTTGCTGGAAGTCCAAGCCCCTCATCCACAAAACCTCCTTTACCCCCTCCCTTCAACCTTTTCAAGGATGACCCCTACCCTGCCTTCCTTCCCCTACAGATTTATATGCTCTCCATGTCATTCTACTTTCATCCATTCTCTAAATAACCAAACCACCTCAACAACCCCTCTTCAGTCTTCTGAGTAATACTTTTATTAACTCCACACTCCGAATTCTCTACATAATATTTACACCACACATGGCACTTAAGGACATCTCCACCTCCAACCGCCTCCTCGCTACAGCATTTACAACCCAAGCTTCACACCCATATATGAGAGTTGGTACCACTATACTTTCATACATTCCCTTCTTTGCCTCCATAGATAATGTTTTTCATCTCCACATATACCTCAATGCATCACTCTCCTTTTTTCCTCCATCAATTCTATGGTTAACCTCATCCTTCATACATCCATCTGCTGACATGTCGACTCTCAAGTATCTGAAAACATTCACTTCTTCCACACTCCTCCTCTCCAATTTGATATCCAATTTTTCTTTATCTAAATCATTTGATACCCTCATCACCTTACTCTTTTCTATGTTCACTTTCAACTTTCTGCCTTTACACACACACACTCAAACTCTTCCACTAACCTTTGCAACTTTTCTTTAGAATCTCCCATAAGCACAGTATCATCAGCAAAAAGTAACTGTCAATTCCCATTTTGTATTTGATTCCCCATAATTTAATCCCACCTCTCTCCCCAACACCCTAGCATTTACTTCTGTTACATCTCCATCTATAAATATATTAAGCAACCACGGAGAATAGGATAGATGAACAAGGAGGCTTTAGGAAAGGTAGGGGGTGTGTGGACCAGGTGTTTACAGTGAAACATATAAGTGAACAGTATTTTAGATAAGGCTAAAGAGGTCTTTGTGGCATTTATGGATTTGGAAAAGGCGTATGACAGGGTGGATAGGGGGGAAATGTGGCAGATGTTGCAGGTGTATGGTGTAGGAGGTAGGTTACTGAAAGCAGTGGAGAGTTTTTACGAGGATAGTGAGGCTCAAGTTAGAGTATGTAGGAAAGAGGGAAATTATTTCCCAGTAAAAGTAGGCCTTAGACAAGGATGTGTGATGTCACCGTGGTTGTTTAATATATTTATAGATGGGGTTGTAAGAGAAGTAAATGCGAGGGTCTTGTCACAGTTGCTCTTTGCTGATGACACTATGCTCTTGGGAGATTCTGAAGAGAAGTTGCAGAGATTGGTGGATGAATTTGGTAGGGTGTGCAAAAGAAAAAAATTAAAAGTGAATACAGGAAAGAGTAAGGTTATGAGGATAACAAAAAGATTAGGTGATGAAAGATTGGATATCAGATTGGAGGGAGAGAGTACGGAGGAGCTGAATGTATACAGATATTTGGGAGTGGACGTGTCAGCGGATGGGTCTATGAAAGATGAGGTGAATCATAGAATTGATGAGGGGAAAAGGGTGAGTGGTGCACTTAGGAGTCTGTGGAGACAAAGAACTTTGTCCTTGGAGGGGAATACATGAAAGTTTAGTTTTACCAACGCTCTTATATGGGTGTGAAGCATGGGTGATGAATGTTGCAGCGAGGAGAAGGCTGGAGGCAGTGGAAATGTCATGTCTGAGGGCAATGTGTGGTGTGAATATAATGCAGAGAATTCATAGTTTGGAAGTTAGGAGGAGGTGCGGGATTACCAAAACTGTTGTCCAGAGGGCTGAGGAAGGGTTGTTGAGGTGGTTCGGACATGTAGAGAGAATGGAGCGAAACAGAGTGACTTCAAGAGTGTATCAGTCTGTAGTGGAAGGAAGGCAGGGTAGGGGTCGGCCTAGGAAAGGTTGGAGGGAGGGGGTAAAGGAGGTTTTGTGTGCGAGGGGCTTGGACTTCCAGCAGGCATGCGTGAGCGTGTTTGATAGGAGTGAATGGAGACGAATGGTTTTTAATACTTGACGTGCTGTTGGAGTGTGAGCAAAGTAACATTTATGAAGGGGTTCCCCTCTAGGAAGGTTCCTTGATGTTGGTGAGGGGCTCTTGATTTAGGGAATTGGATCTGTGCTCCAGTTCCCCGAATTAATGCTGAATGCCTTCCACATCCTCCCCCCCCAGGTGCTGTATAATCCTCCGGGTTTAGCGCTTCCCCCTTGATTATAATAATAATAAGGGGTTCATGGAAACCGGCATTCCAGACTTGAGTCCTGGAGATGGGAAGTACAGTGCCTGCACTCTGAAGGAGGGGTGTTAATGTTGCAGTTTAAAAACTGTAGTGTAAATCACCCTTCTGGCAAGACAGTGATGGAGTGAATGATGGTGAAAGTTTTTCTTTTTCGGGCCACCCTGCCTTGGTGAAAATCGGCCAGTGTGATAATAAAAAAAACAATCATCTAATATGACAAACAATATAACATAGAAACATGATATATACTCTAGAATGAATAAAATATGGCATTAAGAATGTCACGAGTGGTGGTATTTGTTGTTGGGTGTATAAGGGCCACTGAAAGATAAGCCTTACATAGGGGTAGTGAAGGCAGCAGAGGTGGTGGTGTTAGTCAGCAGCCCTATACACCTCCAACAACAATGGAGGAGTCAAGTTTCGTGCTGTCCTTTTTCTATCGATTAATCGCTTAACTTACTTGCTACGCTGTAAATGCTACACTTTATTGCTGGCTGCTGCTATAGCCTTTATCGACTCCTGCTGCTTTAGTATTGTACATATTGCAGAATTACTGAAAAAGGCATATTCTCCCCTCTCTCAGCCCTTTACCAAAGAGCTGGCTGGCACTAGGAACTTTCTTTGGGCCCATGGTGGCTTATTTAGCAGTTGCAAACACTAAAAAAAATGGAATATGAAATGTATCGTACGAGTGCATGGGATCGTGCTCACTGGCTGATGAATAATGGCACACTGTCAGGTTGCTGTTGCCATGTGGTTCGCGCTGTATAGCCCTTGTGGCTTAGCGCTTCTTTTTGATTATAATAATAATAATGTTGCCATGTGGACGCATTCTGGACAAATGACTATTACTGAATTCAGTGACGATCACCGAGCCAATATTTTGACAAAAAAAAAATGTTACTCAGTCTGAATATTATGAAATCCGACGACGACGTAATCTGGGGGTCCACTGTTCTTTATCAAACTTTCTTCTTTCAACAAACTGGCCATATCCCACTGAGGCAGGGTGCCCCAAAAGGAAAAACAAAAGTTTCTCCTTTTAAATTTAGTAATGCCCTGCTCCCGGCATTTTAGTCGCTTATGGAGGAAGAATTCTGATCCACTTCCCCATGGAGAACTTTATCAAACTATACCTCAATAATAGACACCAACATGTAGCCATAAACAATGCTGGTTTATGCTTATGACAAAAAGCGATATGCTGGTCATCCCTTATCCCTAGCCAATTTTTAAGAAAACTGTTGTATGTACTATAAAAGATTCCATGATAGCACAGAGAAGTGGCTAGAGGCTTTTTGTTTTAGTTATGCTCTTGGAGGGAAGTTCCTTTTGGGGAAGCACTATTAACCTTACAGCATTTGGTCACTGAAATATTGGAGGGACTTGAATGTGCTTTTAGTACATGTATGTTATAGTTTCAATCATTCTAAGACTTTTTTACTCTAGTGACTTGCCATATCTGTGATGTTTTTTTACAAATTTTTTAGTTGGTCCAGTCATTATTCCTACTTACAAGCAATTGCGAGTGAGAAACACACTAGAAATTCACATCTCAACTCCTCACACTATAGGTCTGCCATCACAAACCCGGTTCGGTCAGTTATTCGGCACTAATTTCAGCTAGGATAATTTCAAATTTCCAGGGTCGTCACACCAACCTGCTGGTACTGTTTAGTGGTGCTACTTGCTTGCATAAGTCATTCCAATTTCTTTTTCTCCATTTATTGCTTTTAGCCCTAGCCATGGTTCCAATGAATAAAAGAAATGCTTCTTGTTGTGTAAAGCACATACACAGTACATTGTCCATAAAAGGTGGCTTTGAAGCCACTGTCAGTTGCCATGAGCTCAGTCTTGTGATGCAGGGGAATATGCTTTATTACTACGCTAATATCAACACTACGGCCTATCACAATTGATGTAATATGACAATATAAATGACATAAAATCATGTTAAATACTCCAGAATGAATAGTATCTGGCATAATACCGGACAGTTCGATGGAGGTATGAAGAGGATATGGGATACAAGTACCATTCTCCTATCCCTGTCTTGGGGGCTTATTTTAGAGAAAATGGAGTATAGCACAGGGCTGTGATATACACTTGTAGTGCACCATAAAACTGAAAGAAAAAATCTATTTTCTCTATATAGATTATCATACATAGCAGCATATGTGTAGAGAACCTATTTCTTATTTCTGGTAAAGTAGGGCCCCACTTATACAGCAGGTTAGGTTCCAGGCTACCGCTGTAAAGCGGAAATCGCCTTAAAATGGAACACCTTTTTTTCACTTATAAATGTATATAAATACTAGATAACAAGTTTACACTAATATATATTAAGTTAGCATTAGAACTAGGCATTAAAAAAGCAATAAAAAAGTAAAATACATATATAGTACACTCATTACTTACTTTAAAATATTTGTAGTCTTAATCTAGGGTGAGATGAGTAGTATTTATTGTAAGAAATCAGGTGTGGTATGTATGATAGCCAGCCAGGCTACCATACCAGGCCATTCCACCCACACATAACATTCTATGACATTTAAGTGTCCCAGAGCGATAAAATGCATATACAGTTCACTAATTACTTACCATAAAACATTTGTTAATGTTGCAGTTTAAAAACTGTAGTGTAAAGCACCCTTCTGGCAAGACAGTGATGGAGTGAATGATGGTGAAAGTTTTTCTTTTTTGGGCCACCCTGCCTTGGTGGGAATCGGCCAGTGTGATAATAATAATAAAAAAAAAATTGCAGTCTTAATGTAGGGTCAGAAGTGAGTAAACGAGATAAAACGAGTAAATGAGAGAGAGAGAGAGAAATGAGTACATGAGAAAGGACACACAGAGTTATGTAATCAAACCAGGGGGAATGCCAGTTTTGCAAACAAACCAGGCAAACACGTCTGGTTTGTGTACATGTTACATTGTGTACAAGTTCTCTCTACATTGATACAGTAGAATAAATAAAGAGGAACACTCCCATTCCCATATAACACCATTTTTAGAAGAAATAATGCTCTGAGTGAAGGAATACGAAAGGAATAATTGTCTACAGTTACCCCCACTAACACATTTTCTCTTATGGTGGACTAGAGAAAATGTTATTCTTGCCGTCACTCATACAAGTTGTCTGGCTACCACATCAAATATTTATGTTATTTATTCTACTGTAGGGTTTATTTATCATCTTTATATGTTATGTATTGCGTTTATAATTTTGAAAAAAAATATAGCTGGATTAATGAAAATGTGTATATTAACGTAATATACGACATTTAATGAGACTCGGTGATTATTATTGAGTATTATCGTTACTAATATGGCGTCACTCGTACAAGTCATCTGGCTACCACATCTCACATTTATGTTTATTTATTCTACTGTGGGGTGTATTTATCATCATTATATGTTATGTATCGTGTTTATTATATAATTTTGAAAAAATATCATAGATGGATTAATGAAAATGTGTATATTAACATAATATATGACATTTAACGAGACTCAGTGATTATTATTATTATGATCATTACTAATGTGGCGTCTCGAGACATAAGGCACTCTTACTGATTTTAATGTGTACCTGCATGCCAGCACAGTGTGTAAGTTTATTTAGGTATAGGTATACATATGTATAATTATCAGAGTATATATAAAATATGAAATAACTTTTAAAAACACTTGAAATTTGAGAGTTTCCATATTGGAGAGCCGTAGTGCTTACAGAGCTCATGGAGAATGTAAACAAACCGGGTGGGGTGCGGTGACCGTATTAGAAGTCGGGGAGGGGGGAGCCGTATAGCAAGTTTTGGTCATAATCTGAAATGTCCATATTAGCGGAATGCCGTACCTAGCTTGGGCTTGCCATATATGATTTTTGGTAAATAATTATTTTCTCAGTTGTTTGTTCGGCAATCTTATTGAAACATGGGCAATGTATGATGGAAAGATGCTTCTTAATGTACAACAAAAATAAAAAAGACGGACGATAATTAAGAGAGTTCACTTCTCAGCCATTAGCCGCCCTTAGTGGTATATTTTCATATGGTTTTTATGGTTGTATTCTCATTTTTTTTTGGTCTCATTTGATTGAATGGAAGATATATTACAGAAACAGATATGATTTTGATTGCTTTCACGACGAAAAGTACCTTGAAATTGAGTTCAAAGTGGCAGAAATGTTCAATTCTTTGGCGATGTTCAAGAGTAAACAAATGATGTCACTGCCTATTACGTGTTCACCTGCCAGTCTAAATTCCAATATGCAGTCACGAATAGATTGACATTATTTATACAATTATTACAATAATTCAATAGTCTACATAACAGTAACTCTTCTATTTTTTGTGTGAATAAAAATTCCAAATGGTAAACAAGAGAAATACAGTGGACCCCCGCCTTATGATGGCATCGTGTTACGTTAAATCCGCCATACCATACATTTGAACGCAAAAATTTTGCCTCGCCTCACGCGATTCGTCGGGACGTGTCCCACGTGTGGCCTCAGCACCAGTGTTTACAGGCCAGCCAGTGCGGTCGCATCCACGCATACATTCGGTACATTTCACCTTATCCCAGTGTTTTTTTGTGCTTGTAACTGCAAAATAAGTCACCATGGGCCCCAAGAAAGCTTCTAGTGCCAACCCTGTGGTAAAAAGGGTGAAAATTAGTATGGAAATTAAGAAAGATTTTAAAGGGTTTGGGGCTAACCCTGAGAAGCCTATGCTAGTTGTGGAATCCATTGTGCCTACTTCAAAGATTAAGGAAATGTGTGCAAAGTGGGTTGAAGTGCAAACCTTTATGGATGAAAATCACCCTAACACAGCTATTGCAAGCCGTGCTGGTGACTATTACAATGACAATGTTATGGCCCATTTTAGACAAATCTTAAAGGAACGGGAGGTACAGAGCTCTATGGACAGATATGTTGTGCGACAGAGGTCCAGTGACTCTCAAGCTGGTCTTAGTGGCAATAAAAGAAGAAGGGAAGTAACCCCAGAAAAGGACTTGATACCTCAAGTCCTAATGGAAGGGGATTCCCCTTCTAAACAATAACAACTTCCACACTCCCCTCCTCCCATCCCATCAGTCATCACCAGATCTTCAATAAAGGTAAGTGTCATGTATTCTATTCTTAGTAGAGTATTAATTGTGCATGTCTTAAGTTTGTGTGTATTAAAATTAATATTTCATGTGGTAAAATTTTTTTTTCAGACTTTTGGGTGTCTTGCACGGATTAATTTGATTTCCATTTCTCATGAGGAAAATTAATTCGCCTTACAATAATTTCGGCTCACGATGAGCTCTCAGGAACAGATTAATATCGTAAGGTGGGGGTCCACTGTATAAGAGGGGCCTGGAGCTGTGACTAATGAACAGAGAAAATGTTATTTGAGTGCCAGGAATGTCTGCATTGTTTATTCTGGACCCTATTTTGAAACTGGCATCTTTTGAAATTTGTGTCAAATAGGCCAAACTTCCAATTTCTGACCACTTTACTGGGTAGTTGATATAAGCGAAGAGGCAGTTTCTTGTACGTACTGAGTCGAGAGAATAGAAATACAGTGGACCCCCGCATAACGATCACCTCCGAATGCGACCAATTATGTAAGTGTATTTATGTAAGTGCGTTTGTACGTGTATTTTTGGGGGTCTGAAATGGACTAATCTACTTCACAATATTCCTTATGGGAACAAATTCAGTCAGTACTGGCACCTGAACATACTTCTGGAGTGAAAAAATATCGTTAACCGGGGGTCCACTGTAATTAAGTTTATTCAGGTATACACAAATACAGTTACAGAGAGTATCATACATAGCAGTGTATGTATAGAGAACCGAGGATAACCCCAAAAAAGTCGGACAAAGTGACTTATTCCCAGTACCTGGCTTGGGCTCGCCATATATGATTTTTGGTAAATATTTTTTTCTCAGTTGTTTGTTGGGCTATCTTATTGAAACTTGGGCAATGTATGATGGAAAGATGCTTCTTAACGTACACCAAAAATGAAAAAATCAGACCATAAATAACGGAGTTTACTTCTCAGCCATTAGCCGCCTCTTAGTTGTACAGTATACGTATTTTCATAAAGGTTTTTATGATTGTATTCTTGTTTTTTGGTCTCATTTGACAGAATGGAAGATATACTACAGAAATAGATACAAATTTGATTGGTTTCACAACAAAAAGTACCTTGAAATTGAGCTCAAAGTAGCGGAAATGTTCGATTTTTGCCGATGTTCAATGAACTTTCTTGTGTAAGTTGGTCAACTTTATTAAGTGTATTCTAACCTAACCACTCTGTAATCTGGGAAACTCGGTAATCTGGCACACTACAGGGCCCAATGATGCCGGATTTGTGATGGCGGACCTGTACTTGGAAAGAGTTAGGGCTATCTGACTGGGTACTTGAGGATAATGAAGAGTTTCTCTATAGGTTAGAGGCAATGTCAAAAATTTCACGTGCCTCAACTTTGCTCTAGAACCTTACAAAGTCACACTTGATTTGAGGCCTGAATGGGACATGAAATACAAAAAGGTTAACTGCCCTTTGTATGTATGACTAAACATACCAGTGCAACAAAAAAAGTGGCCTAAACATACCAGTGCAACAAAAAAAGTGGCCACTTTCCATGATGTGCACTAATGTGTTTTGGTTAACAAAATCTGGTCTTACCAGTTCTAACATATTTTCATGGCCAAATAAAGTAATATGATTTATTTAATAACAAAAGAAGCGTGGATAACTCACTTATAAATGGGAATGTCGGGCTCGCCACCATCCATGGTACGAAGAGTCAAACAACACTGTTGTAACTTGCTTTTGGGGTCATTCCAGTCCTGATTCATAATGAACTGATGAAGGCGAGGGAAGAAACAAACCTGGCAGAATGTACGGCAATACTTGAGACCCTGAGGAAAGAGCAGTAATTAAAATAAATGAATGCAAATGCTGTATTTACAAGCCAATTAGCAATAAAATTTAAATATGCAAGCAAAAATAAGAGGCTATCTGGGAAAAGGAACACTTGTACAACTTTCAGCAATCTTGCCTTGATATACCATATCTAAACCTACATACAGTGGTACCTTGACTTACAAGTTTAATTTGTTCTGTGACCGAGCTTGTAACTCAATTTGCTCATATATCAAATCAATTTTCTCACTGAAATTAATTGAAATGCTGTTAATCCATTCCAGCCCCAAAAAAACCACCCCACGGGTTTTTAAATTAGAACCACCTTCACTACTCCACCCACCAACATATCCACTCCATTCACCATTATCACTACTCCATCCACCCACCACCATAACTTCTCCATCCACCATTATCACTACTCCATCCACCACCCTCACTACTCCACCCACCACTATCACTACTCCACCCACTGAAGGAACATCCATGAGGCAGACAAATATCATGGAGGCCTTAATGTTTCTGGAGAAACTCTGAGTGTTGAAATGGAATTTACCTCTTCCCTGGATTTATATGAGAACCAAACAAGGGACGAGGTGCCTCACTACAATCTGGGATTAGTGTGGGAGTATATTATCCTTCCAGTTATGTCTTGGAAGAGCATGTGGGATGGGGCAAAGTACCTGACATTCCTCTGGGTACAGAGCTGGATTTGACTTCAGATAAGCTGGCAATTAGTGACGGAGTATCTGAAGCTCGCTTGTAACTTGGATTTTGGCTTGCAACTCAAAGCAAAAAATTGACCGAGCGACAGCTCGTAACTCGGAAAACTCGTAAGTTGGGGCACTCGTAAACCAAGGTACCAGTGTACTATAATCTGAAAAATTTAATAAAGCAAATCTTCAAGGGAATTCTTAACGCTGATATAATATGTCATCCCGTCACTCTGAAAGAATGCATACTCACTAGCATACCAAACTATGGTAAGTATAAAGCAACAGAGTATGATATGCTGTTTATGCACACTTAATAAAAAGAAAATTATAATTACAGTGGACCCCCGGTATTCAATATTAATCCGTTCCTGAGAGCTCATCGAATACTGAAAATATCGAAAAGCGAATCAATTTTCCTCATAAGAAATAATGGAAATCAAATTAATCCGTGCAAGACACCCAAAAGTATGAAAAAAAAAAATTTTACCACATGAAATATCAAGTTTAATACAATAGAATAATTACAATAACAACAGAATAATTGACACCTTAATGAAGTTCTGGTGATGATTGATGGGATGGGAGGAGGGGAGAGCGTGGATGGTGTTAGTGTTTAGAAGGGGAATCCCCTTCCAATAGGACTTGAGGTAGCAAGTCCTTTTTCCGGGGTTACTTCCCTTCTTCTTTTAATGCCACTAGGACCAGCTTGAAAGTCACTGGACTTCTGTCACACAACATATCTGTCCATAGTGGCCTGTACCTCCCGTTCCTTTATGACATTCCTAAAGTGTTTCACAACATTGTCAGTGTTATAGTCACCAGCACAGCTTGTAATAGCTGTGTTAGGGTGATTGTCATCAAAAAAGGTTTGCACTTTAATCCCTTTTGTCTACACATTCTGGCCACAGTTTTTTCCAGGCAGAGTTCAAGGTCCTCTTAGTCACTCCCTCCCAAGCAATACCTATAAGGTTTATACAATTGAGGATATTAAAGTGATCCTTCCAAAACTCTTTTAGAGTCAGTTGAGTTTCTGTGGTCACTACAAAGCACTTTTGAAACATAGCCTTTGTGTACAGTTTCTTGAAGTTGGAAATGACCTGCTGGTCCATGGGCTGCAGGAAAGGAGTGGTATTAGGAGGCAAAAACTTGACCTTAATGAAGCTCATGTCCCCAGAAAGTTGATCTGCCAAGTCTGTAGGATGACCAGGGGCATTGTCTAATACCAGGAGGCACTTAAGGTCTAATTTCTTTTCAATTAGGTAATTTTTCACAGTGGGGGCAAATGCATGGTGTAACCAGTCATAGAAAAAGTCCCTAGTGACCCATGCCTTACTGTTTGCCCTCCACAGCACACACAAATTAGCCTTGAGGACATTGTTTTTCCTGAACACACTGGGAGTTTCAGAGTGATACACCAATGAAGGCTTCACTTTGCAATCACCACTAGCATTGGCACACATCAACAGAGTAAGCCTGTCTTTCATAGGCTTATGTCCTGGGAGTGCCTTTTCCTCCTGAGTAATGTAGGTCGTGCTTGGCAATTTCTTCCAAAACAGGCCTGTTTCCTCTCAATTAAACACTTGTTCAGGTTTAAATTTTTCACTGTCTGTGTAATCCTTGAATTCCCTCACATATTTTTCAGCTGCTTTTTGGTCCGAACTGGCAGCCTCACCATGCCTAATCACACTATGTATGCCACTACGATTCTTAAATCTTTCAAACCAACCTTTGCTGGCCTTAAATTCACTCACATCAGCACTAGTTGCAGGCAATTTCTTTACCAAATCGTCATGCAACTGCCTAGCCTTTTCACAAATGATCGCTTGAGAGATGCTATCTCCTGCTATCTGTTTTTCATTTATCCACACCAATAACAGTCTCTCAACATTTTCTAACACTTGCGGTCGCTGTTTCGTAATCACAGTTGCACCTTTTGCAAGAACAGCTTCCTTGATTGCCGTTTTCCTGGTCACTATAGTAGAGATGGTTGATTGGGGTTTACTATACAACCTGACCAGCTCCGACACATGCACTCCACTTTCATACTTTGCAATTATCTCTTTCTTCATTTCAATAGTCATTAGCACCTTTTTTCTCGAAAGGTTGGCACTAGAAGCTTTCTTGGGGCCCATGGTGACTTATTTTGCAGAAACAAGCCCCAAAAACAGTGATTATGTGGAATGTACTGAATGTATCCTTAGATGCACGCACACTGGCTGGCTTGTAAACACTGGCACACACAGGGCAGTTCAGGCCACACGTGGACACGTCTCGTACGAATCGCATCGAGTACCGGGTTTTCAATCGAATACTGAGGCAAAATTTTTGCGATAAAATGCATCGAATACCGGATTTATCGAATGCCGGGGGTCCACTGTATTATCTAGTCAGACATTATTTAAATAATAAAAAAGTAACTACACCTACCATCCGACTTACAACCTGTTCGACTTACGACCGTGTTTTTTATGCCAAATTTCTGGGAAATAAACAACTACAGTATTTGTGTTGTACACAGTGTTGATCCTAAACCTTACAGTATAAAATACAGTACTAACAGCATAAAAAGTAAAGTAAAACATGAAATACCAAAATAAAATTAAGTCATTACAAAAATGTTTTGTTGATATTCAGTAGTAAAGTTCGACTTACGACCATTTCGACTTACGACCGGTTTCTCGGAACCAAACTCAGTCGTAAGTCGGATGGTAGGTGTATTTTTTAAATACCACAATCAAGAAAGTGTACCAAACATGAAATAAATGTAGCATTATATACAGCAGAACCCCTGTATCCACCTATTTGGTATCTGCAGTTTCAGTTATCCATGGTTTACTGTGGCCCAAAAATACCTCTTAATTCTGCATAATAATGGCCCCAAAACACAAAAGTAGAAAAGCTGGCAGTTCTTCCAAGCCTAAGAGAAACCGTGAAGTCCTTCCCATCAGTGAAAAAGTGATAATTCTCCACTTATTTTGCATGATTTATCAAACTTTATAATAGGTATGTATAGTACCAAGATGCCATTTTGATATTCATTCTGTCAAACACTGCAACAGAATGGCATCTTGGTACAGAAGAGAAAATACCTTGGACAACCTTTTCAACTGAGAATGGTCGGATCTGAGAGGGATATGAACTCAGTGATTACATTCTTTCTTCTGCTACTCTACACCTCTCTTTCCGGCAGTATGTAAGACTCCACACTGTCACTTGATCTTCACATTGTTTCAGACTATGGAACATAACTCTTCTCCAGGCTGAGAGAATGAAAACCTCAAATCTACGTCTTCAAGGGTGATGGACTGGTTACATCGTCCTCACATCTCTACTGCTCCTGCCTACTTTCTGTACTCAACCGAAGAAGCCTACTATGTAGGCAAAACATTTCAGAATAAAGATGCCTAACTGTTGCCTATGTGTCTTACTTACCATTTTATTTTATGCATGCTAAATTTACCCTAGTACCAGGGTATTATAAAGTATATTTGCTATTCACATATGCTGAGATCTCTTGCATAATGTCCTGCTAAGGCTTCACCAAATAATTATGTTGGTGATGTTACTTTATGAAGGCACTTTACCTCTTATTAACCCATAAACGGTCCAAACGTATACAGTGGACCCTCGCCTTTAACCGATTTGGACGTTAGCTGAATTCATTTTCTCCATAAGAAATAATGGAAATCCAATTAATCCGTTCCAGACACCCAAAAGTATTGAACAAAATATTTTTTTTTACATGAAATATACATTTTCCTACACAGAAAACAATGAGACATGCACAATAAACAATACTGAAATGACACTTACCTTTATTGTGGACTTATTGATGAGTGATGAGACAGGAGGAGGGGAGAGGATGTACATGTACTATTGTTTGGAAGGGTAATCCCCTTCCATAAAGACTTCAGGTAACAAGTCCTTTCCTGGGGTTACCTCCCTTCTTGGTTTTTTAATGCCACTAGGACCAGCTTGAGAGTCACTGGACCCCTGTCGCACAAAATATCTGTCCAGAGAGCTCTGTTTTTGGCGCACAAAATATCTGTCCAGAGAGCTCTGTTTTTGGCATCTCTTTAAGATTTCCCTAAAATGGAACACAAAGAGTGTCATTGTACATGTTGCCAATATGGCTTACAACAGCTGTGTCAGGAAAATTTTCATCCATAAATGCTTGCACCTTTGTCCACACTGTACAAATCTCCTTAATCTCTGACGAAGGCAACGTCCTCACTCTCTCTTCCTCCTCCTCTGAAGCACATTCCTGAGCTGTGATCCGTTGCTGTTGCACCTGAAGCTCTTGCAGCTCTGTAGTGGTTAGCTCTTCATCACTGTCCTCCACCAACTCTTCCACACCCTTGCCACTAACATCCAACCCGATGGACTTCCCCAATGCCACAATAGATTCCACAACTGGCATAGGCTCCTCAGGGTTAGCCCCAAACCCTTCAAAATCCCTCTCTTGTACACATTCTGGTCACAATTTTCTCCAAATAGAGTTCAAAGTCCTGCAAGTCACTCCCTCCCAAGCCTTACCTATAAGGTTTATGCAACCGAGGATACCGAAGTGATCTTTCCAAAACTCTAAGAGAGTCAATTCAGTGTCTGCGGTCACTTCAAAGCACTTTTGAAACACTGCTTTGGTGTACAGTTTTTTGAAGTTTGAAATGACCTGCTGGTCCATGGGCTGGAGGAGAGGAGTGGTATTAGGAGGCAAAAACTTCACTTTGATGAAGCTCAACTCCCCCACAATTTGCTCTTGCAAGTCGTGAGGATGAGCAGAAGCACTATTACCAGGAGGCACTTGGGCGACAATTTATTTTCCAGGAGGTATTTTTGCACAGTGGGGCCATATATGTCATAGAACCAGTCAAGGAAAATGTCCCTAGTGACCTATGCCTTACTGTTTGCTCTCCACATCACACACAATTTAGTCTTGATGACATTGTTTTTTTTTTTTTTTTGAACATTCTGGGAGTTTCAGAGTGATACACCAGTAAAGGCTTCACATTGCAATCCCCACTAGCATTACTACAAAACATGAGAGTTAGGCTATCTTTCATAGGCTTGTCTTGGGAGTGCCTTTTCTTCCTGAGTAATGTAGGTCCTGTTTGGCATTTTCTTCCAAAACAGGCCTGTTTTGTCACAATTGAACACTTGTTGGGGTTTTAATTTTTTAGCCTCTATGTACCCCTTAACCCTTTCAGGGTTTCCGACGTACTAGTACGGCTTACGCACCAGGGTTATTGACGTACTAGTACGCATAAATTCTAGCGCCTTCAAATTGAGTAGGAGAGAGCTGATCAGCCTACATGTGACAGAATGGGTCTATGTGGTAAGTGTGCGCAGTAGGAAAAAAATCTGTGCACCCGCACTGCATTGTGGGAGTGGTAATTCAGTGCACCTTTGCAACTAAGCCAAGCATAAGGAATACCTCACTCTCCAGCAGACTGAGTGGTGGGGATAGGCAGTAAGGGGGGTGGGAGGCAATCGGGGTAGTAGTGAAGGGAGCTGGCTGACTGGCTGTGTGTGTGTGTGTGTGTGTGTGTGTGTGTGTGTGTGTGTGTGTGCGCATGTGTGTGTGTGTGTGTGTGTGTGTGTGTGTGTGTGTGTGTGTGTGTGTGTGTGTGTGTTTCCATTTGGTCCTAGGCACATGTCGATTAGACACTAGCCTGTGTGTGGTGTGTGTGTGTCTGGCTGTGTGTGTGTGTGTGTGTGTGTGTGTTGTGTGTTGTGTGTGTGTGTTGTGTGTGTGTGTCTGTCTGCTGTCTGTCTGTCTGTCTGTCTGTCTGTCTGTCTGTCTGTCTGTCTCTCTCTCTCTCTCTCTCTCTCTCTCTCTCTCTCTCTCTCTCTCAGGTACACATAAATACAATTATACATAGTGTAAATTACCTAGGATAACTCAAAAAATCCAGACTGGTAAATAATAAGTATCAGACTCAGATGTGACTACTACATTGAGTGTAAAACGTTCACTAGTGGCTCTCTCTAAGACGGAAAGAGAAGCAGGCAGACAGATATGAGAGAAAAAGAGAGAAGCAGACAGACAGACAGACAGACATGTTTATGTGTAACGTGAAAACAAATAAAGGGAAGGCAGTGTACCCTCATCAAATGTCACCACTCTCATTAGTGGAGAGATGAGATAAGATAAGATGCCCCTCATCAAATGTTAACACTCTCATTAGTGGAGAGAGAAGACAATGATGCACTCTCTTACACCATGCTTCAATTATTATTATAATTATTATCATTATTATTATTCTTTCTTTCAACAAACCGGCCATATCCCACCAAGGCAGAATGGCCCAAAAAGAAAAACAAAAGTTTCTCTTTAAATTTAGTAATTTATACAGGAGAAGGGGTTACTAGCCCCTTGCTCCTCGGCATTTTAGTCGCCTCTTACAGCACGCATGGCTTACGGAGGTTGAATTTTGTTCCACTTCCCCATGGAGATAAGAGGAAATAAACAAGAAGTAGAAAGAAAATAGAAGAAAACCCAAAGGGGTATGTGTATATGTGTGTGTATATGTATGTGTAGTGTGACCCAAGTGTAAGTAGAAGTAGCAAGACATACCTGAAATCTTGCATGTTTATGAGACAGAAAAAAAGGACACCAGCAATCCTACCATCATGTAAAACAATTACAGGCTTTCGTTTTACACTCACTTTGCAGGACGGTAGTACCTCCCTGGGCGGTTGCTGTTTACCATACCAACCTACTACCTAGACTAACCCTTTCAGGGTTTCGGCCTTACTAGTACAGCTTATGCACCAGGATTTTTGACGTACTAGTATGCCTAAATTCTAGCGCCCTCAAATCTAGTGAGAGAAAGCTGGTAGGCCTACATATAAAAGAATGGGTCCATGTGGTTAGTGTGCGCAGTATAAAAAAAATCCTGCAGCACACAGTGCGTAATGAGAAAAAAAACTAACTGTGTTTTTGGATTAAAACAGCGACTTTGCACTGTATTTTCGTATGGTATTTATTGTTGTATTCTAGTTTTCCTGGTCTCATTGTATAGAATGGAAGACATATTACAGAAATTGAGATGATTTTGACTGATTTTACAATGAAAATACCTTGAAATTGAGCTCAAAGTAGCAGAAATGTTCGATTTTTACCAAAGTTCAAAAGTAAACAAATCATGCTAAGCGTCCAATACACGTCAACTGGTGAGTCTAATATTCTTTCACAAGTGCGCTGATATTATTTATACCATTTTTTTACACTAATGCAGTAGTCTGCATAACAGTAAATCTAATTTTTTGTGAGAATAAAAATTCAAAGTAGAAAGCAAAAGAATGTAAGAGGGGCATCGGGACGTGACTAATGAACAGAGGAAATGTCATTTTAGTGCCAGGAATGTCTTTCTTGTTTATTCTGGACCCTATTTGGAAATTGGCATCTTTTGAAATTTGTGTGAAATTGGCAAAACTGCTAAATTCTGACCACTGTATTGGATAGTTGAAATCGGTAAATGGGTGGTTTCTTGCACTCATTCAATAGAAAAAAACAGAGTACTAGCAAAATGAATGGCTGGCTGGCTGGCTGCCTGGCTGCCTGCCTGCCTGCCTGCCTGCCTGCCTGCCGGCCTGCCTGCCTGCCTGCCTGCCTGCCAGCCAGCCGGCCAGCCGGCCAGCCACGCAGGCAGGCAGGCAGGCAGACAGATAGATAGATAGATAGATGAACACATATTACACATTCCAAAATTGTTTCTCTTTACTTAGGGCATAGGTTATAAGACATTCTGAAAGGGTGTTGCACAAATGTTGGACATGGGTTATTATCGAGGTTTTTGATATTTCCGCGATCACTTGTGGCCACATCCACCTCAAAGCCACTAAACTTGGGGTCAACCTCACTTTTCTCTTAAAAGGGGTGTTAATAAGACATATTATTATTATTATTACAATCAAGGGGGAAGCGCTAAACCTGGAGGATTATACAGCGTTAATAAGACATAATATCAGTAAATCCTTGGTTTTTGAAATGCTGTTTTCTCAAGCTGGTGCTCAATTTAACTGGTGCTCCCAAAAGGTACTAAGTGGTCCCAGATTTTTTTAATACTGAGCACACAGAGTGTTAAGATCCATTCTATGCTGACCAGGCATCTCAGGCCAATTGTGCCAAATTTGGGGGCAGGAAAAATAAAACGTATATATACATTTGGAGTAGGTAGAAGGCTGGTAAACAGCAACCGCCCAGGGAGGTACTACTGTCCTGCCAAGTGAGTGTAAAATGAATGCCTGTACTTGCTTTACATGATGGTAGGATTGCTGGTGTCTTTTTCCTGTCTCATAAACATGTAAGATTTCAGGTACATCTTGCTACTTTTACTTACACTTAGGTCACACTACACATATATGTACAAGCATATATACACACACCCCTCTGGGTTTTCTTTTATTCTTTTACTAGTTCTTGTTCTTGTTTATTTCTTCTTATTGCTATGGGGAAGTGGAGCAGAATTCTTCCTCCATAAGCCATGTCAGGAGCAAGGGGCTAGTAATTCCTTCTCCTGTATGCATTACTAAAATTAAAAAAAAGAAACTTTCGTTTTTCATTTTGGGCCACTCTGCTTCAGTGGGATATGGCCAGTTTGTTGTAAGAAGAATATACATTTGGGGCGCTAGCCGTAAGAACGTATATATACGTTTGGACCATTTAGGGGTTAATGTTTGAATCTTCCTTTCGAACACAAAATTTCTCATCCACTGTAATTTCCAAATGAGTCTTTAATGAGAGGCTCTATCAAAAGTTTTCTTGAAACTCCAAATGCTGTATAATAAATGCAATCTACCCATCTATTTCTTGAATAACTTCTGTTCTAATAGCTCAATAGATCTGATATTCAGGAACTCTCTGAAATAAAATAGAACTGATTGCAGTTTTTTTTGCTCTCTAAGTTATTTATTCACTCTTCTCTAATTATTTTTTTCCTATATTTTCACACTGCTTGCAAAAGATAGTCCTATAGTTCAAGAGTATTCTCTGTTACCTTTTCTGAATAACAGTACAATATAGGTCATTTTCCATTTGTCCATCAGTCTGCATATCTGTACTGAAATCCTTAAAAAATTTCCAGAGAGGATAACATAGTTCATTTGCACATTCTTATAAAACCAATGTTGCTATCTCATCTGGTTCTGTTGCCTTTTCTTATTGTCAACATCCAATCATAACTTCTTTGTCTACTCTTTGTTTACAATATTTCAATGTCCTCCACTACAAATGACTGCTGTGGATTAAAATCATCACAACTCTTCTTCATATAACCTAGAACTGCACATTTAATACAGCCTCTCCTCACTTAGCGACGCGCTCGTTTACCAACGCCTTGGAGTTACAAAGGGCTCTCTGACCAGTATTTATAGCTAAATGTATATTAGAGCTGATTTCCTCTATTCTGTTTATTTCAATATACGGTACACTACTGTATAAACATTTAAAAATACAGTGGTACCCTGAGTTTCGACCATAATATATTCCAGAAGGCTATTTGAGTGCTGTTACCAAACGAATTTGTTCCCATGAGGAATAATGTAAATTAGATAAGTCCGTTTCAGACCCCCCAAAAATACACTTACAATAATACACTTACATAATTGTTCAAGTTGGGAGCTGTACGAAACTATTTATTTTATTTTTTATCACACTGGCCGATTCCCACCAAGGCAGGGTGGCCCGAAAAAGAAAAACTTTCACCATCATTCACTCCATCACTGTCTTGCCAGAAGGGTGCTTTACACTACAGTTTTTAAACTGCAACATCAACACCCCTCCTTCAGAGTGCAGGCACTGTACTTCCCATCTCCAGGACTCAAGTCCGGCCTGCCGGTTTCCCTGAACCCCTTCATAAATGTTACTTTGCTCACACTCCAACAGTACGTCAAGAATTAAAAAACCATTTGTCTCCATTCACTCCTATCAAACACGCTCACGCATGCCTGCTGGAAGTCCAAGCCCCTTGCACACAAAACCTCCTTTACCCCCTCCCTCCAACCTTTCCTAGGCCGACCCCTACCCCGCCTTCCTTCCACTACAGACTGATACACTCTTGAAGTCATTCTGTTTCGCTCCATTCTCTCTACATGTCCGAACCACCTCAACAACCCTTCCTCAGCCCTCTGGACAACAGTTTTGGTAATCTAGCACCTCCTCCTAACTTCCAAACTACGAATTCTCTGCATTATATTCACACCACACATTGCCCTCAGACATGACATCTCCACTGCCTTCAGCCTTCTCCTCGCTGCAACATTCATCACCCATGCTTCACACCCATATAAGAGCGTTGGTAAAACTATACTCTCATACATTCCCCTCTTTGCCTCCAAGGACAAAGTTCTTTGTCTCCACAGACTCCTAAGTGCAACCACTCACCTTTTCCCCTCATCAATTCTATGATTCACTTCACCTTTCATAGACCCATCGCTGACACATCCACTCCCAAATATCTGAATACATTCACCTCCTCCATACTCTCTCCCTCCAATCTGATATCCAATCTTTCATCACCTAATCTTTTTGTTATCCTCATAACCTTACTCTTTCCTGTATTCACCTTTAATTTTTCTTCTTTTGCACATCCTACCAAATTCATCCACCAATCTCTGCAACTTCTCTTCAGAATCTCCCAAGAGCACAGTGTCATCAGCAAAGAGCAACTGTGACAACTCCCACTTTGTGTGTGATTCTTTATCTTTTAACTCCACGCCTCTTGCCAAGACCCTCGCATTCACTTCTCTTACAACCCATCTATAAATATATTAAACAACCACGGTGACATCACACATCCTTGTCTAAGGCCTACTTTTACTGGGAAATAATTTCCCTCTTTCCTACATACTCTAACTTGAGCCTCACTATCCTCGTAAAAACTTTCACTGCTTTCAGTAACCTACCTCCTACACCATACACCTGCAACATCTGCCACATTGCCCCCTATCCACCCTGTCATACGCCTTTTCCAAATCCATAAATGCCACAAAGACCTCTTTAGCCTTATCTAAATACTGTTCACTTATATGTTTCACTATAAACACCTGGTCCACACACCCCTACCTTTCCTAAAGCCTCCTTGTCCATTGCTATCCTATTCTCCGTCTTACTCTTAATTCTTTCAATAATAACTCTACCATACACTTTACCAGGTATACTCAACAGACTTATCCCCCTATAATTTTTGCACTCCCCTTTTATCCCCTTTGCCTTTATACAAAGGAACTATGCATGCTCTCTGCCAATCCTAGGTACCTTACCTCTTCCATACATTTATTAAATAATTGCACCAACCACTCCAAAACTATATCCCCACCTGCTTTTAACATTTCTTATCTTTATCCCATCAATCCCGGCTGCCTTACCCCCTTTCATTTTACCTACTGCCTCACGAACTTCCTCCACACTCACAACTGGCTCTTCCTCACTCCTGCAAGATGTTATTCCTCCTTGCCCTATACACGAAATCACAGCTTCCCTATCTTCAACAACATTTAACAATTCCTCAAAATATTCCCTCCATCTTCCCAATACCTCTAACTCTCCATTTAATAATTCTCCTCTCCTATTTTTAACTGACAAATCTAGGCTTCCTTAACTTGTTAATCTCACTCCAAAACTGTCTGTTATCAACAAAATTTGTTGATAACATCTCACCCACTCTCTCATTTGCTCTCTTTTTACATTGCTTCACCACTCTCTTAACCTCTCTCTTTTTCTCCATATACTCTTCCCTCCTTGCATCACTTCTACTTTGTAAAAACTTCTCATATGCTAACTTTTTCTCCCTTACTACTCTCTTTACATCATCATTCCACCAATCGCTCCTCTTCCCTCCCGCACCCACTTTCCTGTAACCACAAACTTCTGCTGAACACTACATTTTTAAACCTACCCCATACCTCTTCGACCCCATTGCCTATGCTCTCATTTGCCCATCTATCCTCCAATAGCTGTTTATATCTTACCCTAACTGCCTCCTCTTTTAGTTTATAAACCTTCACCTCTCTCTTCCCTGATGCTTCTATTCTCCTTGTATCCCATCTACCTTTTACTCTCAGTGTAGCTACAACTAGAAAGTGATCTGATATATCTGTGCCCCCTCTATAAACATGTACATCCTGAAGTCTACTCAACAGTCTTTTATCTACCAATACATAATCCAACAAACTACTGTCATTTCACCCTACATCATATCTTGTATACTTATTTATCCTCTTTTTCTTAAAATATGTATTACCTATAACTAAACCCCTTTCTATACAAAGTTCAATCAAAGGGCTCCCATTATCATTTACACCTGGCACCCCAAACTTACCTACCACACCCTCTCTAAAAGTTTCTTCTACTTTAGCATTCAGGTCCCCTACCACAATTACTCTCTCACTTGGTTCAAAGGCTCCTATACATTCACTTAACATCTCCCAAAATCTCTCTCTCTCCTCTACATTCCTCTCTTCTCCAGGTGCATACACGCTTATTATGACCCACTTTTTGCATCCAACCTTTACTTTAATCAACATAATTCTTGAATTTACACATTCATATTCTCTTTTCTCCTTCCATAACTGATCATTTAACATTACTGCTACCCCTTCCTTTGCTCTAACTCTCTCAGATACTCCAGATTTAATCCCATTTATTTCCCCCCACTGAAACTCCCCTACCCCCTTCAGCTTTGTTTCGCTTAGGGCCAGGACATCCAACTTCTTTTCATTCATAACATCAGCAATCATCTGTTTCTTGTCATCCGCACTACATCCACGCACATTTAAGCATCGCAGTTTTATGAAGTTTTTCTTCTTCTCTTTTTTAGTAAATGTCTACAGGAGAAGGGGTTACTAGCCCATTGCTCCCGGCATTTTAGTCGCCTCATACGACACACATGGCTTACGGAAGAAAGATTCTTTTCCACTTCCCCATGGACAGTAGAAGAAATAAAGAAGAACAAGAGCTATTTAGAAAAAGGAGAAAAACCTAGATGTATGTATATATATATGCATGTGCGTGTCTGTGAAGTGTGACCAAAGTGTAAGTAGGAGTAGCAAGATATCCCTGTTATCTAGCGTGTTTATGAGACAGAAAAAGAAACCAGCAATCCTACCATCATGCAAAACAGTTACAGGTTTCTGTTTCACAGTCATCTGGCAGGACGGTAGTACTTCCCTGGGTGGTTGCTGTCTACCAACCTACTAAAATACACTTACAATAATACACTTACATAATTGTTCAAGTTGGGAGCTGTATGAAACTGTATACCAGAAATGTTATAAATAGTGCAAAGGTGACATTAAAACAATATCAAACATGGTTGACACAAACCCACTAGCATTATAATATGCTCCTCACTATACACCTGGAAAATCCTAGAGGGACTAGTACCGAACTTGCACATGAAAATCACTCACTACGAAAGCAGAAGACTTGGCAGACGATGCAACATCCCTGCAATGAAAAGCAGGGGTGTCACTAGCACGTTAAGAGACCATACAATAAGGGTCAGGGGCCCGAGACTGTTCAACTGCCTCCCAGCATACATAAGGGGGATTACCAACAGACCCCTGGCAGTCTTCAAGCTGGCACTGGACAAGCACCTAAAGTCGGTTCCTGACCAGCCGGGCTGTGGCTCGTACGTTGGTTTGCGTGCAGCCAGCAGTAACAGCCTGGTTGATCAGGCTCTGATCCACCAGGAGGCCTGGTCACAGACCGGGCCGCGGGGGCGTTGACCCCCGGAACTCTCCAGGTAAACTCCAGGTAACGACGAATTCATTTAACAACGTGGTCTTAAGACAGGAACTCCGTCGTTAAGTGACGAAAAGCTGCATCTTTCTCAGTACAACCTTCAATTCAATAATTTTTGTCATCCTTAATTCTCTGTATTACATCTCTCACACTTAGTTTGATGTCCAGTACTATCCATAATTAATTTCAAGAGGCTAAATAGCTCCACAGAGTACAGAACACAGATAGATTTTAACAAATACTGTACAGAAATATATATGCAAAATATGCATCAGGAATTACCATAACAAATTAAGAAAAAAAATATGTAAAAAGTTTTAAATTGCCCACATTACATGTTGACAAATTTGAATAGGTCTAAAAAGAGAGCTTTTGGAAATATTCTTAAAACAAATTCCCATGCACTAAATTTGATGTAGATTTAGCAAGGCCGTGGGATTCGAAGACTAGCCCAAAAGGTTCTTTCAGGTATACAGAAGTAAGATTAGGGACAAGATAGGCCAACTTAAGAGTAACTCAGGTCAGATCACTGACAGTGATAAGGATATGTGTGAAATTTTCAATACTTACTTCCTCTCAGCTTTTACCCATGAAAATACTAGCAAAATTACAGAAATAATAGATTATGTAGAACAGGACGATAATAAACTATGCATAATTCGCAGTAACTAGTGATATGGTCCTCAGACAAATAGAGAAATTAAAACCCAACAAATCCCCAGGCCCTGATGAACTGTTTGCAAGGGTGTTGAAGGAATGTAAAGAGGAACTTAGCATGCCTTTGGCTAATCTTTTCAGCATATCACTACAAACTGGCATGGTGCCTGGTAAGTGAAAAATGGCACATGTAATACCTATTTACAAGGCAGGTGACATGTCCTAGCTTTGAACTATAGACCAATAAGCCTTACCTCCATAATGAGAAAATTTATGGAATCAATAATTGCCGAAACATTTCATAGCCATCTTGGAAGGCATAAATTGATTTATGAATCTCAACTTGGTTTTACAAAGGGGCGTTCCTGTCTTACGAATTTACTAACTTTTTTCACTAAGGTGTTTGAGGAGGTAGATCATGATAATGAATATGATATTGTGTATATGGACTTCAGTAAGGCTTTCGATAGAGTTCCACATCAGAGGCTATTGAAGAAACTTAAGGCACACGGAATAGGAGAAGAAATTTTTTCCAGGGGAAGAGGCATGGTTGACAAATAGGCAGCAGAGAGTTTGCATAAATGGGGAGAAATCAGAATGGGGGCACGTCACAAGCAGTGTTTGCAAGGGTCAGTGTTGGGCTTGTTGTTGTTCACAATTTATATAAACGACATAGATGAGAGAATAAATAGCAACATAAGCAAATTTGTTGATGACATTAAAATAGGCCATCCAATTCATTCTAATGAGGATACTAGAGCACTCGAGGATGATTTGAATAGACTGATGCAATGGTCGGAGAGGTAGCAGATGCAGTTTAATATAGCCAAGTGCAAAGTTCTAAATGTTGGACAGGAAAATAATCATGCTACATATAAACTAAATAATGTAGATCTTAATAATATGAATTGCAGAAAGGATTTAGGAGTTCTGGTTAGCAGTAATCTAAAACCAAGACAACAGTGCATTAGTGTTCGCAATAAAGCTAACAGAATCCTTGGCTTTATATCTAGAAGTATAAATAATAGAAGTCCTCAGGTTGTTCTTCAACTCTATATATCCTTGGTTAGGCCTCATTTAGATTATGCTGCACAGTTCTCAGTCACCGTATTACAGAATGGATGTAAATGCACTGGAAAACATACAGAGGAGGATGACAAAGTTGATCCCCTGTATTAGAAATTTTTCCTATGAGGATAGACTGAGGGCCCTGAATCTGCACTCTCTTGGAAGGCGTAGAATTAGCGGGGATATGATTGAGGTGTATAAATGGAAAACAGGAATTAATAAAGGGGATGTAAATAGCATGCTAAAAATATCTAGCCAAGACAGGACTTGCAGCAATGGCTTTAAGTTAGAAAAATTCAGATTCAGGAAGGATATAGAAAAGCACTGGTTTGGTAATAGAGTTGTGGACGAGTGGAACAAACTCCCGAGCACAGTTATAGAGGCTAAAACGTTGTGTAGTTTTAAAAATAGGTTAGATAAATACATGAGTGGGTGTGAGTTAGATCTGACTAGCTTATGCTACTAGATCTGATGCCATGCTCCTTCCTTAACCCTTTGGGGGTCGCCAGGCCCTCTCAGATACTTGTTCTCAGGGTCGCCAAAATTTCAAAAAAAAAAAAATTATGTTTTCTTATGAAAACATAGAGAATCTCTTCCCAATCATAATGACACCAAAAGTATGAAATTTGATGGAAAACTTATGGAATTATGCTCTCGCGAAGTTAGCGGTCTCGACGATGTTTACGCATCAGCGATTTTGCCCACTTTGAGCCCTATTTTTGGCCAATTCCAGTGTACTAGTCGACAAAAATCATAACTATTTCGCTAGAACTCTGTTTTTTTCTATTGAATGAGTACAAGAAACCACCCATTTACCGATTTCAACTATCCAATAAAGTGGTCAGAATTTAGCAATTTTGCCAATTTCACACAAATTTCAAAAGATGCCAATTTCCAAATAGGGTCCAGAATAAACAAGAAAGACATTCCTGGCACTAAAATAACATTTCCTCTGTTCATTAGTCACGTCCCCAGGCCCCTCTTACATTTCTTTTGCTTTCCATTTTGATTTTTTATTCTCACAAAAAATAGAAGATTTACTGTTATGCAGACTGTTGCATTAGTGTAGAAATGGTATAAATAATATCGGCGCACTTGTGAAAGAATATTAGACTCACCAGTTGACGTGTATTGGACGCTTAGCATGATTTGTTTACTTTTGAACTTTGGTAAAAATCGAACATTTCTGCTACTTTGAGCTCACTTTCAAGGTACTTTTCATTGTAAAACCAGTCAAAATCATCTCAATTTCTGTAATATGTCTTCCATTCTATAAAATGAGACCAGGAAAACTAGAATACAACAATAAATACCATACGAAAATACAGTGCAAAGTCGCTGTTTTAATCCAAAAACACGGTCAAATTTTTTTTCTCATTACGCACTGTGTGCTGCAGGATTTTTTTTATACTGCACACACTGACCACAAAGACCCATTCTTTCACATGTAGGCCTACCAGCTTTCTCTCACTAGATTTGAGGGTGCTAGAATTTATGTGTACTAGTACGTCAAAAACCCTGGTGCGTAAGCCGTACTTGTACAACCGAAATCCCCAAAGGGTTAAGTGGAAGTGACCTGACTAGGTGGGTCATTGGGCTAAGCCGGAGGGTGACATGGACCTGCTTCGCATGGGTCAGTAGGCCTGCTGCAGTGTTCCTTCTTTATGTTCTATGTTCTCAGTTTATAATTTAAATAATGATCAAAATGAAAAAACAAGATATAGTTTACATTACAGTACTCTACTGTAATTAGTTCTCCAAGTAGTCGCCAAAAACAGTTAAGAACCAAACTTAACACTGTATCAATACCTGATAAGATCAGGCTAGAGTTTCAAGTTTAACATCTATCTGATGAGTTTTCAAGTTCTTGTCTGGAAATCTGTGTTGGCATCACAACAAATGATAAACATAACCAAATGAATTGATATATAACGTAAAAATCATGATATATTTACATCATGGCTTAATTTTATTTACCACTTATCTAGCACTATTTTTCACTTACCCTATCAATATAGAGGGCCCCTAAGAATGCTTCCAGCAAGTCTGCACGATCCTTTGTTTTAAGTTCTGTCTTTAAATGTGAGTACATAGCATATGTTGTCATTCCCAGATCGTCACAGACAACGGCCTGAGTACGATTATTTACTAGTGATGACCGCAGTAACTGGAATAAAGAAATGGACACCAGATCATGATATAAGATATAAAACTCACACAACTCAATTCTAAAGCAAAACCAAATTTTACATTTCATTTCAATGTCAAAAAGATAAATTTAAAGTAACGAGACAACAATCAATATAAAACACTGATACTGACTAATGAAAAATTTATGCCTCATGGAATATACGTACGTATACAAATTATATCTGAAGGAACCTGTATGCTTGCCTTTAATAATTACTGAGCAACAGAATAATAATAATGACCTAATTGTTCATATACAACATAGAAATCTATAGCATTTCAGCAATGTATGACCCTTATGGGTTTAGCGCTTGTTTATGATTATAATAATAATTCTATGGCATTTAAAAGTACAGTGGAACCTAGGCTTACGAGTTTAATCTGTTCTGTGACCTTGCTCGTATCCCGATCTGCTCGTATGCTGAGTCAGTTTTCCTCATTTAAATTAACTGAACTGCGATTAATCCGTTCCAGAGGAATTCCTGCTCACAGGAGGCAGGAATATGACACTAATATCAATTCTACGCCTTATTTATCTATCACAGTTCATCTAATATGACATAATAAACAATATAAATAACACAGAAGCCTGATATATACTCTAGGATGAATAAAATACATAACAAGTGGTGGCGGCCATTCCCTACCTCAAGCGGCCGCCTTGTTGTGGGTCAGCAAAGGAGACCTCCTGACCATCCCTTGCCATCACCCGACACCACCATCCTAGCTTACGTGTTCAGTTTCACTTCTCCCCTACAACCTAGCTATGTTTGTGAATTGTGTTTTGATCTTTTAATTACTATATCTTGTATCTGCCAAGCAATCATGACACCCAGTAGGCATACAGTGTTGCTGAATGACTTACTGATTTGACTGAATAACTTATTGACTTGACTGACTAACTTACAGATTTGACTGACTGACTTACTGACTTGACTTGACTGATTTACTGACATGACTGACTGACTTACAGACCTGACTGCCTGATTTACTGACTGACTTAAAGTTAGACTTTTTCACTGAAGAGGACCCTGAAATGGTGTCTAGAGCAGCTGATGTCTTACCATCAGTTGTATAATGTACTGCAGGGTAAAACAGAACAGAAATCCATTACAGAAATTATGCACACTCCAGTACAACCATCGACTTCAGTACCAGAACCTCTACCATCCACCTCAGCCCAGTAGGTCCACAGCATAACTCCCCACTCTCTTCACAATCATTGACAAACACCAGCACCCACAATTTAAGGTAAGAATACTATTATTTCTGTTGCAGTTATAGCCTTAAGAAGTAAAAGCAGCATAATATATTACGACAATGAAATACAATTATATATTCACTTTTACTTTTGTGAGATCTGGAGGTCTAAAAAAAAAGTAGCTTGAGGGGAAAGCTCGCATCCTGAATTTTTGCTCGTATCCAGAAACAAAAAAGTCAACTGAGCGACTGCTTGTATCGTGAAAAACTCGTATGGTGGGGCACTCATAAGCCGAGGTTCCACTGTATTAGGTATTTATATCTGTACATATATGTAATTACTGTATACGTGATGGCAATTGAGAATCCCTCAGAAATGGTCAATACATTAAAAACTATATACCAAAACACATCAAATCATATGCTGTCAGATGTGATATGTATCCTGGTATTGTGTCATTCCAGTATTGCCTCGAATGAAAATGACAGGAAACATGTATGTACAGCTTCTCCTCACTTAGCGACGTACTCGTTTGCTGATGACTCGGACTTATGACGGGCTCTCTGACCAGTATGCATGCCTGAATAATGTATACTAGAGCTGATTTCCTCCATTCTGTTTATTACAATATACAGTACAGTACTGTATAAACATTTAAAAATATACTAAACATGTTATAAACGTTGCAAGGGTGACATTAAAGCAATATCAAAGATGGTTGACATAAACCCATTACCATTATAGTATGCTCCTCATTTAGCAATGAATTCGTTTACCGACACAGTATTAGGAATGGAACTCTGTCATTAAGTGAGGAGAGGCACAAACCCACAGATATTATACAAGAGAGAGAATCATACAAGTGCTGTTTATTTAAGCCTGAAACTGAGGTCCTATTAGACATAAAATACAATGCCAAGAGTAAGTATACAGTGGACCCCCGCATAACGATGGCATCGCATAGCGATTTTTCCGCATAACGATTACTTTTATCGCAAAATTTTTGCCCCGCATACCGATTAAAAACCCGCATACCGATTTTCGTCCGAGACGCGTCCAATGTGCCCTCACATGTGCCGGCCGTCCCATTGTTTACCAGCCAGCCTCCGCGGTAACATCCAAGCATACACTCGGAATTTTTCGTATTATTACAGTGTTTTCGGTGGTGTTTCTGGAAAATAAGTGGGCCATGGGCCCCAAGAAGCTTCTAGTGCCAACCCTGTGGTAAAAAGGGTGAGAATTAGTATGGAAATTAAGAAAGTTTTGAAGGGTTTGGGGCTAACCCTGGAAGCCTATGCCAGTTGTGGAATCCATTGTGCCTACTTCAAAGATTAAGGAAAATGTGTGCAGAGTGGTTTGAACTGCAAACCTTTATAGATGAAAAATCACCCCTGACACAGCTGTTGCAAGCCGTGCTTGTGACTATTTCAATGACAATGTTATGGCCCATTTTAGGAAAGTCTTGAAGAAACGGGAGGTACAGAGCTCTATGGACAGATTTGTTGTGCGACAGAGGTCCAGTGACTCTGAAGCTGGTCCTAGTGGCATTAAAAGAAGAAGGGAAGTAACCCCAGAAAAGGACTTGCTACCTCAAGTCCTAATGGAAGGGGATTCCCTTCTAAACAGTAAGAAGATAATGCTCTCCCCTCCTCCCATCCCATAAATTCATCACCAGATCTTAAATAAAAGTAAGTGTCATGTAATTGTGCATGCCTTTTTCAGTTTGTGTGTATTAAAATTAACATTTCATGTGGTTAAAAAAATTTTTTTTCATACTTTTGGGCGTCTTGCACGGATTAATTTTATTTCCATTATTTCTTATGGGGAAAATTAATTCGCATAACGATTATTTCGCATAACGATGAGCCCTCTTGCACGGATTAAAATCATTAACCGGGGGTCCACTGTATAACCAAAATACACAGTCAAGTGCTCATATTATTTTCTGTTGCAACATTTCTTTGAGGGGGTTATTTGTCTCACTGACCAATGTTTATAACATTCATGTTTGGGACACATTTTAGGTGTTTTCATATCCTTCCACTGTAGGATGTGAAAACAGTTAAGCAAAAAATAAGTAACGTACTGACAGATGACCTTCATGATGCTCTGGAAAATACCGGTAGAGATACTCTGAGGATACAAGCTGCAGAACAGTATCACCAAGGAACTCCAAACGTTGATTAGATCCCAAGGTAAGGTTGTTGAAGCCAATACTTCGGTCAGTGAAGGCCCGAGCCAAGAGACGAATATGATTGAACTGCACACCTATAGATTCTTCAAACTTGGCAAGTTTCTGAAAATTAATAAAGTACTTTATTACTATATTTTTA
>NC_069467.1:10170815-10185815 GCF_026875155.1 Cherax quadricarinatus
TGTCTGTGTGTGTGTCTGTGTGTGTGTGTCTGTGTGTCTGTGTGTCTGTGTCTGTGTGTCTGTGTCTGTCTGTGTCTGTCTGTCTGTGTGTGTGTGTCTGTGTGTCTGTGTGTGTGTGTGTGTCTGTGTGTGTGTCTGTGTGTGTGTCTGTGTATCTGTCTGTGTCTCTCATTAGTATGAATTACCAGTAGTTTCAGTAGTGACTCATACCAACCATTACTGATTTACCGTCTTATGTGATCACTGACCGTTACTGAGTCATTCTGCTGACCAAAGCATGATGCTTCAATGCCGCTTGCCCTCTGGGCACGGCATGGTAGTTCTAGTCAAGACATAAGAGAGAAGACAGGTCAGGCTTGGCGCTCCTCCTTTAGTACTCAAAATTATAAGTTACCAGCCATCTAAAGTGTGCTTTTTTACCCAATTCCAGCATTTGAACCTCACACGACAAATTGGTACCAGCGATGGTCATGTGAATTAGATATTTACACCATTAGAAGAATCTTTGTGGGGTGCTGCAGGTCTGAGGGGATGCTTTTAGTTGTCCTGCCATTCCCCCAAGTCAGCAACAAGGTCTCTGCCTACCCACCTCTACCCACCAGTGCCAGCTTCTACAGATGTCTACAAGTTTCATGGTTAGTTGTGCCTTAATTGCATTGTTAACCTTCAAGGAGTTGATCCGGGTTTTGCAATTAAGCTAGCCAGTAAGCCAGCCTGTGGGAGAGAGTGCGAGTTGATCATCCAGTGTGCCTCAAGCCATCCAACCCAATGTGGGTTTAAGCCAGCTGCTTCTCCAGCAAAGCCAGAAGTAAGCCAAGCAAGTTCCTCTTTGAAGAATTGTCTCCAATATCGCTTTGTGCTCCAGTTGGACGCTGCACAGAATGGTTTCCACCATCTCTGTGGCATATTGTGAGGGGTAAAAGGTGGTTCCTAAGCTTTGAGATTTAGTGTGCTAGTGGGCACACAGGATAAGCCACCGCTGCCACCTCCACCCCGCCACACAGCCTTCTCGACCTGTGGTATTCTTAACTCTTCTTGTACCGCTTACACACTGGGTCAAGATTAAGAGCTAGATCTTCTATGCGCCACCTTTATAAAGCCTAAGTGTGTAAGTCTTCAGATTAAGCGCGTTTCTTCGATTCTGCAAGTGTGTGAAGGGACATCGCCTGCCCACGAGACTTCACCTCCCTCCTCTCCATCACCACCTCTATGCCACTTCAAGACTTCAGTGATAATTTCTGTTTATAGACAATTGCATGTGTGAGACATTTACGGTGAATTTCCTGTGTACTCTGAGACTTGTGCTTTCATTGGTAACTCAGTGTTTTCTTGTCCATTAATTTTTCAATAATTTTTCCAGTGTTCTCATCATCATTTTCATGTTTCATTTTATATACGTATATCTGTGTTCTTTTGTGTTACTTCTCTACTGGAAGTATTATTTTCTTGTGTACATGTTTATTTTTTATTGTGTGCAGTATACAGTGGACCCCCGCATAACGATTACCTCCGAATGTGACCAATTATGTAAGTGTATTTATGTAAGTGCGTTTGTACGTGTATGTTTGGGGGTCTGAAATGGACTAATCTACTTCACAATATTTCTTATGGGAACAAATTCGGTCAGTACTGGCACCTGAACATACTTCTGGAGTGAAAAAATATCGTTAACCGGGGGTCCACTGTATATGTATGTTATTTTGTGTTAATTCTCTACACTGCCGTAAGCATTATATACTTGTGTCAACATTTATTTTCTGTCTCGTGCCCAACCATTCACTCCGTGTGAAGTGCTTATTTTTTTTTTACTTTGTGTTCTTTCAGTGTTGTGTTCTGCACCATATTTCAGTCTTGTGTATTATTCATTTTCTCCAGTACTTACATCCTTACTATAATTTTTCCCCCAGCATTTTCCTTGTGTTTTCCTACTAATTCTATGTATAAATTCATTCAGTGCTATTTTCCCCAGTATACTAAATTACCATTTTAGTTCTATGTTTGCCATTATTTTTTTTTGTGATACTTGTTTTTATATAGACAGTGACTAATGTGTTTGACCTTTGCAGACTGTAGCGACATTCTCTTGAGTGCCTAGCAAGAGACTTATTCATTTCTGTTCAAGAAAGCTTCTAGTGCAAGTCTATATTTGCAAAGTATACCCTGAGTATACCTGTGAGTAATTTTCTCTGTGTTCCTTACAGTCTGTAAGTGTTGACTTCCCTCGTTTTGTATCTTGTGTCATTTTTATTCATATTATTCATATGTATTTCTTTGAACAAATTCACGTAAAGTATTCTCTTTGCTCTGTTTGAGTCAATTCTTTTGCCTAATTTGCAATTAAGAAGTAAAGTGTTCAAACCAGTCCTTCTTAATATTTTTATTATTCAATTAAACCTACATTTTCCCAGTGTAACTTTTATTGATACACTGATTAATCTTGCAATTTATTTTATGGAGCAAGTGTCAGTAGTATGTGACTCACACCAACTGATATTGATTCACCGTCTTACGTGATCACTGGCCGTTACTGTGTCATTCTGCTGATCACAGCATGATGTTTGAATGCCATTTGCCCTCCAGGCACGGCACAGTAGTTCTAGTCGAGATGTACTCCTTTAGTACTCATAACTACAGTGGACCCTTGATCAGCGATGGCATCGATTAACGATAAATCTCACTAGCGATACATTTTATCGCAAAAATTTTGCCTCGATTAGCGCTAAAAAACTCGACCAACACTATTCGTTCCGTTTGAGACGCGTCCACTTCTGGCCAGTGTTTACAAGCCAGCCAGCCACTGCGGTCGCTTCCAAGCATACAATCGGAACATTTCATATTATCACAGCCTTTTTAGTGATTGCACCTGCAAAATAAGTCACCATGGGCCCCAAGAAAGCTTCTAGTGCCAACCCTACAGCAAAAAGGGTGAGAATTACTATGGATATGAAGAAAGAGATCATTGCTAAGTTTGAAAGTGGAGTGCATGTCTCCGAGCTGGCCAGGCTGTACACAAAACCCCAATCAACCATCGCTACTATTGTGGCCAAGAAAACGGCAATCAAGGAAGCTGTTCTTGCCAAAGGTGCAACTATGTTTTCGAAACTGAGATCGCAAGTGATAGAAGATGTTGAGAGACTGTTATTGGTATGGATAAACGAAAAACAGATAGCAGGAGATAGCATCTCTCAAGCGATCACATGTTAAAAGGCTAGGAAGTTGCATGACGATTTAATTAGAAAAATGCCAGCAACTAGTGGTGATGTGAGTGAATTTAAGGCCAGCAAAGGTTGGTTTGAGAGATTTAAGAATCGTAGTGGCATACATAGTGTGATAAGGCATGGTGAGGCTGCCAGTTTGGACCAAAAAGCAGCTGAAAAATATGTGCAGGAAATCAAGGAGTACATAGACAGTGAAGGACTGAAACCTGAACAAGTGTTCAATGGTGACACTGACAATGTTGTGAAACACTTTAGGAATGTCATAAAGGAATGGGAGGTACAGGCCTCTATAGGCAGATATGTTGTGCGACAGAGGTCCAGTGACTCTCAAGCTGGTCCTAGTGCCATTAAAAGAAGAAGGGAAGTAACCCCAAAAAAGGACTTGCCACCTCAAGTCCTAATGGAAGGGGATTCCCCTTCTAAACACTAACACCATCAACACACTCCCCTCTTCCCATCCCATCAATCATCACCAGATCTTCAATAAAGGTAAGTGTCATGTAACTGTGCATGTTTTCTTCAGTTTGTGTGTATTAAAATTAATATTTCATGTGTTAATTTTTTTTTTTTTCAATACTTTTGGGTGTCTTGCACGGATTAATTTGATTTCCATTATTTCTTATGGGGAAAATTTACTTGACTAACGATTATTTTGACTAACGATGAGCTCTCAGGAACGGATTAATAGCATTAGTCGAGGGTCCACTGTATAAGTTACCAGTCGTCCGAAGTGTGTGTTTTTTACCCAATACCAGCATTCAAACCCCCACATGACGTGTGTGTGTGTTTGTTTATTTGTGTGTGTTTGTGTGTGTGTGTGGGTTTGTGTATGTGTTTGATTGTGTGTTTGAGTATTTGTGTTTGTGTGTATTTGTGTTTGTATGTGTATTTGTATTTGTGTGTGTATTTGTATTTGTGTGTGTATTTGTATTTGTGTGTGTATTTGTGTTTGTGTGTGTATTTGTATTTGTGTGTGTATTTGTATTTGTGTGTATTTGTGTTTGTGTGTGTATTTGTATTTGTGTGTGTGTATTTGTATTTGTGTGTGTATTTGTGTTTGTGCGCATTTGTACTCACCTATTTGTGGTTGCAGGGGTCGAGACTCAGCTCCTGGCCCTGCCTCTTCAATGATCGCTACTAGGTCCTCTCTCTCCCTCCCTGCTCCATGAGCTTTATCATACCTTGTCTTAAAGCCATGTATGGTTCCTGCCTCCGCTACTTCACTTTCCAGACTATTCCATTTCCTGACAACTCTGTGACTGAAGAAATACTTCCTAACATCCCTTTGACTCATCTGAGTCTTCAATTTCCAATTGTGACCCTTGTTTCTGTGTCCTATCTCTGGAACATCCTGTCTCTGTCCACCTTATCTATTCCTCGCAATATTTTGTACACTGGAACCTCTACTTGCGAGTTTAATCCGTTCCATGACCTTGCTCGCAACTGGACTTGCTCATTTGCAGAGTCAATTTTCCTCATTTAAATTAATTGAAATGCAATTAATCCCTTCCAGTGGAATTCTGTACTTCAATAATTTTGCTAATATCAACTGTACGGCTTATTTATCTATCTCACTTCATCTAATATGACATAATAAACAATATAAATAACATAGAAACCTGATATATGCTCTAAAATGACTAAAATATGTCATTCATGTAGTGGTATGGGTGGTGTCCGCGGTGGACGAGTTTATCTGGAGACCAGACAAAATACTTCATGAATAATTTCGCTAATATCATCTATACGGCTTATTTATCTATCACAGTTCATCTAATATGACATAAACAATATAAATAACATAGAAACATGATATATACTCTAGAATGAATAAAACATGTCATTCATATAGTGGTACGGGCGGTGTCGGCGGTGAACGAGAGTTTGTCTGGAGACCGGGCAAAATACTTCATGAATAATTTCGCTAATATCATCTATACGACTTATTTATATATCACAGTTCACATAATATGACATAACAAACAATATAAATAACATAGAAACATGATATATACTCCAGAATGAATAAAATATGTCATTATGTAACAGGTGGAGGCGGCCACAACCGCTCCCTCTTTGTTGTAGTAAACACTGCCATCTTTTGACGGCCCTTTGAAGCCGTCTATTATTATAATTATTATATATAACTTTGTTATTTTTTTTAAATACACTACCTAACAGAATACTCCATTCGACTGAATGTACAGCAATGCATGCAACCATATGACCTGTCTTTGTAATACTCATTTGTGCTTTATAGTTATCTGTTTACAATAATGTTTTATCACTGATTTCATCATTGCTTAGTTAATCTTAAGTTAATTTTAAGCCAGCCCATAATGCTATGCATATAAGTGGCTTTGGCATGCTGCTCTTACCCTACCTGTATATGTAGTACATTATTATTATATATGTATTATTATTATACATATTATTATTATACATATTATTATTATTATTATAATTATTATTATTATTATATAATTTGTAATTTTTATTCACACAAAAAATATAAGATTTACTGTTATTCCTTATTGCAATAATTGTATAAATAATGTCAACCCATTCACGACTTCATATTGGAATGGACAGCGACGTCATTTGTTTACTCTGAAACAGCCAAGCAATGGACCAGTTCTCCTAGGCTGAGCTCTATTTCAAGGTACTTTTCGTCATGAAAGCAATCAAAATCGTATCTATTTCTGTAATATATCTCCCATTCTATCAAATGAGACCAAAAAAATGAGAATACAACCATAAAAACCATTCAAAATTACTGCTAAGGGGTGGCTAATTGGTGAGAAGTGAGCTCCATTATTTATGCCTAGATTTCTTTCATTTTTGGTGTACGTTAAGAAGCATCTTTCCATCATACATTGTGCAAGTTTCAATAAGATAGTCCAACAAACAAATGAGATACAATTCCTGAGACCAAGAGCAAGAGCCCCTCACCAGTGTCAAGGAACCTGCCTTGAGGTCTGCTCACTTGCAGAAATTTTGCTTGCATATGGAAGCAAAAAATCGACCCATCGACTGCTCGCATTTGGAAAAACTCGCACATGGACACGCTTGCAAGTAGAGGTTCCACTGTACGTTGTTATCATGTTTCCCCTAACCTTCCTGTCCACCAGTGTCATCAGGCCTATTTCCCTTAACCTTTCTTCGTAGGACATTCCCCTTAGCTCTGGAACTAACCTTGTTGCAAACCTTTGCACTTTCCCTAATTTCTTGACATGCTTGACCAGGTGTGGGTTCCAAACTGGTGCTGCATACTCCAGTATGGGCCTGACGTACACGGTGTACAGCGTCCTGAACGATTCCTTCCTGTGTGTGTGTGTTTATGTGTGCGTTCGTGTATGTGTGTGTTTGTGAGTGTTTGTGTGTGTGTGTTTGTTTTTCAAGAAACTGGCTGTATCTCACAGACGCAGGGTGACCTAAAAAGAAAAACAAATGTTTTTCTTTTTAAATTTAGTAATTTATACAGAAGGGGTTTGGAGTGATATATCTAAACTGTCGTGTCTGGGTGCCTCTACAAAGACAGTGATTATGCGTGAACGATGGTGATAGTAATAATAATAACAATAAGAACAATAATAATAATTTATTTTGACATGATAAATGTTTGTATAAAGAAATATAACAATTGGGTGTAAATGCCAAAAGCCCTTTTATATTTAGAGCATTTCGAGCAAACTAAAATTAAATTATGATTAATAAGGCAATAACAGTACATATGGTCATTAGATGAGTTATAATGAATACAAGAGAATTGAGCAATCTATTAGGTCATGCTATATGACTATAACCCTTTGACTATTTTGGTCATATATATACGTCTTATGAGCCAACGTGTTTGACATATTAATATGCCAAAATTCTAGCAGCTTCAAATCAAGCAGGAGAAAGCTAGTAGGCCCACATGTGAGAGAATGGGTCTCCATGGTCAGTGTGCGCCATATAAAAAAAAATCGGAGAGCCAGTGGTGCATTGTGGGAATGCCATTTCAGTAGTTCTTGTTCAGCATGCCTAGCGGTAAGAAATATGTGACTTCCTGGCAAATCTGGGACTCTTCTCTTCCCAAGTGATCTCTCTAACACAGATGGAAGTGTCAGTGTAGATCAATTTCATGGTTCTGAGGAGTTTGTGACCAAAAGCAATGCCCAGGATACCAGACGAAAGAAAGAAAGAGAAAGGAGAAAGGAGAATGAAGGAGAATAAAAAAGAATGAAAGAGAATGAAATAGAATGAAATAAAATGAAAGAGAAAGAAATAGAATGAAGGAGAATGAAAGAGAAAGAAATAGAAAGAAGGAGAATGAAAGAGAAAGAAACAGAAAGAAGGAGAAAGGAGAAGAAAGAAAAAAAGAAAAGAAGAAAGATAATTAGGTAGGAGGATGGAGGGGAAGCAAGCATCGGACCCCATTGTTTTGACAGGCAGTAGGGGGAGTGAGTAATGATACAATATGTCATTTTGACAGCTGCTGGACTCTGACTCAGCACATTTAGAAGTCCACTTACTCACACACACAACACAATGAAAGTGTCCAGTGACTATATATGTATATATATATTATAGAAACCAGAAGGAAGGAAAGAATGGAAGAATGAAGGAAGAAAGGTAGGTAGGTAGGTAGGTAGGAAGGAATGATGACACATTTACCTAGGATAACTACCTAACACAACTGTCTGCTACTACTATGAAGAAAACTGCTCAGAGAAGTTTTTTGTCTGTGCACATAAAAAAAAACGTCCACAAAAATGCAGAGACACGCATTTTATGTGTGAGGAGTGTAAAACACCATTGTGTATGAAACTATATTTCAAAGAGTTCCACAAGCTGCAGAACTAGGCACATGTCCAGTGACTGCACATTTGTATATATATTACAGAACAACAGTAATGAACAAGTTTTTGTATTGTTTGTTTATGTAAACAACTTCTGTAAACAATATATTGATAATTATGTTTGTGTGCTTATTGTGTTGTATACAACGAGTGTATATATGTACACTGCACCTTACTTTGGACTCACAGGCCACATAAGTTATGTGAAAAAATAAAATAGTGAAAAAAGCAAGAAACCTTGGAATGCAAGTAAACCAAAGTTTACCGGGTGAGTGGCATTCGCGGCTGCTGCCATACGTGGCTCATTTTCTGCTAACTTTACTCCTCTACATCTCCATAAGTGCTGATCACAAAAGTTTGTTTTGAGGCTTAAAACAATTAGAAAATTTATCTTAAAATTTTCATAAGAAAAAATAATTATTTTTTTTTTTTAAATATTCTTTGACACCAGGAGACACCTCAGAATTTGAGGTTGTGACACTCAAAGGGTTAATAAGACTTGTAGAGAAAATGTACAGTTTTGATTATAAACCTTAGGTGGACACAGTGGATTAACATTTGAAATGAATACAGATATTGAGAGTAAGTATATACAGTGGACCCCCGCCTTATGATATTAATCCGTTCCTGAGAGCTCATCGTAAGCCGAAATTATCGTTAGCCGAATTAATTTTCCCCATAAGAAATAATGGAAATCAAATTAATCCATTCCTGACACCCCAAAGTATGAACAAAAAAAATTTTTACCACATGAAATATTAATTTTAATACACACAAACTGAAGAAGACATGCACAATTACTGTACTACTCTACTAAGAATAGAATACATGACATTTACCTTTACTGAAGATCTGGTGATGATTGATGGGATGGGAAGAGGGGAGAGTGTCGAAGTTATTGTTTAGAAGGGGAATCCCCATCCATTAGGACTTGAGGTAGCAAGTACTTTTCTGGGGTTACTTCATTTCTTCTTTTAATGCCACCAGGACCAGCTTGAGTGTCACTGGACCTCTGTCGCACAACATATCTGTCCATAGAGCTCTGTACCTCCCGTTCCTTTAAGACTTTCCTAAAATGGGCCATAACATTGTACAGGTTGCCAACACGGCTTGAAGTAGCTGTGTCAGGATGATTTTCATCCATAAAGGTTTGCAGTTCAACCCATTTTCCACACATTTCCTTAATCTTTGAAGTAGGCAACTTCCTCAATTTCTCTCTCCCCTCCTCTGAAGCAGCTTCCTCAGGTCTGGCCTCTTGCTGTTGAAGATGATCTAGCAGCTCATCAGTGCTTACTTCTTCACTGGCCTCCTCCACCAACTCTTCCACATCCTCCCCACTAACCTCCAACCCCAAGGACTTCCCCAATGCCACATTGGATTCCACAACTGGCATACGCCTCTCAGGGTTAGCCCCAAACCCTTCAAAATACCTTTTTTCTACACATTGTGGCCACAGTTTCTTCCAAGCAGAGTTCAAGGTCCTCTTAGTCACTCCCTCCCAAGCCTTACCTATAAGGTTTACACAACTGAGGATACTAAAGTGATCTTTCCAAAACTCTCTTAGAGTCAATCGAGTGTCTTAGGTCACTTCAAAGCACTTTTGAAACATAGCTTTTGTGTAGAGTTTTTTGAAGTTTGAAATGACCTGCTGATCCATGGGCTGCAGGAGAGGAGTGGTATTAGGAGGCAAAAACTTGACCTTAATGAAGCTCATGTCCCCAGAAAGTCACTCTGCCAAGTCTGAAGGATGACCAGGAGCATTGTCTAATATTAGGAGGCACTTAAGGTCCAATTTCTTTTCCATTAGGTAATTTTTCACAGTGGGGGCAAATGCATGGTGTAACCAGTCATAGAAAAAGTCCCTCATGACCCATGCCTTACTGTTTGCCCTCCACAGCACACACAAATTAGCCTTGAGGACATTGTTTTGCCTGAACGCTCTGGGAGTTTCAGAGTGATACACCAATAAAGGCTTCACTTTGCAATGACCACTAGCATTAGCACACATCAAAAGAGTAAGCCTGTCTTTCATAGGCTTATGTCTTGGGAGTGCCTTTTCCTCCTGAGTAATGTAGGTCTTGCTTGGCATTTTCTTACAAAACAGGCCTGTTTCGTCGCAATTAAACACTTGTTCAGGTTTCAATTCTTCACTCTCTATGTACTCCTTGAATTCCTTCACATATTTTTCAGCTGCTTTTTGGTCCGAACTGGCAGCCTCACCATGCCTTATCACACTATGTATGCCACTATGATTCTTAAATCTCTCAAACCAACCTTTGTTGGCCTTAAATTCACTCACATCACCACTAGTTGCTGGCATTTTTCTAATTAAATTGTCATGCAACTTCCTAGCCTTTTCACATATGATTGCTTGAGAGATGCTATCTCCTGCTATCTGTTTTTCATTTATCCACACCAATAACAGTCTCTCAACATCTTCTATCACTTGTGATCTCTGTTTCGAAAACAAACTTGCACCTTTTGCAAGAACAGCTTCCTTGACTGCCGTTTTGTTGGCCAAGATAGTAGCGATGGCTGATTGGGGTTTGGTATACAACCTGGCCAGCTCCGAGACACACACTCCACTTTCGTACTTAGCAATTATCTCTTTCTTCATTTCCATAGTAATTTTCACCCTTTTTACCATAGGGGTTGGCAATAAAAGCTTTCTTTGGGCCCTTGGTGACTTATTTTGCAGTTACAAGCACTAAAAACACTGTGATAATATGAAATGTACCAAATGTATGCTTAGATGCGACCTCACTGGCTGCCTTGTAAACACTGGCACCCACAGGGCAGCTGAGGCCACACATGGGACGTGTCCCGGATGAATCACATAAGGCGAGTTTTTTATCGTGAGGTGAAGCAAAATTTTTGCGCTCAAATACTTCGTATTGCGGATTTAACGTAACGCGATGCGTTCGTAAGGCGGGGGTCCACTGTATATTGATTATACTGATGAGTAAGTTTTACCTATGTTCATGATATTGATAAATCCATGTATAGTTTTTATATACAGTGGACCCTCAGTTAACGATGCCATCGGATAACGATAAAATCGGATACCTCTACATTTATGTGTCAAAATATTCATTCGGTTAATGATAAAAAACTCAGTTAAGGACATTCGTCCAGAACGTGTCCGCATGGCCTGAGCCACCCGGGCTGCCCGGTCACTCCATGTACAGTCAGTGTGCCATTGTTTACAAGCCAGTGCGGATGATTCCACACATACATGCGATACATTTTGCATTATTCCATTGTTTTTAGTGCTTGTAACTGCTAAATAAGCCACCATGGGCCCAAAGAAAGCTTCTAGTGCCAACCCTGTGGTTAAAAAGGGTGAGAAATACTACTGAATTGAAGAAAGAGATAAGTAATCGCAAAGTACAAAAGTGGAGCACGTGCCTCCGAGCTGACCAGGCTGGCGACCATACAAACCACACTTGATTTCTTAAAATAAATACGGTGGACCCCTGACATTCGATGGCATCGACATTCGATAAATCCAACATTCGATGCATTTTAACGCAAAAATTTTGCCTCGACATTCGATGGAAAACCCGACATTCAATACGATTCGTACGAGACGTGTCCACGTGTGGCCTGAACTGCCCCATGTGTGCCAGTGTTTACAAGCCAGCCAGTGAGCGCGCATCTAAGGATACATTCGGTACATTCCATATTATCACTGTTTTTGGTGCTTGTTTCTGCAAAATAAGTAACCATGGACCCCAAGAAAGCTTCTAGTGCCAACCCTTCTAGAAAAAAGGTGCTAATGACTATTGAAATGAAGAGAGAGATAATTGCAAAGTACGAAAGTGGAGTGCGTGTGTCGGAGAGCATGATGATTTGGTAAAGAAACTGCCTGCAACTAGTGGTGATGTGAGTGAATTTAAGGCCAGCAAAGGTTGGTTTGAAAGATTTAAGAATCATAGTGGCATACACAGTGTAGTAAGACATGGTGAGGCTGCCAGTTCAAGTCCTAATGGAAGGGGATTCCCCTTCTAAACACTAACACCATCCACACTCTCCCCTCCTCCCATCCCATCAATCATCACCAGATCTTCATTAAAGGTAAGTGTCAATTATTCTATTGTTATTAATCTATTGTTATTGTTGTTACTGTAATTATTCTATTGCATTAAACTTAATATTTCATGTGGTAAAATTTCTTTTTTCATACTTTTGGGTGTCTTGCACTGATTAATTTGATTTCCATTATTTCTTATGGGGAAAATTAATTCGACTTTTGATATTTTCGACATTCGATGAGCTCTCACGAACGGATTAATATCGAATGTCAGGGGTCCACTGTACTGCTCATCTCACCCTAGATTAAGACTACAAATATTTTAAGGTACGTAATGAGTGTACTATATGTGTATTTTACTTTTTTATTGTTTTTTTAATGCCTAGTTCTATTGCTAACTTAATATAAGTTAGTGTAAACTTGTTATCTAGTACAGTGGACCCCCGGTTCACGTTATTAATCCGTTCCTGAGAGCTCATCGGAAAGCGAATCAATTTTCCCCATAAGAAATAATGGAAATCAAATTAATCTGTGCAAGACACCCAAAAGTATGAAAAAAAAAAACTTTTACCACATGAAATATTAAGTTTAATGCAATAGAATAATTACAATAACAATAATAACAATAGAATAATCACAATAGAATAATTGGCACTTACCTTTAATGAAGATCTGGTGATGATTGATGGGATGGGAAGAGGGGAGAGTGTCAAAGTTTTTAATGTTTAGAAGGGGAATCCCCCTCCATTAGGACTTGAGGTAGCAAGTCCTTTTCCGGGGTTACTTCCCTTCTTCTTTTAATGCCACTAGGACCAGCTTCAGAGTCACTGGACTTTTGTCGCACAACATATCTGTCCAAAGAGGCCTGTACCTCTCGTTCCTTTATGACTTTCCTAAAGTGGTTCACAACATTGTCAGTGTACAGGTTGCCAACATGGCTTGCAGTAGCTGTGTCAGGGTGATTTTCATCGAAAAAGGTTTGCACTTCAAGCCACTTTGCACACATTTCCTTAATCTTTTAAGTAGGCAACTTCGTCAATTTCTCTCTCCCCTCCTCCGAAGCAGTTTCCTCAGGTCTGGCCTCTTGCTGTTGAAGACGATCTAGCAGCTCATCAGTGGTTAGTTCGTCATTGTCCTCCTCCATCAACTCTTCCACATCCTCCCCACTAACCTCCAACCCCAAGGACTTCCCCAATGCCACAATGGATTCCTCAACTGGCATAGGATTCCCAGGGTTAGCCTCAAACCCTTCAAAATCCCTTTTGTCTACACATTCTGGCCACAGTTTCTTCCAAGCAGAGCTCAAGGTCCTCTTAGTCACTCCCTCCCAAGCCTTACCTATAAGGTTTACACAATTGAGGATATTAAAGTGATCCTTCCAAAACTCCTTTAGAGTCAATAGTGTCTGTGGTCACTTCAAAGCACTTTTCAAACATAGCTTTTGTGTACAGTTTCTTGAAGTTGGAAATGACCTGCTGGTCTATGGGCTGCAGGACAGGAGTGGTATTAGGAGGCAAAAACTTGACCTTTATGAAGCTCATGTCCCCACAAAGTCACTCTGCCAAGTCTGTAGGATGACCAGGGGCACTGTCTAACACCAGGAGGCACTTAAAGTCTAATTTCTTTTCAATTAGGTAATTTTTCACATTGGGAGCAAATGCATGGTGTAACCAGTCATAGAAAAAGTCCCTAGTGACCCATGCCTTAGTGTTTGCCCTCCACAGCACACACAAGTTAGCCTTGAGGATATTCTTTTGCCTGAATGCTCTGGGAGTTTCTGAGTGATACATCAATAAAGGCTTCACTTTGCAATCATCACTAGTATTGGCACACATCAGGAGAGTAAGCCTGTCTTTCATAGGCTTATGTCCTGGGAGTGCCTTTTCCTCCTGAGTAATGTAGGTCCTGCTTGGCAATTTCTTCCAAAACAGGCCTGTTTTGTCACAATTAAACACTTGTTCAGGTTTCAATCCTTCAGCCTCTATGTACTCCTTGAATTCATGCACATATTTTTCAGCTGCTTTCTGGTCTGAACTGGCAGCCTCACCATGCCTAATCACACTATGTATGCCACTACGATTCTTAAATCTTTCAAACCAACCTTTGCTGGCCTTAAATTCACTCACATCACAACTAGTTGCAGGCATTTTTCTAATTAAATCCTCATGCAACTGCCTATCCTTTTCACAAATGATCGCTTGAGAGATGCTATCTCCTGCTATCTGTTTTTCATTTATCCACACCAATAACAGTCTCTTAACAGTTTCTAACACTTGCGGTCACTGTTTCATAATCACAGTTGCACCTTTTGCAAGAACAGCTTCCTTGATTTCCATTTTCCTGCTCACTATAGTAGAGATGGTTGACTGGGGTTTACTATACAACCTGGCCAGCTCCGACACACGCACTCCACTTTCATACTTTGCAATTATCTCTTTCTTCATTTCAATAGTCATTAGCACCCTTGGTCTCGATGGGTTGGCACTAGAAGCTTTCTTTGGGCCCATGGTGACTTATTTTGAAGAAACAAGCACCAAAAAAAGTGATAATATGGATAATATGGAATGTACCGAATGTATCCTTAGATGCGCGCACACTGGCTGGCTTGTAAACACTGGCACACACGGGGCAGTTCAGGCCACACGTGGACACGTCTCGTACGAATCGTATCGCATACTGGGTTTTGTAATGGGAACCGAGGCAAATTTTTTGCGATATAATGCTTCAGATACCGGATTTATCGGTTACTGATGACTTCGCGAACCGGGGGTCCACTGTATTCCTATGCATTTATAAGTGGAAGAAAAGGGTGTTCCACTTTACAGCGATTTCCACTTTATGGCGGTAGCCTGGAGCCTCACCTGCCGTATAAGTGGGGCCCTACTGTAATTGGATTTTCATTATT
>NC_069467.1:10188315-10227440 GCF_026875155.1 Cherax quadricarinatus
GACAGAAGCACAGGTAGACAGGCAGACACACAGGTAGACAGAAAGACAGACACACACACACAGGAAGACAAAAGACACATGAGACGGGAGGAGGGGAGAGGATGAAGGTGTATTATTGTTTGGAAGGGGAATCCCCTTCCATAAGGACTTTAGGTAGCAAGTTCTTTTCCGGGGTTACCTCCCTTATTTGTTTTTTAATGCCACTAGGACCACATGAGAGTCACTAGACCCCTGTCGCACCTAAAATGGGACACAACATTGTCACTGTAAAAGTCACCAGCATGGCCTGCAACAGCTGTGTCAGAGTGATGTTCACCAATAAAGGCTTGCACCTTTGTCCACACTGTACAAATGCCCATAATCGTTGAAGAAGGCAACTTCCTCCATCTCTCTTCCCCCTCCTCTGAAGCAATTTCCTCAGCTGTGGTCTGTTGTTGTTGCAGATGCTCTTGCAGCTCATCAGTGGTTAGCTCTTCATCGTCGTCCTCCACCAACTCTTCCACACCATTGCTACTAACCTCCAACCCCATGGACTTCCCCAATGACACAATAGATTCCACAACTGGTATAGGGTTAGCCCCCAAACCCTTCAAAATCCCTCTCTTGTACACACTGTGGCCACAATTTTCTCCAAGAATAGTTCAAAGTCCTGTAAGTTACTCCCTCACAAGCCTTACCTATAAGGTTTATGCAACTGAGGATACTGAAGTGATCTTTCCAAAACTCTCTTAGGGTCAATTCAGTGTCTAAGGTCACTTCAAAGCACTTTTGAAACACTGCTTTGGTGTACAGTTTTTTGAAATTTGAAAAGACCTGCTGAGCAGTCCATGGGCTGGAGGAGAGGAATGGTGTTAGGGGGCAAAAATTTAACTTTGATGAAACTAAACTTCCCCACAATTTGCTCTTCCAAGTCTGGAGGATGAGCAAGAGCATTGTCTATTACCAGGAGGCACTGGAGTGGCAATTTATTTTCCAGGAGGTATTTTTTCACACTGGGGCCAAACACTTGATAGAACCAATCATGGAAAATGTCCCTAGTGACCCATGCCTTACTGTTTGCCCTCCACATCACACACAAATTAGGCTTGATGACACTGTTTTTTCTTGAACACTCTGGGAGTTTCAGAGTGATACACAAGTAAAGGCTTCACTTTGCAATCCCCACTAGCATTACTGCAAAACATGAGAGTTAGCCTGTCTTTCACAGGCTTATGTACATTGCGTGCCTTTTCCTCCTGAGTAATTTAAGTCCTGTTTGGCATTTTCTTCCAAAACAGGCCTGTTTCATCACAAATGAACATTTGTTGGGATTTTAATTTTTCAGCCTCTATGTATCCCTTAAAGTCCTGCACATATTTTTCAGCCACTTTTTTGTCAAAACTGGCAGCCTCACCATGCCTTATCGCACTGTGTATGCCATTACAATTCTTAAATCTCTCAAACCAACCTTTATTGGCCTTCAATTCACTAACATCAGCACTAGTTCCAGGCATTTTGTTAATTAGATCAACATGCAACTGCCTTGCCTTTTCACATATAATTGACTGTGAAACACTATCTCCGGATACTTGTTTCTCGTTGATCCATACCAACAAGTCTCTCCACATCTTCGAGTATTTGCGATCTCTGTTTTGTAAGCACATTTGTACCTTTCACAACAACAGCTTCCTTGAGGAAGGGTTGTTGAGGTGGTTCGGACATGTAGAGAGAATGGAGCGAAACAGAATGACTTCAAGAGTGTATCAGTCTGTAGTGGAAGGAAGGCGGGTTAGGGGTCGGCCTAGGAAAGGTTGGAGGGAGGGGGTAAAGGAGGTTTTGTGTGCGAGGGGCTTGGACTTCCAGCAGGCGTGCGTGAGCGTGTTTGATAGGAGTGAATGGAGATGAATGGTTTTTAATACTTGACGTGCTGTTGGAGTGTGAGCAAAGTAACATTTATGAAGGGGTTCAGGGAAACCGGCAGGCTGGACTTGAGTCCTGGAGATGGGAAGTACAGTGCCTGCACTCTGAAGGAGGGGTGTTAATGTTGCAGTTTAAAAACTGCAGTGTAAAGCACCCTTCTGGCAAGACAGTGATGAAGTGAATGATGGTGAAAGTTTTTCTTTTTCGGGCCACCCTGCCTTGGTGGGAATCGGCCAGTGTGATAATAAAAAAAAAAATAAAGCTTCCTTGATTGCCTTTTTGTTGGCCAAGATAGTAGCGATGGTTGATTGGGGTTTGTTATACAAGCTGGCCAGTTCGGAGGCACGCACTCCACTTTCGTACTTTGCGATTATCTCTTTCTTGACTTCAATAGTATTTCTCACCCTTTTTTACTACAGGGTTGGCACTAGAAACTTTCTTTGGGCCCATCGTGGCTTATTAAGCAGTTACAAGCACTAAAAACAATGAAATAATACAAAATGTATCGCATGTACTCGTGGAATCGTCTGCACTGGCTTGTAAACAATGGCACACTAGCCACACTGGAGTGGCCAGGCAGCTCAGGGCGCGCGGACATGTTCCGGACGAATGTCCTTAACTGGGTTTTTTATCGTTAGCCGAGCCAATATTTTGATGCAAAAAACGTATCGGTATCTGATTTTTTCGCTATCTGATGGCATCGTTAACTGAGGGTCCACTGTAACTGAAATGCCATTAACCCTTTCAGGGTTGACAGGCCCTCTCCCAGACTTGTTCTCAGGGTTAAAAAATATTTAAAAAAAAAAAAAAAAAAAAAAAAAAAAAATTGCCATCAATACTTACCAAGATATGGAGGCGTGAAGTTGACAGAAATTGAACCACACACGGCAACATCGCCGACTGCAGGTCACCTGGTAATTGTTTATTTTGTTTTTTTCTACTTTTTTCTATTACATGTATTTTTTAATATTTTTTTCTTTTCAAGTAACTTTTATGGCCTGTGAGACCAATATGAGCATTATTTTGTAAATATTTACTTTCTATAGTACACAATAACTGCACAAACAATGTTGTCATTATATTGTTTACAAAACTTGTTTACACAAACGAATATAAAATGTTGTTTATTACTATTTTTTCTATATTTTATATACACACATACAGTCACAGGACATGTTTCTAGAAGTTCTTCAGCCTGTGGAAGTCTTTGAAATGTGGTGTCATGCACAGTGGTGTTTTACACTCTTCACACATAAAACGAGTGTCTCTGCATTGTTGTGGGCGTTTTTTTGTATGTGCACAGATGTAACACCTCTTCTGAGCCTTTGTCTTAAAGCAGTAGCAGGAAGTTTCATTAGGAAGTGATCACCAGCCCTCAGACGAGAAGGTAGTTGTTGATAATTTAGTGGGCGGTTTTCTAATGCAGGTGTTGTTCCTTGGTACTTGAATATTATTTGTCTGGTGTCAGACAAACAACATTTGCCATATGGTGGTTTGTTTGTGGTCCTCATCTTATACATATTATAAGCACTGAGCATGGAAATGTCCAGAATATGGAAAAAGAGTTTTATGTACCACTTATAACTCTTGCGAGCACAATCAGCAAACCCAATCTGCATGTCACATTTGTCCACTGAATGCATATTGAAGGTGTAGTCCATCACAGCTGCAGGTTTTAGAATGGGTTCATTGGTCTCTTTATTCTGCCTGCCAGTGTTTGTCATTTCGTTAGGGTGAACTGATGACAACACTGTGACATCTCGTTTGTCATGCCACCAAAATGCCATGATGTCATTGGCAGCAAACGCCTGCACCTCACCTCTACGATTGCCAGCGTCAAACCTGGGCACATGCTTACGGTTTCCATGCACTGTGCCACACACATCTGTCATGTTCACTCGCAAAAAATCACTGAGTGTGGGGCTTGTGTACCAGTTATCAGTATATAATATATGCCCCTTACCAAGATATGGTTCCATCATTGTTCTAACCACATCACCAGAGTGCCCAATAACTTCTTGGTATTTTGCAATGTATTACTTCCAGTGTACACAATTACATCCAATACAAGACCACTGAAGCAGTCACAAAGCACAAACAACTTTACACCAAAGTGTTTCCTCTTGCTTGGTATATACTGCTTGAATGACAGTCTTCCTTTGAACAGAATCAAAGATTCATCAATAACAAGCTTCCTGAAGGGATAAAAATACATATTGAATTTCTGTTTCAGATACACAAACACATTCCTTATCTTATGTGCATAGCGTTCTCACTATGCAAGAATGCTATGCACATAAAGGCCCAAAGATCTGGAACTCACTACCAGAACAGGTCAAGGATCCCCTGACAGCTTATAAATTTAAAACTTTGCTAAAAAATCATCTTATCTCACAATATAAACCAAATCTGCTAACTACTTTTATTATGTGACCTTTAGGCTTTTAATTCTGTCAATCCATAAAATCATCTTATTTCTCAATACTGAATGAATGGTTCAATGATGAACCATTCATCACAACTGTCAGACACTGCATCATCATGGGATCTTGATACAAAAAATTCTTCAAAACTTGTCCAACCTCTGGACAAAGACCTACTTCGACTAGTGGATGGTACTACTATGACCCCGCCTCCTGCTTCGCCTCACTTGACTACAGTATATAAGACACGTCTATGGCCCTATGCTGTACATTCTACAAGATTGAAGGACTGAACACATCGACTCCAGGCTGAGGGACTGATTACATCAAACTCCTCCTCTACTTACACCTCTCTACTTTGTATTGGACAGATGAAGCCACTGTGTGGTGAAACGTTTCCTCAATAAAGATTCCCATATGTTGCATAATAGTAGGTTGTAGGTAGTAGGTTGGTAGACAGCAACCACCCAGGGAAGTACTACCGTCCTGCCAGATGACTGTGAAACAGAAACCTGTAACTGTTTTGCATGATGGTAGGATTGCTGGTTTCTTTTTCTGTCTCATAAACACGCTAGATAACAGGGATATCTTGCTACTCCTACTTACACTTTGGTCACACTTCACAGACACGCACATGCATATATATACAGTGGACCCCCGGTTAACGATATTTTTTCACTCCAGAAGTATGTTCAGGTGCCAGTACTGACCGAATTTGTTCCCATAAGGAATATTGTGAAGTAGATTAGTCCATTTCAGACCCCCAAACATACACGTACAAACGCACTTACATAAATACACTTACATAATTGGTCGCACTCAGAGGTGATCGCTATGCGGGGGTCCACTGTATATACATACATCTAGGTTTTTCTCCTTTTTCTAAATAGCTCTTGTTCCTCTTTATTTCTTCTATTGTCCATGGGGAAGTGGAAAAGAATCTTTCCTCCGTAAGCCATGCGTGTCGTATGAGGCGACTAAAATGCCGGGAGCAATGGGCTAGTAACCCCTTCTCCTGTAGACATTTACTAAAAAAGAGAAGAAGAAAAACTTTATAAAACTGGGATGCTTAAATGTGCGTGGATGTAGTGCGGATGACAAGAAACAGATGATTGCTGAAGTTATGAATGAAAAGAAGTTGGATGTCCTGGCCCTAAGTGAAACAAAGCTGAAGGGGGTAGGGGAGTTTCGGTGGGGGGAAATAAATGGGATTAAATCTGGAGTATCTGAGAGAGTTAGAGCAAAGGAAGGGATAGCAGTAATGTTGAATGATCAGTTATGGAAGGAGAAAAGAGAATACGAATGTGTAAATTCAAGAATTATGTGGATTAAAGTAAAGGTTGGATGCGAGAAGTGGGTCATAATAAGCGTGTATGCACCTGGAGAAGAGAGGAATGCAGAGGAGAGAGAGAGATTTTGGGAGATGTTAAGTGAATGTATAGGAGCCTTTGAACCAAGTGAGAGAGTAATTGTGGTAGGGGACCTGAATGCTAAAGCAGGGAGAAACTTTTAGAGAGGGTGTGGTAGGTAAGTTTGGGGGTGCCAGGTGTAAATGATAATGGGAGCCCTTTGATTGAACTTTGTATAGAAAGGGGTTTAGTTATAGGTAATACATATTTTAAGAAAAAGAGGATAAATAAGTATACAAGATATGATGTAGGGTGAAATGACAGTAGTTTGTTGGATTATGTATTGGTAGATAAAAGACTGTTGAGTAGACTTCAGGATGTACATGTTTATAGAGGGCCACAGATATATCAGATCACTTTCTAGTTGTAGCTACACTGAGAGTAAAAGGTAGATGGGATACAAGGAGAATAGAAGCATCAGGGAAGAGAGAGGTGAAGGTTTATAAACTAAAAGAGGAGGCAGTTAGGGTAAGATATAAACAGCTATTGGAGGATAGATGGGCTAATGAGAGCATAGGCAATGGGATCGAAGAGGTATGGGGTAGGTTTAAAAATGTTGTGTTAGAGTGTTCAGCAGAAGTTTGTGGTTACAGGAAAGTGGGTGCGGGAGGGAAGAGGAGCGATTGGTGGAATGATGATGTGAAGAGAGTAGTAAGGGAGAAAAAGTTAGCATATGAGAAGTTTTTACAAAGTAGAAGTGATGCAAGGAGGGAAGAGTTATGGAGAAAAAGAGAGAGGTTAAGAGAGTGGTGAAGCAATGTAAAAAGAGAGCAAATGAGAGAGGTGGGTGAGATGTTATCAACAAATTTTGTTGAAAATAAGAAAAAAGTTTTGTAGTGAGATTAACAAGTTAAGAAAGCCTTGAGAACAAATGGATTTGTCATTAAAAATAGGAGAGGAGAGTATTAAATGGAGAGTTAGAGGTATTGGGAAGATGGAGGGAATATTTGAGGAATTGTTAAATGTTGATGAAGATGGGGAAGCTGTGATTTCGTGTATAGGGCAAGAGGAGAACAACATCTTGTAGGAGTGAGGAAGAGCCAGTTGTGAGTGTGGGGGAAGTTCGTGAGGCAGTAGTAAAATTAAAGGGGGTAAGGCAGCCGGATTGATGGGATAAAGATAGAAATGTTAAAAGCAGGTGGGGATATAGTTTGGAGTGGTTGGTGCAATTATTTAATAAATGTATGGAAGAGGGTAAGTACCTAGGGATTGCAGAGAGCATGCATAGTTCCTTTGTATAAAGGCAAAGGGGATAAAAGAGAGTGCAAAAATTATAGGGGGATAAGTCTGTTGAGTATACCTGGCAAAGTGTATGGTAGAGTTATTATTGAAAGAATTAAGAGTAAGACGGAGAATAGGATAGCAGATGAACAAGGAGGCTTTAGGAAAGGTAGGGGGTGTGTAGACCAGGTGTTTACAGTGAAACATATAAGTGAACAGTATTTAGGTAAGGCTAAAGAGGTCTTTGTGGCATTTATGGATTTGGAAAAGGCGTATGACAGGGTGGATAGGGGGGCAATGTGGCAGATGTTGCAGGTGTATGGTGTAGGAGGTAGGTTACTGAAAGCAGTGAAGAGTTTTACGAGGATAGTGAGGCTCAAGTTAGAGTATGTAGGAAAGAGGGAAATTATTTCCCAGTAAAAGTAGGCCTTAGACAAGGATGTGTGATGTCACCATGGTTGTTTAATATATTTATAGATGGGGTTGTAAGAGAAGTAAATGCGAGGGTCTTGGCAAGAGGCGTGGAGTTAAAAGATAAAAAAATCACACATAAAGTGGGAGTTGTCACAGTTGCTCTTTGCTGATGACACTGTGCTCTTAGGAGATTCTGAAGAGAAGTTGCAGAGATTGGTGGATGAATTTGGTAGGGTGTGCAAAAGAAGAAAATTGAAAGTGAATACAGGAAAGAGTAAGGTTATGAGGATAACAAAAAGATTAGGTGATGAAAGATTGGATATCAGATTGGAGGGAGAGAGTATGGAGGAGGTGAATGTATTCAGATATTTGGGAGTGGACGTGTCAGTGGATGGGTCTATGAAAGATGAGGTGAATCATAGAATTGATGAGGGGAAAAGGGTGAGTGGTGCACTTAGGAGTCTGTGGAGACAAAGAACTTTGTCCTTGGAGGCAAAGAGGGGAATGTATGAGAGTATAGTTTTACCAACGCCCTTATATGGGTGTGAAGCATGGGTGATGAATGTTGCAGCGAGGAGAAGGCTGGAGGCAGTGGAGATGTCATGTCTGAGAGCAATGTGTGGTGTGAATATAATGCAGAGAATTTGTAGTTTGGAAGTTAGGAGGAGGTGCGGGATTACTAAAACTGTTGTCCAGAGGGCTGAGGAAGGGTTGTTGAGGTGGTTCGGACATGTGGAGAGAATGAAGCGAAACAGAATAACTTCTGTTGAGGTGGTTCGGACATGTGGAGAGAATGGAGCGAAACAGAATAACTTCAAGAGTGTATCAGTCTGTAGTGGAAGGAAGGCGGGGTAGGGGTCGGCCTAGGAAAGGTTGGAGGGACGGGGTAAAGGAGGTTTTGTGTGCGAGGGGCTTGGACTTCCAGCAGGCATGTGTGAGCGTGTTTGATAGGAGTGAATGGAGACAAATGGTTTTTAATACTTGACGTGGTGTTGGAGTGTGAGCAAAGTAACATTTATGAAGGGGTTCAGGGAAACCGGCAGGCCGGACTTGAGTCCTGAAGATGGGAAGTACAGTGCCTGCACTCTGAAGGAGGGGTGTTAGTGTTGCAGTTTAAAATCTGTAGTGTAGAGCACCCTTCTGGCAAGACAGTGATGGAGTGAATGATGGTGAAAGTTTTTCTTTTTCGGGCCACCCTGCCTTGGTGGGAATCGACCAGTGTGATAATATAAAAATAAAAAAATGTTGCATAAGTGTCTCAATCTTCAACTTGTCGGTTTTCAAAACCATTCATCACAACTGTCAGATACTGCATCATCATGGGATCTTGATATAAAGAATTCTTCAAAACTTGTCCAACCTCTGGACGAAGACCTACTTCAACTAGTGGATGGTGCCACTATGACCTCGCCGCCTCCTGCTTCGCCTCACCTGACTACAGCATATAAGCCACGTCTATGGCCCTATGCTGTACATTCTACAAGATTGATGGACTGAACACATTGACTCCAGACTGAGGGTTGTTAGGTAAGACACATATGCAACAGTTAGGTAGCTTTATCTTGAAATGTTTCGCCTACACAGTAGGCTTCTTCAGTCGAGTACAGAAAAGTTGATAGAAGCAGAAGAGACGTGAAGACGATGTAATCACTCCATCACCCTTGAAGTTTTCAGGTGGTCAGTCCCTCAGTCTGGAGAAGAGTATTGTTCCATAGTCTGAAACAACATGGAGTTGAAGCGACAGGATGGAGCCTTATATATCGCCAGGAGGTGAGATGTAGGCCACTAGTAGAGGTAAGAATGTAGTCGTTGGGAGGTCACGTCCCTCTTAAATCCAGCCATTCTCACTAGTAGAAGATGTCCAAGTTGTTTTCTGTTCTGTACCAAGATACCATTGTGTTGCAGTGTCTGACAGAGCGAGTATTTAAATGGTATAAAATACCGACAGGTTGTTAGGTAAGACACACATGCAACAGTTAGGTAGCTTTATTTCGAAACGTTTCGCCTACACAGTAGGCTTCTTCAGTCGAGTACAGACACTGCAACACGATGGTATCTTGGTACAGAACAGAAAGCAACTTGGACATCTTCTACTAGTGAGAATGGCTATGTTTGAGAGGGACGTGACCTCCCAACAACTACATTCTTACCTCTACTAGTGGCCTACATCTCACCTCCTGGCAGTATGTAAGGCTCCATTCTTTCACTTCAACTCCATATTGTTGCAGACTATGGAACAATACTCTTCTCCAGACTGAGGGATTGACCACCTCAAAACTTCAAGGGTGATGGACTGATTACATCGTCTTCACGTCTCTTCTGCTTCTATCAACTTTTCTGTACTCGACTGAAGAAGCCTACTGTGTAGGCGAAACGTTTCAAAATAAAGCTACCTAAGTGTTGCATATGTGTCTTACCTAACAACCTGTCAGTATTTTATACTATTTTAATATTCACTCCAGGCTGAGGGACTGATTACCTCAAACTCTTCCTCTCCTTACACCTTTCTACTTTGTATTGGACCAATGAAGCTGCTGTGTGGCGAAACGTTTCCTCAATAAAGATTCCCATATGTTGCATAAGTGTCTCAATCTTCAACTTCAGGAGGATTTAGACAAACTCAATAACTGGTCAGAAAAGCGGCAGATGCAGTTCAATGTAGATAAATGCAAGGTTCTGAAGCTCAGGAGTGTCCACAACCCTAGCACTTATAAGTTAAATAATGTAGAACTTAGCCATACAGACTGCAAAAAGGACTTGGGGGTTATGATAAGCAGCAACCTTAAACCAAGACAGCAATGCCTAAGCATATGTAATAAGGCAAACAGATTACTGGGATTTATATCAAGAAGTGTAAGCAACAGAAGTTCAGCGGTTATACTACAGCTTTATACATCATTAGTAAGGCCTCACCTAGATTGTGCAGCTCAGTTCCGGTCTCCATATTACAGAATGGACATAAATTCGTTAGAAAACATTCAGCGTAGAATGACTAAATTAATACATAGCATTAGAAATCTTTCTTATGGGGAAAGACGGAAGACCCTTAAATTACATTCACTTGTTAGACAAAGAATGAGGGGAGACATGATCGAAGTGTATAAGTAGAAAATGGGTATTAATAAAGGGGATATAAATAAAGTCTTGAGGATATCTCTCCAAGACAGAACCCGCAGTAATGGATTCATATTAGACAAGTTAGATTTAGAAAGGATATAGGAAAGTATTGGTTTGGAAATAAGGTAGTTGATGAGTGGAACAGTCTACCCAGTTGGGTTACTGAGGCTAAAACCTTGAGTAGTTTCAAATTTAGGTTGGATAAATACGGGCATAAACAAAGGAGATATTAATAAAGCACTGAGGGTGTCGAACCAGGTAAGAACCAGAAATAATGGATTTAAGGTGGAAAAGTTTCGATTTAGAAAGGACATAGGTAAGTAATGGTTTTCTAACAGAGTTGTGGATGCATGGAACAATCTTCCCAATAGGGTGATTGAGACTAGGACCTTGGGTAGCTTTAAAAAGAGATTGGACAGATATATGAGTGGGAGGGGCTGGGTTTGATTCTTGGGTAGCTTTGGGTAAAGGGCATTTTGATAAGGACCTGCCTTGCATGGGCCAGTAGGCCTTCTGCAGTGTTCCTCCATTCTTATGTTCTTATAAGTGAGAGGGGTTGGATTTGAATGGGACTTTCATATAAGAGTGGATAGAGTTATTAGAGCTTATTTCTTGGGTGGCATTGAAAATTGGGTTAGGCAAATGTTTTGTTAGTGGGATGGATTGTATAGGACCTGCCTAGTATGAGCCAACAGGCCTGCTGCAGTGTTCCTCCTTTCTTATGTTCTCATGTTCTTAGGTCCTTCACAAATCCAACCCACTAACAGAATAAATGCTACCCAAGCAATAAGCTTTGATAATTCTATTTACTCACGTTCAACTCCCACTCAAATCCAACCCCTCTCACTCACGTATTTATCCAACTTAAATTTGAAACTACCCAAGGTTTTAGCTTTGATAGAACCTTGGGTAAAGGGATGGGGACTGTAGTGGCAGGCTTCCTTGTGAAGAACATTGTGATGGGCAACTGACACCGTTTCTTCATATTTACAGAGTTTTGTAGGGAATTATGCCTCTATCAATGTCCTCAACATAAATATGATTTGGCAGTTGGGAATTCACGAATGTGTGAAGCCTGCGAAAGGTGAAAACGCGAATGCTGAGGGAGACCTGTAATAAGCTCTCTTGGGCACATTAAATGTCTTATTTTACATTAATAAAGACATTTTCATTAATCCATCTATGATATTTTCTTCAAAATTATATAAGAAACATGTTACATAGCATATAAATATTATACATACACCCACAGAATAAAAATTGACATACGAGATTTGTTTACAAAGTGGCTTTGTGGGAGTGTCAAAAGAATTACGTTTTCTCTAGTCAAACACTGGGGGATAACTGTAGATAAACATTCCTTTTGTATCCTTCACTCTATATATAGCAATTCAAGACCCTTGTGTTTAGCGTTTCTTTTTTATTATGATAATAATAATAATTTGCAATAATAATAATTTGTAATAATATTAATAATTTGTCAGAGCATCATTTCTTTTAAAAGTTACATTAGAATCGAAATGTTAGTCTTTATTTATTCTACTGAGCCACTGTGGAGACAACTGGCAGACACTGTAAAGTGTTTGTATGAATGTTTATGAACCATAACCAGACGCTTCATCTGTTTGTTTACATAGCAGATGGGGTGGCCAGGCTGGCTTCCCTACACTACCCTACCTGCCACACGACATACTACAAATAAATATTTGTCACCTTTCACCCTACATTAAAGACTACAAATATTTTAAGGTAAGTAATGAGTGTACTGTATATGCATTTTATCACTCTAGTGAGCTTTAACCTTTTGACTGTTTTGGTCGTATATATACATCTTACGGGCCACCGTTTTTGACGTATATATACTCATAAATTCTAGTGGCTTCAAATCAAGCAGGAAAAAGCTGGTAGGCCCACATGTGAGAGAATGGGTCTGTGTAGTCAGTGTGCACCATATTAAAAAATCCTGCAGCACGTACTGCATAATGAGAAAAAAAAAGCTCCCACCGTTTTTTTAATTAAAATGCCGAATTTGTGGTCTATTTTTGTATAGTATTTATGGTTGTATTCTCATTTTCTTGGTCTCATTTGATAGAATGGGAAACATATTATAGAAAAAGAGGTGATTTTGATTGGTTTTACTATGAAAAGAACCTTGAAATGGAGATCAAAGTATGGGAAATGTTTGATTTTTGCCAATATTCAAAAGTAAACAAATGATGTCATTTTCCAATAATGTCCAAGTAGCCATTCTAATATGCAGTCATGAATGGGTTGATGTTATTTATACAATTATTACAATATTACAGTAGTCTGCATAACAGTAAATCTTCTATTTTTTGTTTGAATAAAAATTCAAAATAGAAAGCAAGAGTAATATCAGAGGGGCCTGGAGTCGTGACTGATGAACAAAGAAAATGTTATTTTAGAGTCAGGAATGTCTGCACTGTTCATTCTGATCTCTATTTTGAAACTGTCATAATTTTTAATTTTCATGAAATTGGTCAAATTGCTAATTTCTGACCACATTATTGGGTAGTTGAAATCGGTAAATGGGCAGTTTCTTGTACTCAATCGATAGAAAAAATGGAGTTCTAAAGAAATAGCCGAGTTTGGTCAGCTGGAACAATGGAATTAGCCGAAAATAGGGCTCAAAGTGGGTGAAATCGCCGATTCATAAATATCGCCGAGGTCGCTAATTTCGCGAGAGCATAATTCCGTCAGTTTTCCATCAAATCTTGTTCTTTTGGTGTCATTACAATCTGGAAAAGATTCTCTATCATTTCATAAGAAAAAATTTTTTATTTTTTTTTTTGAAATTTTGCGACACCAGGAGACACCTCAGGATTTGGGGTTGCGACAGTCAAGGGGTTGAGCATCGTTGTAGTATATTATGTGTGGGTGGGGTGACCAGGAGGGCTACCACACCTAACTTCTTATAATAAATACTCCTCACCTTTTGCTCTACATTAAGACTACAAATATTTTGAGGTAAATAATGAATGTACTATGTGTATTTTACTTTTTGTTGTTTTTAAATGTCTAGTTCTATTGCTAACTTAATATATGTTAGTGTAAACTTGTTATCTGGCATTTATATGCATTTATAAGTGGAAAAAAAATGGTGTTCTGCTTTCCGGCAATGTCTGCTTTCCGGCAGTAGCCTGGAACCTAACCTGCCATATAAGTGGGGCCCTACTGTATATTCCTAGACAATAGTAAGTGACCAAGGCAGGTGTAAATGTCCACCTGTCAATGTGTTTGTGATAATTTGAGTACAATTGCAGTACCTAATTATTAGTGTCAGAACAAAGATTGGTTATGAAATGACAAGAACTACTATAAATTGTAATTTCTTCTTTCAACAAACCGGCCGTATCCCACCGAGGCAGAGTGGCCCAAAAAAGTTTCTCTTTTTTAAATTTAGTAATTTATACAAGAGAAGGAGATACTAGCCCCTTGCTCCTGGCATTTTAGTCGCCTCTTACAACACGCATGGCTTACGGAGGAAGAATTCTGTTTCACTTCCCCATGGCGATACGAGGAAATAAACAAGAACAAGAACTAGAAAGAAAATAGCAGAAAACCCAGAGGGGTGTGTATATATATACTTGTACATGTATGTGTAGTGTGACCTAAGTGTAAGTAGAAGTAGCAAGACGTACCTGAAATCTTGCATGTTTATGAGACAGAAAAAAGGACACCAGCAATCCTACCATCATGTAAAACAATTACAGGCTTTCGTTTTACACTCACTTGGCAGGACGGTAGTACCTCCCTGGGCAGTTGCTGTCTACCAACCTACTACCTAGGAAACTGTAATTATCAGAACATAAAAATTATATAAATATAAAAATGAGAAAAAAAAGGTATATCAGCAACGCTTCTGCAAGCGGCAGGACTCAATGTTGCCGTCAGGCGAGCATTAACCCTTTGACTGTTTTCGACATATAAATACGTCTTACGAGCCAATGTTTCTGACGTATATATACTCAATAATTCTAGCGGCTTCAAATCAAGCGGGAGAAAGCTGGTAGGCCCACATGTGAGAGAATGGGTCTGTGTGGTCAGTGTGCACCACATAAAAAAAATCCTGCAGCACACATTGCGTAATGAGAAAAAAAAAACTCTGATCATTTTTTTGGAATAAAACGCCGACTTTGAGGTGTATTTTCGTATAGTATTTATCGTTGTATTCGCGTTTTCATGGTCTTAGGTGATAAAATGGAAAACATATTACAGAAATAGAGATGATTTTCATTACTTTGACGATGAAAATGACCTTGAAACTGAGCTCAAAGTAGCGGAAATGTTCGATTTTTACCAATGTTCAGGAGTAAATAAATCACACCACACGTCCAATACATGTCAACTGGGGAGTCTGATATTCTTTCACTAGTGCACTGATATTATTTATACCAATTTTACAATAATGCAGTAGTCTGCATAACAGTAAATTTTGTATTTTTTTGTATGAATAAAAAATCAAAATAGAAAGCAATAATAATAATATAAGCGGAGCCTAGAGATGTGACTAATGAACAGAGCATATGTTATTTTAGTGCCACGAATGTCTACCTTGTTTATTCTGGACCCTATTTTGAAATTGGCATCTTTTTTAGTTTGCGTGAAATTGGCCAAATTGCCAATTTCTGACCACCATATTGGGTAGTCCAAATTAGTAAATGGGAGGTTTCTTGTACTCAGCTGATAAATAAAATGGAGTTCTAAAGAAATAGCTATGAGTTTGGTCAACTGGAACAATGGAATTGGCTGAAAATAGGGCTCAAAGTCGGCGAAATCGCCGATACGCTTATGTCACCGAGACCGCTAAATTCACGGGAGCATAATTACACGAGTTTTCGACCAAATTTCGAACTTTTGGTGTCATTACCATCGGGAAAAGATTCTCTATCATTTCATAAGAAAAAAATAATTTTTTTTTTTTCAAAAATTGAGCGACAGAATGACAGTTTCAGAGAGGGGCCTGAAACAGTCAAAGGGTTAAGTGCCAACTTCGTAGCCTCATATCTCGGTAAGTCGTCGTCGTCTTTCAACAAACTGGCAGCATCCCACCAAGGCAGGGTGGCCCAAAAAGAAAAACGAGTTTCTCTTTTTAACCCTTTGACTGTCGCATCCCCCAATCCTGAGGTGTCTCCTGGTGTCGCAAAATTTAACCCTTTCAGGGTCCAAGGCCCAAATCTGAAGTGGTGCCCAAGTGTCCAAGAATTTTCAAAAAAAAAAAATTGTTATTTTTTCTTATGAAATGGTAGAGAATCTTTTTGTGAAGGTAATAAAACAAAAAGTACGAAATTTGATGGAAAATTGACGAAATTATGCTCTCGTGAATTTTGATGTGTCAGCGATATTTACGAATCGGCGATTTTGCCAACTTTGACTCCCATTTTAGGCCAATTACATTATTCCAGTCGACCAAATTCTTAGCTATTTCACTAGTATTACTTCTATTCTATCGATTGAGCACAAGAAATCGCCAAGTCAACCATTTCAACTACAAAATAAAGTGACCGGAAATTGGTAATTTGGCCAATTTAACACAAAGTTCAAAATATTACAATTTCAAAATAGGGTCCAGAATAAACAATGTAGGTATTCCTGGCACTAAACTAACATTTCCTCTGTTCATTAGTTATGTTTTGAGGCTTTACAAATAAATTCCATTTTGAATTTTTATTCACATAATGAATTTTTATTCACACCAAAAAATAGAAGATTTACTGTTATGCAATATTGTAATAATTGTATAAATATCATCACCACATTTGTGAATGTATATTAGACCCACCAGCTGGCGTGTATAAGACGTGTGAGGTCGTTTGTTTACTCTTGAACATCGGCAACAATTTAACATTTCTGCCACTTTGAGCTCAGTTTCAAGCCATTTCCAGTGCTAACACCAATCAAAATTATCTCTATTTCTGTGATATGTCTTCCATTCTATCAAATGAGACCAAGAAATCACAAATACAACTATAAAAAACATACGAAAAAACACTGCAAAGTCTCTGTTTTAATCGAAAATCACGGTCTCAGTTTTTTTTCTCATTATACACAGTGTGCTGCAGGATTTGTTTTATGTGGTGCACACATACCACATAGATGTATTCTCTCATATCTAGGCCCAAATTTACCACTCACAGTTTATCAGAGTTAGCTGAGCTCATGACGTAGATCTACGGTTTGGACCCTGAACGTAAAGCCGTAGATCTACGGGATGGACCCTGAAAGGGTTAACCCTTTGACTGTCGCAACCCCCAATCCGGAGGTGTCTCCTGGTGTCGCAAAATTAAAAAAAAAAAAAAAATAATTTTTCCTTATGAAATGATAGAGAATCTTTTCCCGATTGTAATGACACCAAAACAACGAAATTTGATGGAAAACTGACGGAATTATGCTCTCGCGAAGTTAGCGACCTCGGCGCTGTTTACAAATCGGCGATTTCGCCCACTTTGAGCCCTATTTTCGGCTAATTCCATTGTTCCAGTCGCCCAAACTCATAGCTATTTCTTTAGAACTCCATTTTTTCTATTGATTGAGTACAAGAAACTGCCCATTTACCGATTTCAACTACCTAATAATGTGGTCAGAAATTTGCAATTTGGCCAATTTCACGAAAACTAAAAAATATGACAATTTCAAAATAAAGTCCAGAATGAACAATGCAGACATTCCTGGCTCTAAAATAACATTTTCTTTGTTCATCAGTCATGTCTCCAGGCCCCTCTGATATTACTCTTGCTTTCTATTTTGAATTTTTATTCAAACAAAAAATAGAAGACTTACTGTAATAATTGTATAAATAACATCAACCCATTCATGACTGCATATTAGAATGGCTAGTTGGACATTTATTGGACAATGGCATCATTTGTTTACTTTTGAACATTGGCAAAAATCAAACATTTCCCCTACTTTGAGCTCCATTTCTAGGTTCTTTTTATAGTAAAATCAATCAAAATCACCTCTATTTCTATAATATACTTTCCATTCTATCAAATGAGACCAAGAAAATGAGAATACAATCATAAATACTATACGAAAATAGACCACAAAGTCGGCATTTTAATTAAAAAAATCGGTCGGAGTTTTTTTTTTCTCATTATGCACTGCGTGCTCCAGGATTTTTTTTATATGGTGCACACTGATCACACAGACCCATTCTCTCACATGTGGGCCTAACAGCTTTCTCCTGCTTGATTTGAAACCGCTAGAATTTATGAGTATATATACGTCAAACACGGTACCTCGTAAGACGTATATATACGGCCGCGACAGTCAAAGGGTTAAATTTAGTAATTTATACAGGAAAAAGGGTTACTAGCCCCTATCTCGGTAAGGACTGGCCCTAATTTTTTTATTTTAATCCTATAACACTTGGAAAAATGTTCTCTTTATTTCTGTATAAAAAAAAAATAATTTTTTTATTTTTCAAAATATTCGGGGCAATGGGCGAGAGAACATACATATACGTTTGGACCGTTTAGTGGTTAATGAAGCTGACTGACTTACAGTGAGAATTGGGAAAGACTTAATCCACTTGCGATCCCCTTGCGGCTCCTGTTCTTGAATGGGATGAGGGGGATAATTAACCCAGATGTTGTGCAACACATCCTCATTTTTAAATAGTGTGGAGCTCAACACTTTGTCTGCCTCCTGTTTTATGTTAAAATAATAAAAAGAATCATTGTAGAACACAAATTAACTGCATATTATATAAGTAAGATGCTTAAAAGTTTTTGTTGTCATAATTTTGCAAAGATAAATGATTGACTTTTGATGATTCAGAAATAATATTCTAAACATAAGAACAATAACTAGATGTGGTATAACTGCCATACAATACCATTATACTATATAGTAAATTCAAGGTATAAAACATAAGTTTCATTGTCTAAAATGGAAATCTGGAAGAAAATATGATGCAAAGGGTAAAATAGTGTTTATTAGGGAAAATTCCTGGGTCTACACCTTGACAGCAACCTGAAATTCAACACCCATATCCAACACATAACAAAAAAAGTACCTAAAATAGTTGGCATCCTCTCAAAGATACATTACTATGTGCCACAAACAGCAGTACTGTACGCACTAACACTATACCAGCAGTGGGCAAACTACGGCCTGTGGGCGGCATGCGCCCCACCAAAGGTTTTCATGCGGCCCACCAAGATCAAGTTATATACTCACGTTATTTGGGAACAAAATGTTAATAAATTAAAAAAAAAAAATTATCACCCAACGCCAAAAAGTACTGTGGAACATTAACACGTTACCCGCAAATGGCTAATCTGACAACTGAATGTGGCCCCTGCACTGAAAAGTTTATCCACCCCCGCCCTATACTGTTCACTGATCTACCCCTACCTCACCCATGCTATTTGTGCCTGGGGGATCCACAACGACAAATCCCCTAAAGCCAATAATAACCCAATAAAAAGCTGCAGTGTGAATGATCACACAATCCACAGCTAGACAACACCCCTCCCTCCCATATTTTTCAATGTTTATACAGTAATGTACTGTATAATGTAATAAACAGAATAGAGGAAATCAGCTCTAGTATACATTATTTAGGTATGCATACTGGTCAGAGAGCCCATTGTAAACCCGAGTTGTAAGTAGACAAGTACGTTGCCAAGTGAGGAGAGGCTGTACTGTATCATCACTAAGGACCACACACAGAATCTATCTGGCACTATCATTGCTTTTAAATGCTTAGAACTTCTGAAGGAGCACTCAAAAACTAACATACTGGTTTGACTGATGCTAAAGTGAGCCAACTGTTACTTGCTTGCAGTAAAACAATATAACAATTGATAACTTTATTAATTTTTAAACACACCAGCCATCTCCCACCAAGAAAGGGTGGCCCAAAAATAAACACACACATTCACCATCATTCACTCAATGGCCATCTTGCTAGAAGCGAACAAAATAATGCAGTATCATATCTTTCATCTTACCTCAATGTTGGAGTCCAAGAAAATTGCGCCCATTAGAGCCTCAAAGCAGTTAGCCATAGCATGTCGGAGCTCAAAGTCATGACAAAGATCAGAGCCATGGGCATAAAGCATAAACTGATCTAAACCCAGCTTCTCTGCCAACACTGCCAGATGCTGATTCTGTACAATAGCTGCCCTGAAGGAGTATAAAAAGTAAGCTTTACCAGTTAACAGGCTTTATGAAAGTTTTGTTATCAGTATTTCAGCTTACAAACAAATTATTTGTGAGCCTGAACTTGATACCCCTTCAAGATAATAAAACAAAGGATAACTGTGTCACATATGTTCATAACAGTATACAGGCATTCATAAAGACATTATTTTCTCAATTTTATGACTATTACATCCTTTGAACCTTGTTTGTAAGTATGGAATACCATAATGAACATTCATAAGCCAGGAGAAACTGAATATTTTCTATCATTCTGGTTGTTCATTAAATCTCTTACACTAACTTACCTGTAGGTAGCTAATCCACCTTCCTCCAGGCTGGGGAATAAGTGAAAAAGATGGATTGAAGTCAAAAATTCAACCACTGCATCTCCAAGAAATTCCAAACGTTCGTTGTGGGTTATCTTGCTTTCTGTTTCAAGGTTGTGCCCAAATCTTGACATAATGTTTATAAGTGTATTAATGCCTGAAAAAAAAAATACAAAATGCGTATTTTATAACAGAGAACTTTAATAAAATACATTTACAAACATTAAGCATTACTTCCAGACTTTACCAGTGGCTAAGATACAATGGTGACTGTACAATGTACTGTTATGCAGTTAATGACTGCAAGTAGTATTACAATAGGTTCATCTGTTTGCCAGTCAACCTTTCCAGTTTCTACATTTGATGCCTGTGTATGATCATCAACACTGTCACATCAATCTTGTCATGCCATCATGTCAATGATATGAAATACCTGCACTTCATTGGTATCCACAGATTTCATGAATGATGGCATATGTTTCATATTTCCTCTCACTGTCCTGCACATGTCTGTATTGCTCACCTCAAGGAAATCACAAAGATTATGGCTTATGTACCAATTATCTGCAAATAAGGTATGCCCCTTGCCCATCATATTCCTCATAACAGCACCAGAGTCCTAACATGTCACGTATACAATATTTTACAAGGTTTGATTTCCTGTATGCACAATAACATCTAGCACTATAAGTTTCACAACCACACATCGAAAATAGTCTGATACAAACCTATGTCATTTGCCTGGTGAATAATGCTTGAAGGAAAGTTTTCCTTTGAATAAAATCAGAGACTCATCTAAAACAATGTTCCGGATTGGATAATAGTATGCAATAGGTTTATGTTTCAGGTACAAAGTCTCTTCCTGTATTTTGTAGTGCATATCATATCTCTGGGGATTGCTTTTATCAGAGAAATGCAAAATATGCAGCAGGAAAAGAAAGTAATCAATAGGCATGATTTCACACAAAGCTGGGGTTGCTTTAAGTCTATCTGTACTCCAATATTTAGATGAAACATTATTCTTATAGGTGTGTGGCATCAGCATTAGTGTTGTAAAGTGATACAGTTCTGCAACAGTAATGTACTTCCACTTATAAAGTTGTGATTTCAGTAAAATCACAGCTTGGTTTGAGCAATGGAATTGGCCTAAAATAGGGCTCAAAGTGGGCAAAATCACTAATGCATAATAAAATGTGTCCAGGCTGCCCAATTCTGGCCTGCCAATTTTTGTAAAATTTTCCTCAAATTTCAAATTTCTAGTGTCATTACCTTAAGAAAAAGATTCTCTACCATTTCTAAGATACAATCAATCTTTTTTTCTGAAAAATCATGACACTATTAACACTTTTAATTTTGGGAGTTGTGACTGTGAAGGGTTAATGCACACCGAATTTCCTCTGCCAACTGTTTTGATAGAGGCGTTCCATACAATTTAATCATCATATAGGAATTGTATACTCATTATAAAATTGCCTATGAAACCAAGAAAGGATTTTGTTTTAAATTTGTATGGAGCCTTGATGACTAGCAGCCTCTGCTGTTAGCCATTCTCTCTCTCTCTCCTCACACTCTGTTTTCAGTCACTAAACATACATCTTTCTTATTGACACAGACTCTACAACTGCTACATATCAAGTATACACAGATCAGTTTAATAAAAAAATCCAAATATGGAATAAATAAATACAATGGAACCTCGGTTTTCGTATGCCCTAGTCTGTATGTAAAACTATAGTTTTTTTTTTTCAACAAGTTGGCCATCTCCCACCTAGACAGGGTGACCCAAAAAGAAGGAAAATCCCCAAAACAAAAATACTTCCATCATCATTCAACATTTTCACCTCACTCATACATAATTACCATTTTTGCAGAGGTGCCCAGATACAACAGTTTAAAAGAATATATAAAGATACAATCTCCATGGGGAAGTGGAACAGAATTCTTCCTCCGTTAGCCATGCGTGTTGTAAGAGCGACTAAAATGCCGGGAGCATGGGCCTAGTAACCCCTTCTCCTGTATGAATTACTAAATTTAAAAAGAGAAACTTTTGTTTTTCTTTTTGGGCCACCCTGCCTGGGGGGGATACGGCTGGTTTGTTGAAAAAAAAATAAAGATACAATATAAAAAGTGATCTGAGATAGTTATTCTCTATAAAATGTATTTTTGGCTAATATTTCCCATAAGAAATAATGTAAATTCAATTAATCCGTTCTAGACACCCTAAAATATTAACAAAAAATAATACATTTTATAGAGAATAACTATAGTTTTACATACAGACTAGGGCACACGAAAACTGAGGTTCAACTGTATTACAGCTACATATTAGCCTCTCTACATATGCTGTCAGACTTGTTCTTATTTCTACAATGGCAGAGAAATAAATATTGCTGTTCTGTGTTAATTCCGTGAAGAAGCAAAACAAAAGAATGTTTAATAACCTGTATTTGTCATGTGAAAACATTAACACAGAGGAGTCTATTTCACTCAACAAGTGATTTACATTTTTCTGGAACAGTATGGGTTCAAAAACTGAACCTCAAGGTATTATTTCTGTCACTTCTCTCTATCCTGGCACTTCCCTGATTTGTTCTCAACCATCTATTTCTTATGTGTTCTTTTATATGTAAATGGAGATACACAGTAAATACAAAGTAGGAGCTTAATGCCTCTCCATCATGCTTTCTCACCTCTTTTACGTGTGTTCATGTAATGAATTCGCCGATCTCCATATTCTGGCTGACGGATACCACAGTTTGTGAGCGAATTCCGGGCATGATCTGGATTAGTTCCAAAATTTTCCCTAAAATAAAGATAGACTAAATATTAATGTGAAGATGCAAAACAAACTGAAGCAACAAATAAAATACATATGGAGACGAATGGTATTTGGGACCTGACGAGCTGTTGGAGTGTGAGCAGGGTAATATTTAGTGAAGGGATTCAGGGAAACCTGTTATTTTTATATAGCCGGACTTGAGTCCTGGAAATGGGAAGTACAATGCCTGCACTTTAAAGGAGGGATTTGGGATATTGGCAGTTTGGAGGGATATGTTGTGTATCTTTATACGTATATGCTTCTAAACTGTTGTATTCTGAGCACCTCTGCAAAAACAGTGATTATGTGTGAGTGAGGTGAAAGTATTGAATGATGATGAAAGTATTTTCTTTTTGGGAATTTTCTTTCTTTTTTGGGTCGCCCTACCTCGGTGGGAGAAGGCCGACTTGTTGAAAAAAAAAAAATGTGTATTTATACCCTAGGTAATAGGTTGGTTGACAGCAACTACCCAGGGAGGTACTACCATCCTGCCAAGTGAGTGTAAAACGAAAGCCTGTAATTGTTTTACATGATGGTAGGATTGCTGGTGTCCATTTTTCTGTCTCATAAACATGCAAGGTTTCAAGGATGTCTTGCTACTTCTACTTACACTTAGGTCACACTACACATACATGTACTAAAAGCATATATACAGTGGACCCCCGCATAACGATCACCTCTGAATGCGACCAATTATGTAAGTGTATTTATGTAAGTGCGTTTGTACGTGTATGTTTGGGGGTCTGAAATGGACTAATCTACTTCACAATATTCCTTATGGGAACAAATTCGGTCAGTACTGGCACCTGAACATACTTCTGGAGTGAAAAAATATCGTTAACCGGGGGTCCACTGTATAAACACCCCTCTGGGTTTTCTTCTATTTTCTTACTAGTTCTTATTCTTGTTTATTTCCTCTTACCTCCATGGGGAAGTGGAACAGAATTCTTCCTCCGTAAGCCATACGTGTTGTAAGAGGCGACTAAAATGCCAGGAGCAAGGGGCTACTAACTCCTTCTCTTGTATAAATTACTAAATTTAAAAAAAGAGATTTCAGGTACGTCTTGCTACTTCTTGTAAGAGGCGACTAAAATGCTGGGAGCAAGGGGCTAATAACCCTTATAAATTTAGGACTTTGCTAAAAAATCATCTTATCTCACAATATTAACCAAATCAACTAAACATCTGCTAACTAGTTTTAATATGTGACCTCAAGGCTCTTAATTCTGCCAATCCATTAAATCATCTTATTTCTCAATATTAACCAAATCTGCCAAAACATCTGCTAATTAGTCTTATCATGTGACCTCCTGGTTTTTAATTCTGCAATTCCATAAAATATTACCACCTTCACCATTACCGGTTTGTTGAAAGATGATGATGATGATGTGTATTTATGCCCTAGGTAGTAGGTTGGCACACAGCAACTACCCAGGGAGGAACTACGGTCCTGCCAAGTGAGTGTAAAACGGGAACCTGTAATTGATTTACATGATGGAAGGATTGTTGGTGTCTTTTTTCTGTCTCATAAACATGCAAGATTTCAGGTACATCTTGCTACTTCTACTTACACTTAGGTCACACTATACATGCATGTACAAGCATATACATCTACCATCTGACTTACGACCTGCTCGACTACTTACGACCATGTTTTGTATGCAAATGTTCTGGGGAATAAACAACTGTTTGTGTTCTACACAGTGTTTCTCCTAAACCTTTCAGTATAAAATACAGTACTAACAGTAGAAAAGGTAAAGAAAAAATGAAATACCAAAATAAAACAACACAATAAAATTGTTACATAATGTGATGCTGATATTCAGTAGCAAGGTTCAACTTATGTCTACTTTGACTTACGACCAGTTAGTCGGAATCTAGCTCAGTCGTAAGTTGGATGGTAGGTGTATATACACACCCCTCTGGGTTTTCTTCTATTTTCTTACTAGTTCTTGTTCTTATTTCCTCTTATCTCCATGGGGAAGTGGAACAGAATTCTTCCACCGTAAGCCATTAGTGTCAAAAGAGATGACTAAAATGCCAGGAGCAAGGGGCTAGTAACCCCTTGACCTGTATACATTAGTAATTTTAAAAAGAGAAACTTTCGTTTTTCTTTTCAGGTCACCCTGCCTCGGTGGGATATGGCCAGTTTGTTTAAAAAAAAAAAGTGTTTATACAAAGAAACCTTTCATTTTTCTTTTTAGGTCATCCTGCCAGTTTGTTAGAAAAAAAATTCTACGAAGCATATGTACAATTGTAATTATTGTGAAAGAAAAATTGAGTATTGGTCAGTAACTATACAGACTAGTGTTACTGTTATTAATCATTAAATGTCAGACTGGAAGAAGAAATATAGAGTATTTACATATGTTAAATGTTAAAAGAATCTATAGCTTCTAACAAATAACAGCTACATCCATCAAGTTGTGACAGTACATATTTACTATATTTTAATATAAATTACAACTTCAATCCATATAAATGTGAATACATTTCAGAGGTGATAAGGATGTTCATTGCAAATGTAGCAGCCCCTAACTTGGACAAACAATGCAGAGCACAAGAGATTACATATGCCTACTAATAACTTGGTAGCTTTCATTTTGAGATTAAAATGAAATCACAACAAAGAGGTAAAACTAACAAATCAATGTGTGTGCACTTTGCATTTTTTATGTCATTTACATAAGTCTGCATCTAATGAACTTCCAACCCAAAACCCTGTTTCTTCAGTGGCCTGTTTTGGCATGTGTGGTATCTGTGGCCCCCCCTGAGTGTTGCTACAGTACTAGTTTCATCAGTGAGTCAATGACTCAGTTCTGTGCATATCATGAAGATACTTTCAGATTCCAATAACGTGACTTTGATTCTTTTCGTAAGACAGTGACTGAAGCTCTAAGGCCATGGGACAGTTTTTTACAAGATTGCCATACAGAAGGGCCCCATTTATACGGCAGGTTAGGTTCCAGGCTACTGCTGGAAAGCAGAACGCCATTTTTTCCACTTATAAATGTATATAAATGCCAGATGACAAGTTTACACTAACATATATTATGTTAGAAATAGAACTTAGGCATTAAAAACAATAAAAACTAAAATACACACACAGTACACTCATTATTTACCTCAAAATATTCATAGTCTAAATGTAGGGCAAAAGGTGAGTAGCATTTACTTTAAGAAGTTAGGTGTGGTAGACCTCTTGGCCACCCCCACCCACACATAATATACTACGACGATGCTTAAATAGTGATAAAATGCATATACAGTACACTCATTACTTTTTTTTTTTTTCAACAAGTCGGCCGTCTCCCACCGAGGCAGGGTGACCCAAAAAAGAAAGAAAATCCCCAAAAAGAAAACGCTTTCATCATCATTCAACACTTTCACCACACTCACACATTATCACTGTTTTTGCAGAGGTGCTCAGAATACAACAGTTTAGAAGCATATACGTATAAAGATACACAACATATCCCTCCAAACTGCCAATATCCCAAACCCCTCCTTTAAAGTGCAGGCATTGTACTTCCCATTTCCAGGACTCAAGTCCGACTATAAGAAAATAACAGGTTTCCCTGAATCCCTTCACTAAATATTACCCAGCTCACACTCCAACAGATCGTCAGGTCCCAAGTACCATTCGTCTCCATTCACTCCTATCTAACACGCTCACACACGTTTGCTGAAAGTCCAAGCCCCTCGCCCGCAAAACCTCCTTTACCCCCTCTCTCCAACCCTTTCGAGGACGACCCCTACCTCGCCTTCCTTCCCCTATAGATTTATAAGCTTTCCATGTCATTCTACTTTGATCCATTCTCTCTAAATGACCAAACCACCTCAACAACCCCTCTTCTGCCCTCTGACTAATACTTTTATTTACTCCACACCTTTTCCTAATTTCCACACTCCGAATTTTCTGCATAATATTTACACCACACATTGCTTTTAGACAGGACATCTCCACTGCCTCCAACCATCTCCTCGCTGCTGCATTTACCACCCAAGCTTCACACCCATATAAAAGTGTTGCTACTACTATACTTTCATACATTCCCTTCTTTGCCTCCATAGATAATGTTTTTTGACTCCACATATACCTCAATGCGCCACTCACCTTTTTTCCTTCATCAATTCTATGATTAACCTCATCCTTCATAAATCCATCTGCTGACATGTCAACTCCCAAATATCTGAAAACATTCACTTCTTCCATACTCCTTCTCCCCAATTTGATATCCATTTTTTCTTTATCTAAATCATTTGATACTCTCATCACCTTACTCTTTTCTATGTTCACTTTCAACTTTCTACCTTTACACACACTCCCAAATTCGTCCACTAACCTTTGCAATTTTTCTTTAGAATCTCCCATAAGCACAGTATCATCAGCAAAAAGTAACTGTGTCAATTCCCATTTTGTATTAAATTTCCCATAATTTAATCCCACCCCTCTCCCGAACACCCTAGCATTTACTTCTTTTACAGTCCCATCTATATTAAACAACCATGGTGACATTACACATCCCTGTCTAAGACCTACTTTTACCGGGAAGTAGTCTCCCTCTCTTCTACACACCCTAACCTGAGCCTCACTATCCTCATAAAAACTCTTTACAGCTTTTAGTAACTAACCACCTATTCCATATACTTGCAACATCTGCCACATTGCTTCTCTATCCACTCTATCATATGCCTTTTCTAAATCCATAAATGCAATAAAAACTTCCCTACCTTTATCTAAATACTGTTCACATATATGCTTCAATGTAAACACTTGATCTACACATCCCCTACCCACTCTAAAACCTCCTTGCTCATCCGCAATTCTACATTCTGTCTTACCTCTAATTCTTTCAATAATAACCCTACCGTACACTTTTCCTGGTATACTCAGTAAACTTATTCCTCTATAATTTTTACAATCTCTTTGGTCCCCCTTACCTTTATATAAAGGGACTGTACACGGTCTCTGCCAATCCCTAGGTACCTTCCCCTCTTTCATACATTTATTAAACAAAAATTCCAACCACTCCAACACTATGTCCCCCCCTGCTTTTAACATTTCTGTTATGATCCCGTCAGTTCCAGCTGCTTCATCCCCTTTCATTCTACGTAATGCCTCATGTACCTCCCCCACACTCACATCCTATTCTTCTTCACACCTAAAAGATGGTATACCTTCCTGGCCAGTGCATGAAATTACCGCCTCCCTTTCTTCGTCGACATTTAAAAGTTCCTCAAAATATTCTCGCCATCTACCCAAAACCTCCATCTCCCCATCTACTAACTCCCCTACTCTGTTTTTAACTGACAAATCCATTTGTTCCCTAGGCTTTCTTAATTTGTTTAACTCACTCCAAAATTTTTTCTTATTTTCATTAAAATTTCTTGACAGTACCTCTCCCACACTATCATCTGCTCTCCTTTTGCACTCTCTCACCACTCTCTTCACCTTTCTTTTACTCTCCATATACTCTGCTTTTCTTATAACACTTCTGCTTTGTAAATACCTCTCATAAGCTACCTTTTTCTCTTTTATCACACCCTTTACTTCATCATTCCAGCAATCACTCCTCTTTCCTCCTGCACCCACCCTCCTATAACCACAAACTTCTGCCCCACATTCTAATACTGCATTTTTAAAACTATTCCAACCCTCTTCAACCCCCCCCACTACTCATACCTGCACCAGCCCACCTTTCTGCCAATAGTTGCTTATACTTCACCCGAACTTCCTCCTCCCTTAGTTTATACACTTTCACCTCCCTCTTACTTGTTGTTGCCATTTTCCTCTTATCCCATCTACCTCTTACTCTAACTGTAGCTACAACTAGATAATGATCTGAAATATCGGTTGCCCCTCTATACACGTGTACATCCTGGAGCCTACCCATCAACCTTCTATCCACCAATACATAATCTAACAAGCTACAGTGGACCCTCAACCAACAATGGCATCGTCTAACGTTAAATTCGACTAGTGATACATTTTAACTCAAAAATTTTGCCTCGACTAGCGCTAAAAAACTCGATCAACACGATTCATTCCGTCTGAGACGCGTCCACATCTGGCCAGTGTTTACAAGCCAGCCAGCCACCGCGGTCCCATCCAAACATACAATGGGAACATTTCATATTATCACAGCATTTTTAGTGATTGCACCTGCAATCAGTGGGGGGAAATAAATGGGATTAAATCTGGAGTATCTGAGAGAGTTAGAGCAAAGGAAGGGGTAGCAGTAATGTTAAATGATCAGTTATGGAAGGAGAAAAGAGAATATGAATGTGTAAATTCAAGAATTATGTGGATTAAAGTAAAGGTTGGATGCGAGAAGTGGGTCATAATAAGCGTGTATGCACCTGGAGAAGAGAGGAATGCAGAGGAGAGAGAGAGATTTTGGGAGATGTTAAGTGAATGTATAGGAGCCTTTGAACTAAGTGAGAGAGTAATTGTGGTAGGGACCTGAATGCTAAAGTAGGAGAAACTTTTAGAGAGGGTGTGGTAGGTAAGTTTTTGGGGGGCCAGGTGTAAATGATAATGGGAGCCCTTTGATTGAACTTTGTATAGAAAGGGGTTTAGTTATAGGTAATACATATTTTAAGAAAAAGAGGATAAATAAGTATACAAGATAAGATGTAGGGCGAAATGACAGTAGTTTGTTGGATTATGTATTGGTAGATAAAAGACTGTTGAGTAACTTCAGGATGTACATGTTTATAGAGGGGCCACAGATATATCAGATCACTTTCTAGTTGTAGCTACACTGAGAGAAAAAGGTAGATGGGATACAAGGAGAATAGAAGCATCAGGGAAGAGAGAGGTGAAGGTTTATAAACTAAAAGAGGAGGCAGTTAGGGTAAGATATAAACAGCTATTGGAGGATAGATGGCTAATGAGAGCATAGGCAATGGGGTCGAAGAGGTATGGGGTAGGTTTGAAAATGTAGTGTTAGAGTGTTCAGCAGAAGTTCGTGGTTACAGGAAAGTGGGTGCAGGAGGGAAGAGGAGGGATTGTGGAATGATGATGTAAAGAGAGTAGTAAGGGAGAAAAAGTTAGCATATGAGAAGTTTTTACAAAGTAGAAGTTGATGCAAGGAGGGAAGAGTATATGGAGAAAAAGAGAGAGGTTACGAGAGTGGTGAAGCAATGTAAAAAGAGAGCAAATGAGAGAGTGGGTGAGATGTTATCAACAAATTTTTGTTGAAAATAAGAAAAAGTTTTGGAGTGAGATTAACAAGTTAAGAAAGCCTAGAGAACAAATGGACTTGTCAGTTTAAAAATAGGAGAGGAGAGTTATTAAATGGAGAGTTAGAGGTATTGGGAAGATGGAGGGAATATTTTGAGGAATTGTTAAATGTTGATGAAGATAGGGAAGCTGTGATTTCGTGTATAGGGCAAGGAGGAATAACATCTTGTAGGAGTGAGGAAGAGCCAGTTGTGAGTGTGGGGGAAGTTCATGAGGCAGTAGGTAAAATGAAAGGGGGTAAGGCAGCTGGGATTGATGGGATAAAGATAGAAATGTTAAAAGCAGGTGGGGATATAGTTTTGGAGTGGTTGGTGCAATTATTTAATAAATGTATGGAAGAGGGTAAGGTACCTAGGGATTGGCAGAGAGCATGCATAGTTCCTTTGTATAAAGGCAAAGGGGATAAAAGAGAGTGCAAAAATTATAGGGGGATAAGTCTGTTGAGTATACCTGGTAAAGTGTATGGTAGAGTTATAATTGAAAGAATTAAGAGTAAGACGGAGAATAGGATAGCAGATGAACAAGGAGGCTTTAGGAAAGGTAGGGGGTGTGTGGACCAGGTGTTTACAGTGAAACATGTAAGTGAACAGTATTTGGATAAGGCTAAAGAGGTCTTTGTGGCATTTATGGATTTGGAAAAGGTGTATGACAGGGTGGATAGGGGGGCAATGTGGCAGATGTTGCAGGTGTATGGTGTAGGAGGTAGTTACTGAAAGCAGTGAAGAGTTTTTACGAGGATAGTGAGGCTCAAGTTAAGAGTATGTAGGAAAGAGGGAAATTTTTTCCCAGTAAAAGTAGGCCTTAGACAAGGATGTGTGATGTCACCGTGGTTGTTTAATATATTTATAGATGGGGTTGTAAGAGAAGTAAATGCGAGGGTCTTGGCAAGAGGCGTGGAGTTAAAAGATAAAGAATCACACACAAAGTGGGAGTTGTCACAGCTGCTCTTTGCTGATGACACTGTGCTCTTGGGAGATTCTGAAGAGAAGTTGCAGAGATTGGTGGATGAATTTGGTAGGGTGTGCAAAAGAAGAAAATTAAAGTGAATACAGGAAAGAGTAAGGTTATGAGGATAACAAAAAGATTAGGTGATGAAAGATTGGATATCAGATTGGAGGAGAGAGTATGGAGGAGGTGAACGTATTCAGATATTTGGGAGTGGACGTGTCAGCGGATGGGTCCTATGAAAGATGAGGTGAATCATAGAATTGATGAGGGAAAAAGAGTGAGTGGTGCACTTAGGAGTCTGTGGAGACAAAGAACTTTGTCCTTGGAGGCAAAGAGGGGAATGTATGAGAGTATAGTTTTACCAACGCTCTTATATGGGTGTGAAGCGTGGGTGATGAATGTTGCAGCGAGGAGAAGGCTGGAGGCAGTGGAGATGTCATGTCTGAGGGCAATGTGTGGTGTGAATATAATGCAGAGAATTTGTAGTTTGGAAGTTAGGAGGAGGTGCGGATTACCAAAACTGTTGTCCAGAGGGCTGAGGAAGGGTTGTTGAGGTGGTTCGGACATGTAGAGAGAATGGAGCGAAACAGAATGACTTCAAGAGTGTATCAGTCTGTAGTGGAAGGAAGGCGGGGTAGGGGTCGGCCTAGGAAAGGTTGGAGGGAGGGGGTAAAGGAGGTTTTGTGTGCGAGGGTCTTGGACTTCGAGCAGGCATGCGTGAGCGTGTTTGATAGGAGTGAATGGAGACAAATGGTTTTTAATACTTGACGTGCTGTTGGAGTGTGAGCAAAGTAACATTTATGAAGGGATTCAGGGAAACCGGCATCCCGGACTTGAGTCCTGGAGATGGGAAGTACAGTGCCTGCACTCTGAAGGAGGGGTGTTAATGTTGCAGTTTAAAAACTGTAGTGTAAAGCACCCTTCTGGCAAGACAGTGATGGAGTGAATATGGTGAAAGTTTTTCTTTTTCGGGCCACCCTGCCTTGGTGGGAATCGGCCAGTGTGATAATAAAATAAAATACCTGCAAAATAAGTCACCATGGGCCCCAAGAAAGCTTCTAGTGCCAACCCTACAGCAAAAAGGGTGAGAATTACTATGGATATGAAGAAAGAGATCATTCCTAAGTAGAAAAGTGCAGTGTGTGTCTCCGTGCTTGGCATGGTTGTACACAAAACCCCAATCATCCCATCGCTACTATTGTGGCCAAGAAAACGGCAATCAAGGAAGCTGTTCTTGCCAAAGGTGCAACTATGTTTTCGAAACTGAGATCGCAAGTGATAGAAGATGTTGAGAGATGTTATTGGTTGTGGATTTAACGAAAAAACAGATAGCAGGAGGATAGCATCTCTCAAGCGATTTTCCCCATATAATTTTAATGTGAAAAGGCTTAGGAAGTTGCATGACGATTTAATAAAAAAATGCCTGCATCTAGTGGTTGATGTGAAGTGAATGTAAGGCCAGAAAGGTTTGTTTGAGAGATTTAGAGGTAGTTGAGGATTCATAGTGTGTATAAGGCATGGTGAGGCTGCAGTTATGGACCAAAGAAAAAGCAGCTGAAAATATGTGCAGGAATTCAAAGGAGTAACATAGTCAGTGAAGAATTGAAACCTGGAACAACAAGTGTTTAAATTGTGGACACTGGACAATGTTGTGAAAAACTTTAGGAATGTCATAAAGGAACGGGAAGGTAACAGGCCCTTATGGTGTCAGATATGTTTGTGCAACAGAGGTCCTGTGACTTCATGCTGTCCTAGTGGCATTAAAAAGATGAAGGGTGTAACCCCGGAAAAGACTTGACACCTCAAGTCGCTAATATGAAAGGGGGATTCCCTTCTAAATAATAACAACTTCCAGTATCCCTCCTCCCATCCCTTCAATCATAACAAGATCTTCAATGAAGTTAACAGTCATGTAATTGTACATGCTTCATTCAGTTTGTGAGTATTAAATTTAATATTTCATGTGGTAAAATTTTTTTTTTCAATACTTTTGGTGTGTCTTGCAAGAGTAAGTTGATTTCCATTATTTCTTATGGGGGAAGTAATAAACTCGGGACTAACGATAATTTCGAATTAACGATGAGCTCTCAGAACGGATATTATATCATTGGTCGAGGGTCCGCTGTACTTTCATTAGTGCTACATCTTACCTTGTATATTTATGTATCCTCTTTTTCATTATATATGTATTACTATTAACCTCCAATCGATTTCTACCTTAGTCATTTAAAGGCTCCCTTTTAATTTACCCCTGGCCCCCATAAATTTTACCTACTTCTCCCTCCCAACATTTTTACCCTAAGGTTGCACTGAAATCCCAAACCACCTTTCCTCTCTCACTTGGTTCAAAACTCCCACGCATTCACTCAAATTTCCCAAAATCTCTCTCTCTCTCTACACTTCTCTCTTCTCAGGTGCATATACGCTTACTATAACCCATGTTTCAATATTCCATCCTTATTTTACTCCTCTTAATCCTTTGAATTAACACATTTATTTTCCCTCTTTTCCGGCCATATCTTATCTTCAACATTATTGCTACTCCTTCTCTTAGCTCTATTTGAAACCCCTGACTAATCCCTTATTCATCTTCCACTGAAACTCTCCCACCCCTTCAGCTTCGTTTCACTTGAAGCCAGGACATCCAGGTTCTTCTCATTCATAACTCCACAATCATTCTTTCTTATTCATTTGCACAACATCCCACGCACCATTCAGACTTCCCACTTTGTCAATTTTCTTCGTCCTTATTCTTTTTAGTAATCTGTGAAGGAAAAGGGGTTTCTAGCCATGGTTCCCAGCATTTTAGTTGATCTTTTTACAACACGCATGGCTGTACGGAGGAAAGATCTCCTTATTCCTCTTCCCATGGATATAATAAGGAAAAAGTAATAAGACAAGAAACTATCAAGATAAAATTAAAAAAAAAACTCAGATGAGTGTGTAAAATAAAGATGTACATTATGTGTAGTGTGACCTAAGTGTAAGTAGAGGTAAGCAAGACTATACCTGTTTTCTTGATATTTATGAGACAGACAAAAGACACAGCAAATTGCTCTACCTACCATCTTGTTAACACAATTACAGTCTTCGGTTTTACACTCTCTTGGCAGTTACGGTAGTACCTCCCTGGGTGGTTGACTGTCTACTAAACCACTACATTACTACTTATTATTAACATGTTATTATTACAAATTATTATTGCAAGTGTATTATTATTATAATCATAATAAAAAAGAAGCACTAAATCACATGGGTCGTGAATTGCTTTATACAGTGGACCCCCCAGTTCACGTATTAATCCTTTCCTGAGAGCTAATCGTTAAACCTTAAATTATCGGAAGCGAATCAATTTTCCCCATAAGAAATAATGGAAGGAAATCAAATTAATCCGTGCCAAAACACCCAAAGTATGAAAAAACCTTTTACCACATGAATTATTAAGTTTAATGCAATATAATAATTACAATAACAATATTAACAATAGTATAATCTAAATTAGAATAATAGTCAACTTACCTTTAATGAAGATCTGGTGATGATTGAAGGGATGGGAGGAGGGGGAGGTGTCAAAGTTTTTAATGTTTAGAAGGGGAATCCCCCACATTAGGACTTGGTGGGGGATGGTAGCAAGTCTTTTTGGGGTTTATTCCTACTTCTTTCCTAATAATGCCACTAGGACCAGTTGAGAGTCACTGGTCTTCGGTCGCAACAACATTTTGTCCATTAGAGGCCCTTGTACTTCTCGCCATTCCTTTATGACTTTTCTAAAGTGGTTCACTACATGTCAGTGAACAAGATTGCCAACTGGCTAGCAGTAGGCTGTGTCAGGGTTTAATTTTCATCAAAAAAGGTTTGCATCCGTCAAGCCACTTTGCTCACATTTCCTTAATCTTTGATGTTGGCAACTTCGTCAAATTTCTCTCTATTCCCGCCTACGAAGCAGTTTCATCAGGTCTGGCCTCTTACTGTTGAGAGGTATCTAGCAGGCTTATCAGTGGTTAGTCATTCATTGTCCTCCTACACCAAATCTTCCACATCATCACACTAACCTCCAACCTAGGACCTTCCCCATGCCAAAATGGATCCTATACTGGCATTAGGATTCCCGAAGGGTTAGCCCAACCCTTCAAAATCCCTTCTGTCTACACATTCTGGGGGAGGGGGGGGGGGCCCCCCCCCCCCCACCCCCCCCCCCCCACCCCCCCCCCCCCCCCCCCCGCGGGGGGGGGGGAGGGAGCCCCAGTTTCTTCCAAGCAGAGTTAAAGGTCCTCTTTGTCCACTCCCTCCAAGCCTTACCTTAAGGTTGACTCTTTGGTCAATAGAGTATCTGTGGTTCACTTCAAGCACTTTCAAACTTAGCTTTTGTGGACAGTTTCTTGAAGTGGAAAGGAAAGACCTGCTGTCCATGGACTTGCAGGAGGAGGAGGGGTATTAGGAGGCCAAAAACTTTTCTGACCTTAATGAAGCTCATGTCCCCACCAAGTCGCCTGCAAGTCTGTAGGATGGACGAGGTGCATTATCTAACACCAGAGACACTTAAGGTCTATTTCTTTTCAATTAGGTTTAATTTTCACATTGGGGGACAATGCATGGTGTATTCGTCATAGGAAAAAGTCCACTAGTGACACCATGCCTTAGTGTTTGCCTCCACAGCACACACAAATTAGCCTTGAGGATATTCTTTTGCTGAACGCTTGGGAGTTTCTGAGTGATACACCAATAAAGCTTCACTTTGCTATTACCACTAGGGGTCCATTGGCACACATCAGAAGAGTAAGCTGTCTTTCATAGGCTTATGTCCTGGGAGTGCTTTTCTCCTGAGTTTATGTAAGTCCTGCTTGGCATTTTCTTCCAAAAGGCCTGTTTTGTCTACAATTAAACACTTGTTCAGGTTTCAATTCCTTCAGGGCTCCTATGTACTCCTTGAATTCAGGCATTATTTTTCAGCTGCTTTTTGGTCTGACCTGCAGCCTCACCATGCCTAACTCACTATGTTTGCCATCTACAATCTTAAATCTTTCAAACCCTTTGCTGGCCTTAAATTCCTCAATCACATACTAGTTGAGGCATTTTTCTTATTAAATCCTCATGCAATGCCTGCTTTTACACCAATGATCGCTTGAGGAGATGCTAATCTCTGCTATCTGTTTTTCTTTTTCCTATCAACAATAACAGTCTTCAACATTTTCTAACACTTGCGGTCGCTGTTTGTAATCCACAGTTGCACCTTTTGCAAGAACAGCTTTCTTGATTGCCGTTTTCTGCCTCACATAGTGAGATGTTGGATTGACTGGGATTTACTATACCAACTTGGCAGGTCGACCACACATTCCACTTTCTACTTTGCAATTATCTCTTTCTTCATTTCAATAGTCAATTAGCACCCTTGGTCTCGATGGGTTGGCACTAGAAGCTTTCTTGGGGCCCTGGTGACTTATTTTGCAGAAACACAGCCACCAAATTACAGTGATTTATGGATAATAGGGAAGGTACCGAATGTATCCTTAGATGCACGAACAACTGGCTTAGCTGGAAACACTGGCACACACAGGGCATTCAGGCCACACGTGGACTCGTCTCGTACGATTCACATCGCATACAGGGTTTTGTAACGGGTACAAGGCCAAATTTTTTGCGCTAAATGCTTCGATTCCGGATTTATCGATACCGATGCTTCATGAACCGGGGGTCCACTGTTTTAGAGTGAAAGGCATACGAAAGGAATATTTATCTAGAGGTATTACCCCAGTGTTTGACTTGAGGGATAGGTAATTCTTCTGACACTTACTACTGAGCCACTCTGGTATATTACTAATCTCTTATTATTGTCAATTTTTATTCTGTGGTGTATGTTTAGTGGTTTATTTGCTATGTAACGTGTTTTCTTATATAATTTTTGAAGAAAATATCTTGATGGATAAATGAATTGTCTTCTTTTAAAATAAATTAGACAGTTAATGTGCCCAACGAGAAGATTATTATTACCCCATAGTTATTACTATGGTGTCTGTGTTTTAGAGAGATTTCTTAGTATTTTATGTGTACCTCAGGCCAGCACGTGGTAGTTTTATTTTAGGTACAGGTCACATAATGCATAATATCAGGTACACTAAAATATGCAATAACTTCTAAAAACACTTGAAATTTTGGGAAAGTTTAGACATAATAGAGGTGCTCACGAAGAATGTTGGTAAAACAAACCGGGTGGGATTCGGCGCGCAGTATATTGAAAAGGAACCCACTTGCTGGTATTAGCAATTTTGGTCTTAATTGTGAAATCGCCGTATTTAGCGGAACACTGTAATGTGAAACGCCATAAAGCGGGGGCCCATACTGTACTTGCAATCCAGAGGTACCATCATCATTTCACTCTGCTGGTCAGTTTCCACTTATTCAATCCTACCTGAATGTAAACACTTATCTTCTTGTAAGGTCTTATACTGGGCTAAATTTAAATGCAGCACCTGTAAATTTTATCTATTGCACCAAACATTTAAAGCAAATCATTATACTAGTTTTGTAAATTATAAGCTGAACAATGAATGTTATGAAGTGGTTTCACACTGGATGATACAAAAATAGATAAGTAAGTTGCTGAATTACCCAGAAGTTCAAGTATGAGGCAAGTCGCAAGAACCAGAAACTGTCTCTCCCCCACAATGAAATCACTTCTAACAAACCTGTATGATGGGATGATTAGAGCCAGCTGAAGCAGAACCTGGTCTGAAATTTGTTGAGAATGCGTTCTTCTAGCACTTCAAGAGGACTGATGGAATCGTAGGTGACATACCAAAACTGGCAGCGCAACATGCTATGCTAGTAATATAGAAACAGAATGAGTTAAAAAACCTTTCTTGATTAGTAAATTTTTATTATCCACATAATTTTTTATCAATAGCTTAAAATACTGTAGTTATATTTTACAATCGTAAGTTCTGGTGATTTTATAGATCGTAGACCTTATTTGGTTAAAAAATAAGGCAACTTGGATCTTTAATGGATAGTTGCAGGATCACATTCAATTCTGGAAAGTAATTTCCTTATGGCATAATAGTCTCTACTATATCTGGTTTGTCAGGTACATAAATCATTATTTTTTTCTATTAGCAAGCCTTTGACCTCAATCAGGCTAGTCAGTTGCAAGACTTACACCATTTTGAGGTTAATATAAAGCATTAAGTTTCTTATTGTAAACTAACCTTGAACTACATCACACATTGATCCCTGTTCGGTTTAAAATCCTTTGTGAGACACAGCTATTAGTGACATCTCTCTTCATTTTGGATGTCATTCTCATCTCTTGCAACCTGTTTTCTTTTGCTTCCAGCCGTCTTTTGTCCTCAAATGATGGTTTTGGCATGTTAGCTAATAAGTGTCGAAACTTGACATATTCTCTCCATGCTTTCTGATACCTAAGGATATAATAAAGCTTATGATACAATGTAACCATGGCATTAAAACACACTGAAAGTTGATTAGAATAGATTTTGCTGCAAAAGTGGGTAATTTTTTTTGTAGTGATTTTTCTAAATTCAGTTGAAAGGAAACTTATGATCCTGCTACATTTACTCATATTTTGCAATGATTTTAACCCTTTGACTGTCGCAACCTCAAATCTTGAGGTGTTTCCTGGTGTTGCAAAATATTTGAAAAAAAAAAAAAAAAAAAAAATTCTTATGAAATAATAGAGAATCTTTTCCCAATGGTAATGACACCAAAAGTATGAAATTTGACAGAAACCTTACGGAATTATGCTCTCGCGAAGTTAGCGACCTTGGCGATATTTACAAATCAGCGATTTTGCCCACTTTGATCCCTAGTTTTGGCAAATTCCATTGTTCCAGTCGACCAAACTCATAGCTATTTCTTTAGAACTGCACTTTTTCTATCGACTCAGTACAAGAAAATTGCCATTTACTGATTTCAACTACCCAATAAAGTGGTCAGAAAATTGGCAATTTGGCCAATTTCACACAAATTATAAAAATATGCCAATTTCAAAATAGGGTCCAGAATGAACAATGCAGACATTCTTGGCTCTAAAATAACATTTTCTTTGTTCATCAGTCACGACTCCAGGCCCTCTGATATTACTCTTTCTCGCTATTTTGAATTTTATTCAAA
>NC_069467.1:10227940-10365974 GCF_026875155.1 Cherax quadricarinatus
CTTTAATAAAATACATTTAAAAACATTAAGCATTACTTCCAGACTTTACCAGTGGCTAAGATACAATGGTGACTGTACAATGTACTGTTATGCAGTTAATGACTGCAAGTAGTATTAATAGGTTCATCTGTTTGCCAGTCAACCTTTCCAGTTTCTACATTTGATGCCTGTGTATGATCATCAACACTGTCACATCAATCTTGTCATGCCATCATGTCAATGATATGAAATACCTGCACTTCATTGGTATCCACAGATTTCATGAATGATGGCATATGTTTCATATTTCCTCTCACTGTCCTGCACATGTCTGTATTGCTCACCTCAAGGAAATCACAAAGATTATGGCTTATGTACCAATTATCTGCAAATAAGGTATGCCCCTTGCCCATCATATTCCTCATAACAGCACCAGAGTCCTAACATGTCACGTATACAATATTTTACAAGGTTTGATTTCCTGTATGCACAATAACATCTAGCACTATAAGTTTCACAACCACACATCGAAAATAGTCTGATACAAACCTATGTCATTTGCCTGGTGAATAATGCTTGAAGGAAAGTTTTCCTTTGAATAAAATCAGAGACTCATCTAAAACAATGTTCCGGATTGGATAATAGTATGCAATAGGTTTATGTTTCAGGTACAAAGTCTCTTCCTGTATTTTGTAGTGCATATCATATCTCTGGGGATTGCTTTTATCAGAGAAATGCAAAATATGCAGCAGGAAAAGAAAGTAATCAATAGGCATGATTTCACACAAAGCTGGGGTTGCTTTAAGTCTATCTGTACTCCAATATTTAGATGAAACATTATTCTTATAGGTGTGTGGCATCAGCATTAGTGTTGTAAAGTGATACAGTTCTGCAACAGTAATGTACTTCCACTTATAAAGTTGTGATTTCAGTGAAATCACAGCTTGGTTTGAGCAATGGAATTGGCCTAAAATAGGGCTCAAAGTGGGCAAAATCACTAATGCATAATAAAATGTGTCCAGGCTGCCCAATTCTGGCCTGCCAATTTTTGTAAAATTTTCCTCAAATTTCAAATTTCTAGTGTCATTACCTTAAGAAAAAGATTCTCTACCATTTCTAAGATACAATCAATCTTTTTTTCTGAAAAATCATGACACTATTAACACTTTTAATTTTGGGAGTTGTGACTGTGAAGGGTTAATGCACACCGAATTTCCTCTGCAAACTGTTTTGATAGAGGCGTTCCATACAATTTAATCATCATATAGGAATTGTATACTCATTATAAAATTGCCTATGAAACCAAGAAAGGATTTTGTTTTAAATTTGTATGGAGCCTTGATGACTAGCAGCCTCTGCTGTTAGCCATTCTCTCTCTCTCTCCTCACACTCTGTTTTCAGTCACTAAACATACATCTTTCTTATTGACACAGACTCTACAACTGCTACATATCAAGTATACACAGATCAGTTTAATAAAAAAATCCAAATATGGAATAAATAAATACAATGGAACCTCGGTTTTCGTATGCCCTAGTCTGTATGTAAAACTATAGTTTTTTTTTTTCAACAAGTTGGCCATCTCCCACCTAGACAGGGTGACCCAAAAAGAAGGAAAATCCCCAAAACAAAAATACTTCCATCATCATTCAACATTTTCACCTCACTCATACATAATTACCATTTTTGCAGAGGTGCCCAGATACAACAGTTTAAAAGAATATATAAAGATACAATCTCCATGGGGAAGTGGAACAGAATTCTTCCTCCGTTAGCCATGCGTGTTGTAAGAGGCGACTAAAATGCCGGGAGCATGGGCCTAGTAACCCCTTCTCCTGTATGAATTACTAAATTTAAAAAGAGAAACTTTTGTTTTTCTTTTTGGGCCACCCTGCCTGGGGGGGATACGGCTGGTTTGTTGAAAAAAAAAATAAAGATACAATATAAAAAGTGATCTGAGATAGTTATTCTCTATAAAATGTATTTTTGGCTAATATTTCCCATAAGAAATAATGTAAATTCAATTAATCCGTTCTAGACACCCTAAAATATTAACAAAAAATAATACATTTTATAGAGAATAACTATAGTTTTACATACAGACTAGGGCACACGAAAACTGAGGTTCAACTGTATTACAGCTACATATTAGCCTCTCTACATATGCTGTCAGACTTGTTCTTATTTCTACAATGGCGAAAAATAAATATTGCGTTCTGTTTTTAATTTCCCCAGAAGAAGCAAAACAAAAGAATTTTTAAATTTAACCTTTTTTTGTCATGTAAAAAAACTTTAACACAGAGGAGTCTTTTTTCCCCAAAACCCAAGTGTTTTTTAACTTTTTTCTGGAACAGTAGGGGTTCAAAAACTAAACCTCAAGGATTATTTCTGTCACTTCTCCTACCCTGGCACTTCCCTGTTTTGTTCTCAACCATCTATTTTTTAAAGGGGTTCTTTTATTGAAATGGAGATACACGAAAATACAAAGTAGGATTTTAAATTTGGCCTCTCCTTCTTTCCCCATTCTCCCTTTTTTTGTTTTTAATTTACGTGTTTCATTAATAAATTTCGCCGATCCCCAAATTTTCCTGGCTGAGGGGATACCACAGTTTTTTGAGCAAATTTCCCCCGGGCATGTTTCTGGTTTATTTCCCAAAAATTTTTTCCCTAAAAAAAAGTTTAGACTAAATATTAATGTGAAAAGCAAAAAAAAAACTGAAACAAAAAAATACATATGGAAAACGAAGGGAAATTTGGGCCCTTTACACCCTTTTTGGAGGGGTGACAGGGTAATTTTTTGTAAAGGGGGATTCGGGAAAACCCTGTTATTTTTATAACCCGGACTTGAGCCCCTGGAAAGGGAATACAATCCCTGAAATTTTAAAAGGGAGGGTTTTTGGGATATTGGCATTTTGGGGGGATATTTTGATCTTTATACAAAATGTTTCTAAACTGTGTTTTTTGACACCTCTGAAAAAACAGTGATTTTGTAAAGGGGGTAAAAAGAAATTGAATAAATGATGAAAATTTTTTTTTTGGGAATTTTCTTTTTTTTTTTGGGCCCGCCCTAACCCCCGGGGAAAGGGCCCGACTTTTGAAAAAAAAAAAATGTGTATTAAACCCTAGGTAATGGGTTTGGGTTTTGAAAAATAACAAACCCAGGGGGGACACCATCCTCCAAGTATTTAAAACGAAAGCCTGAAATTTTTTTTACATGATGGTGGTTTGGCTGGGGGTCCATTTTTCGGGTCTCATAAACAGAAAGGGTTTCAAGGATGTCTGGCTACTTCTATTTTACACTTAGGTCCACTACAAAACAGGGACTAAAAGCATATATACAGGGGCCCCCCAAATAACATAAACCCTAAAATGCGCCCAAATTTGGGGGAAGGTTTTTTATGTAAGTGCTTTGTACGTGTTTTTTGGGGGTCTGAAATGGACAAAATCTACTTCAAAATATTCCTTAGGGGAACAAATTCGGGCAGGGACGGCCCCCGAACATACTTTCTGGAGTGAAAAAAAAATCGTTAACCGGGGGGCCACTGTATAAACACCCCTCTGGGGTTTTTTTCTAATTTTTTTAAATATTTTTTTCTTTTTTTTTTTTCCTCTTACCTCCAGGGGAAGGAAAAAGAATTCTTCCCCGAAAAACCCTACTGTTGTAAAAGGCGACTAAAAACCCGGGGGCAAGGGGGGTACAACCCCCTTCCTTTATTTAAAAAACTAAAATTTTAAAAAAAAAAAATTTTAGTCCTCTTTTTACTTTTTGAAGAGGCGACTAAAAAGCCCGGGGGCCCAAGGGGGTAATAACCCTTTTAAATTTAGGACTTTGCTAAAAAATCATCTTATCTCACAATATAACCAAATCAACTAAACATCTGCTAACTAGTTTTAATATGTGACCTCAAGGCTCTTAATTCTGCCAATCCATTAAATCATCTTATTTCTCAATATTAACCAAATCTGCCAAAACATCTGCTAATTAGTCTTATCATGTGACCTCCTGGTTTTTAATTCTGCAATTCCATAAAATATTACCATCTTCACCATTACCGGTTTGTTGAAAGATGATGATGATGATGTGTATTTATGCCCTAGGTAGTAGGTTGGCACACAGCAACTACCCAGGGAGGAACTACGGCCCTGCCAAGTGAGTGTAAAACGGGAACCTGTAATTGATTTACATGATGGAAGGATTGTTGGTGTCTTTTTTCTGTCTCATAAACATGCAAGATTTCAGGTACATCTTGCTACTTCTATTTACACTTAGGTCACACTATACATGCATGTACAAGCATATACATCTACCATCTGACTTACGACCTGCTCGACTACTTACGACCCATGTTTTGTATGCAAATGTTCTGGGGAAAAAAACAACTGTTTGTGTCTACACAGTGTTTCTCCTAACCTTTCAGTATAAAATACAGTACTAACAGTAGAAAAGGTAAAGAAAAAATGAAATACCAAAATAAAACAACACAATAAAATTGTTACATAATGTGATGCTGATATTCAGTAGCAAGGTTCAACTTATGTCTACTTTGACTTACGACCAGTTAGTCGGAATCTAGCTCAGTCGTAAGTTGGATGGTAGGTGTATATACACACCCCTCTGGGTTTTCTTCTATTTTCTTACTAGTTCTTGTTCTTATTTCCTCTTATCTCCATGGGGAAGTGGAACAGAATTCTTCCACCGTAAGCCATTAGTGTCAAAAGAGATGACTAAAATGCCAGGAGCAAGGGGCTAGTAACCCCTTGACCTGTATACATTAGTAATTTTAAAAAGAGAAACTTTCGTTTTTCTTTTCAGGTCACCCTGCCTCGGTGGGATATGGCCAGTTTGTTTAAAAAAAAAAAGTGTTTATACAAAGAAACCTTTCATTTTTCTTTTTAGGTCATCCTGCCAGTTTGTTAGAAAAAAATTCTACGAAGCATATGTACAATTGTAATTATTGTGAAAGAAAAATTGAGTATTGGTCAGTAACTATACAGACTAGTGTTACTGTTATTAATCATTAAATGTCAGACTGGAAGAAGAAATATAGAGTATTTACATATGTTAAATGTTAAAAGAATCTATAGCTTCTAACAAATAAACAGCTACATCCATCAAGTTGTGACAGTACATATTTACTATATTTTAATATAAATTACAACTTCAATCCATATAAATGTGAATACATTTCAGAGGTGATAAGGATGTTCATTGCAAATGTAGCAGCCCCTAACTTGGACAAAACAATGCAGAGCACAAGAGATTACATATGCCTACTAATAACTTGGTAGCTTTCAGTTTGAGATTAAAATGAAATCACAACAAAGAGGTAAACTAACAAATCAATGTGTACGTGCACTTTGCATTGTTTATGTCATTTACATAATCCTGCATCTAATAACTTCCAACCCAAAACTCCGGTTTTTCTTCAGTGGCCTGTATTGGCATGTGTGGTATCTGGGGGTGGCCCCCCCTGAGATGTTGCAACAGAACTAGGTTCATCTGCAGTGAGTTCATGATCGTTCAGTGCATATCATTAAGATACTTTCAATTCCAATAAACGTGACTTTGGATTCTTTTTCGTAAGACAGTTGACTGAGCTCTAAGCCATGGGACTGTTTTTTACAAATTGCCATACAGAAGGCCCATTTATACGGCAAGTTTAGTTCCAGATACTGCTGGAAAGCAGAACGCCATTTTTTTTTTTCCCACTATAAATGTATATAAATGCCAGATGACAAGTTTACACTAACATTTTAGTTAGAAATAGAAACTTAGGCATTAAAAACAATAAAAAAAACAAAATACACAAAACAGTACACTCAATTATTTACCTCAAAATATTCATAGTCTAAATGTAGGGCAAAAGGTGATAGCATTTACTTGAAGAAGGGAAGTTTGGTGGGGTAGACCTCTTGGCGCACCCCCACCCACACATAATATACTACGACGATGCTTTAAATAGTGAGAAAATCATATACATAACACCATTACTTTTTTTTTTTTTCAACAAGTCGCATTCTCCCACCGAGGCAGTGACCCAAACAAGAAAGAAAATCCCCAAACAGAAACGCTTTCATCATCATTAACACTTTCACCCACTCAACTTACACTGTTTTTTGCAGAGTGCTCAGAATACCACAGTAGAAGCATATTCGTATAAAGATTCACAACATATCCCTCCAAACTGCCAATATCCCAAACCCCTTTCCTTTAAAGTGCAGCAATGTACGCCCATTTCCAGGACTCAAGACCGACTATAAGAAAATAACAGGTTTCCCGCATCCCTTCACTATATTACCCCACTTCACACTCCAACAGACGTCAGTCCCAAAACCATTCGTCTCCATTCACTCCTACGAACACCTCACACACGTTGCTGATAGTCCAAGCCCCGCCCCCTCGCAAAACCTCCTTTACCCCCTCTCTCCAACCCTTTCGAGGACGACCCCTACCCTACGCCTTCCTTCCCTATAGAATTATAAGCTTTCCATGTCCATTCAAACTTTGATCCATTCTCGCTATATGACCAAAAACCACCTCAACAACCCTCCTCTGCCCTCATGACTAATACTTTTTATTTACTCCACACCTTTCCCTAATTTCCACACTCCGAATTTTCTGATAATATTACACACACCATGCTTTTAGACAGGACTCTCCACTGCTCCAACCATCTCCTCGCTGCTGCATTTTACCACCCAAGCTTCACACCCATATAAAAGTGTTGCTACTACTATAACGTTCATACATATCCCTCTTTTGCCTCCATAATAAGTTTTTTGACTCCTCAATATACCTCAATGCGCCACTCACCTTTTTTCCTTCATCAATTCTATGATTTACCTCATCCTTCATAAATCCATCTGCTGACATGTCAACTCCCAAATATCTGAAAACATTCACTTCTTTCCATACTCCTTCTCCCCAATTTGCTATCTCTTTTTTTCTTTAATCTAAATCATTTGATACTCTCATCACCTACACGCTTTTCTATGTTCAACTTTTCAACTTTCTACCTTACACACACACTCACCAAATTCGTCCACTAACCTTTGCATTTTCTTTTGAATCCCATATGCACAGGTATCATCACAAAAAGTACTGTGTCAATTCCCATTTTGTATTAAATTTCCCAATTTAATCCACCCCTCTCCCTAACAACCCTAGCATTTTCTTCTTTTTACAGTCCCATCTATATTAAACAAACATGTGACATTACCATCCCTGTCTTAGACCTACTTTTAACCGGAAGTAGTCCTCCACTCTCTTCTACACACCCTAACCTAGCCCTCACTATCCTCATAAAAACTCTTTACAGCTTTTAGTAAACTAACCACTATTCCATAAACGCTTGCAACATCTGCCACATTGCTTCTCTACCACTCTATCAAATGCCTTTTCTAATCCATAAATGCAATAAAAACTCCCTACCTTTATCTAAATACTGTTCACATATATGCTTTCAGATGTAAACCACTTGATCTACACATCCCCTACCCACTCTAAAAAACCTCCTGCTCATGCCCAATTCGACATTCGTCTTACACCTCTAATTCTTTAATAATAACCCTACCAGTACACTTTTCCTGGTATAGCTCAGTAAACTTATTCCGCTAATATTTTTTACATCTCTTTGTCCCCCTTACCTTTATTTAAAGGGACTGTACACGTCCTCTGCCAATCCCTAGGTTAACTTCCCCTCTTTTCATACATTTAATTAAACAAAATTCCAACCACTTCAACATCTATTCACCCCCCTGCCTTAACATTGCTGTTATATCCCGTCAGTTCCAGCTGCTTCATTCCCTTTCTTCTACGTAATGCCTCATTACCTTCCCCCACACTCACATCCTATACTTCGTCAACCTAAAAGATGGTATACCTTCCCTGCCAGTCATAAATTACCCGCCTCCCTTTCTTCGTCGACATTTAAAAGTTCTCCAAACTATTCCTCGCCTCTACCCAAACCTCCATCTCCCCATCTACTACTCCCCTACCTTTTTTTAACTGAATATCCATTTGTTCCTAGGCTTTCTTAATTGTTAACTCACTCCAAAATTTTTTCTTATTTTCATTAAAATTTTCTTGACAGTACCTCTCCCACACTATCATCCTGCTCGCCTTTTTGCACTCTCTCCCCACTATCTTCACCTTTCTTTTTCTCTCCATAACTCTGCTGTTTCTTATACACTTCCTGCTTTGTAAATACCTACCTCTCATAAGCTACCTTTTCTCTTTTATCACACCCTTTACTTCAGCATTCCACAATCACTCCTCTTTCCTCCTGCACCCACCCTCCTATAACCACAAACTTCTGCCCCACATTCTAATACTGGCATTTGTAAAACTCGTCCAACCCTCATCAACCCCCCCCACTACTCATAACCTGCACCAGCCCACCTTTCTTTCTGCAATAGTTGCTTATACTTCACCCGTACGTCCTCCGCCCTTAGTTTATACACTTTCACCTCCCTCTTACTTGTTTGTTGCCATTTCCTCTTATCCCTTCTACCTCTTACTCTAACTGTAGCTACAACAAATATTGACTGAAATATCGGTTTGCCCCTCTATACCACGTTACATCCTGGACCTACCCTTCAACCTTCTATCCACCATACATAATCTAACAAGCTAACAAGTGGACCCTCAACCAACAATCATCGTCTAACGTTAAATTCGACTATGATACATTTTATCTCAAAAATTTTTGCCTCCGACTAGCGCTAAAAAAAAAACTCGATCAACACGATTCATTCCGTCTGAGACGCGTCACATCTCCAGTGTTTACAGCCAGCCACCACCGCGGTCCCCATCCCAAACAATACATGGAACATTTCATATACACAGCATTTTTTAGTGATGCAAAACCTGCAATCATGGGGGGAAATAAATGGGATTAAATCTGGAGTATCTGAGATAGTTAAGCAAAGAAGTGGTAGCAGTAAATGTTAAATGATCAGTTATGGAAGAGAAAAGAGAATATGAATGTGTAAATTCAAGATTATGTGGATTAAAGTAAAGGTTGATGCGTGAAAGTGGGTCATAATAAGCGTGTATGCTCCTGAAGAAGAGAAGGAATGCAGAGAGAGAGAGAGATTTTGGAGATGTTAAGTGAATGTATAGAGCCTATGAACGAAGTAGAGAAATTGTGGTAGGTACCTAAAGCTAAAGTAGGAGAAACTTTTAGAGAGGGTGTGGTAGGTAAGTTTGGTGCCAGGTGTAAATGATGAATGGATCCCTTTGATTGAACTTTTATAGAAGGGTTATTATAGGTAATACATATTAAGAAAAAGAGGATAATAAGTATACAAGATATGAATAGGGTGAAATACATAGTTTGTTGATTAATATTGGTAATACAAGACTGTTGAGTAGACTTCAGGATTACAGTTTATAGAGGGCCACAGATATATCAGAATCACTTTCTAGTTGTAGCACACTGAAGAAAAAGGTAGATGGATACAAGGAGAAATAGAAGCATCATCAGGGAAAGAGAGGTGAAGGTTATAAACAAAAGAGGAGCAGTTAGGTAAATATAAACAGCTATTGGAGGATAGATGGGCTAATGAGAGCATAGGCAATGGGGTCCTAAGAGGTATGGTAGGTTGAAAATGTATGTTAGAGTGTTTCAGCAGAAAGTTCGTTGTTACCGAAAGTGGTGAGGAGGAAAGGAGGATTGGTGGAATGATGATGTAAAGAGAGTAGTAAGGGAGAAAAAGTTAGCATATGAGCAGTTTTTTAAAAGTATAAGTGATGGCAAGAGGAAGAGTATTGGAGAAAAAGAGAGAGGTTACGAGAGGGTGAAGCAATGTAAAAAGAGAGCAAATGAGAGAGGGGTGAGATGTTATCACAATTTTGTTGAAAATAAGAAAAAGGTATTGGAGTGGAGATAACAATTAAGAAAGGCCGAGAACAAAGGACTTGTCAGTTAAAAATAGGAGAGGAGAGTTATAAATGGAGAGTTAGAGGTATTGGGAAGATGGAGGGAATATTTTGAGGAATTGTTAAATGTTATGAAGATAGGGAACTGTGAATTTCGTGTATAGGGCAAGGAGGAATAACATTTTTGTAGGAGTGGGGAAAGAGCCATTTGGGAGTGGGGGGAAGTTCATGAGGCAGTAGGTAAAATGAAAGGGGAAAAGGCAGCTGGGATTGATGGGATAAAGATAGAAATGTTAAAAGCAGGTGGGGATATAGTTTGGAGGGTTGGTGCAATTATTTAATAAATGTATGGAAGAGGGAAAGGGTACCTAGGGTTTGGGCAGAGAGCATGCATAGTTCCTTTGTAATAAAGGCAAAGGGGATAAAAAAAGTGCAAAAATTATAGGGGATAAGTCTGTTGATATACCTGGTAAAGTGTATGGAAAGAGTTATAATTGAAAGAATTAAGAGTAAGACGGAGAATAGGATAGCAATGAACAAGGAGGCTTTAGGAAAGGTAGGGTGTGTGGACCAGGTGTTTACAGTGAAACATGTAAGTGAACAGTATTTGGATAAGGCTAAAGAGGTCTTTGGGGCATTTATGGATTTGGAAAAGGTGTATGACAGGGTGGATAGGGGGCAATGTGGCAGATGTTGCAGGTGTATGGTGTAGGAGGTAGGTTACTGAAAACAGTGAAGAGTTTTTACGGGGATAGTGAGGCTCAAGTTAAAGTATGTAGGAAAGGGAAATTTTTTCCCAGTAAAAGTAGGCCTTAGACAAGGATGGTGATGTCACCCCTGGGTTTTTTAATATAATTTATAGATGGGGTTGTAAGAGAAGTAAATGCGAGGGTCTTGGGAAGAGGCGTGGAGTTAAAAATAAAGAATCACACACAAAGGGGAGTTGTCACAGTTTCTCTTTGCTGATGACACTGTGCTCTTGGAGATTCTGAAGAGAAGTTGCAGAGATTGGTGGATGAATTTGGTAGGGTGTGCAAAAGAAAAAATTAAAGGTGAATACAGGAAAGAGTAAGGTTATGAGGATAACAAAAAGATTAGGTGATGAAAGATTGGATATCAGTTTGGGGAGGAGAGAGTATGGAGGAGCAACGATTCAGATATTTGGGAGTGGACGTGTCAGCGGATGGTCTATGAAAGATAGGTGAATCATAGAATTGATGAGGGAAAAAGAGTGAGTGGTGCACTTAGGAGTCTGTGGAGACAAAGAACTTTGTCCCTTGGAGGCAAAGAGGGGAATGTATGAGATATAGTTTTAACCAACGCTCTTATATGGGTGTGAAGCGTGGTGATGAATGTTTGCAGCGAGGAGAAGGCTGGAGGCAGTGAGTTTGTCATGTCTGGGGGCAATGTGTGGTGTGAATATAATGCAGAAATTCGTTTTTGGAAGTTAGGAGGAGGTGCGGGATTACCAAAACTGTTGCCAGGGGCTGGGGAAGGGTTTGTTGAGGTGGTTCGGACATGTAGAGAGAAGGGAGCGAAACAGAATGACTTCAAGAGTGTATCAGTCTGTAGGGGAAAGGAAGGCGGGTAGGGGTCGGCCTAGGAAAGGTTGGAGGGAGGGGAAAAGGGAGGTTTTGTGTGCGAGGTCTTGGACTTCGAGCAGGCATCGTGAGCGTTTTTTGATAGGAGTGAATGGAACAAAATGGTTTTTATTAAAACTTGACGTGCTTTTGGGAGTGTGAGCAAAGTAACATTTATGAAGGGATTCGGGGAAAACCCCGCATCCCGGACTTGAGTCCGGGAGATGGAAGTACAGTGCCTGCACTCTGAAGGAGGGGTGTTAATGTTGCAGTTTAAAAACTGTAGTGTAAAGCACCCTTCTGGCAAGACAGTGATGGAGTGAATGATGGTGAAAGTTTTTCTTTTTCGGGCCACCCTGCCTTGGTGGGAATCGGCCAGTGTGATAATAAAATAAAATACCTGCAAAATAAGTCACCATGGGCCCCAAGAAAGCTTCTAGTGCCAACCCTACAGCAAAAAGGGTGAGAATTACTATGGATATGAAGAAAGAGATCATTCCTAAGTATGAAAGTGCAGTGTGTGTCTCCGAGCTGGCCAGGTTGTACACAAAACCCCAATCAACCATCGCTACTATTGTGGCCAAGAAAACGGCAATCAAGGAAGCTGTTCTTGCCAAAGGTGCAACAAAGTTTTCGAAACTGAGATCGCAAGGGGGGGATAGAAAATGGTTGAGAGACTGTTATTGGTGTGGAAAAACGAAAAACATATAGCAGAGATAGCATCTCTCAAGCGATCATATGTGAAAAGGGTAGGAAGTTGCATGACGATTTAATTAGAAAAATGCCTGCAACTAGTGGTGATGTGAGTGAATTTAAGGCCAGCAAAGGTTGGTTTGAGAGATTTAAGAGTCGTAGTGGGATACATGTGTGATAAGGCATGGTGAGGCTGCCAGTTTGGACCAAAAAGCAGCTGAAAAATATGTGCAGGAATTCAAGGAGTACATAGACAGTGAAGAATTGAAACCTGAACAACAAGTGTTTAATTGTGACACTGACAATGTTGTAAACACTTTAGGAATGTCATAAAGGAACGGGGGGTAACCCCTTATGGACAGTATTTTTGTGCAAAAGGGGTCCTGTGACCTCAATGGTCCTAGTGGCTTTAAAAAAGAAAAAGGGGAAGAAACCCCCGGGAAAAAGGGACTTGAAAAACCCAAAGTCCTAATGAAAGGGGATTCCCCTTCTAAATAATAACAACTTCCAGTCTCCCCTCCTCCCATCCCATCAATCATCACCAGATCTTCAATGAAGGTAAGTGTCATGTAATTGTACATGTCTTCTTCAGTTTGTGTGTATTAAAATTAATATTTCATGTGGTAAAATTTTTTTTTTTTCAATACTTTTGGGTGTCTTGCACAGATTAATTTGATTTCCATTATTTCTTATGGGGAAAATTAACTCGACTAACGATAATTTCGATTAACGATGAGCTCTCAGGAACGGATTAATATCATTGGTCGAGGGTCCGCTGTACTTTCATTACGTGCTACATCATACCTTGTATATTTATTTATCCTCTTTTTCATAAAATATGTATTACTTATTACCAAATCTCTTTCTACACATAGCTCAATTAAAGGCTCCCCATTTACATTTACCCCTGGCACCCCAAATTTACCTACTACTCCCTCCACAACATTTTTACCCACTTTAGCACTGAAATCCCCAACCACCATTCCTCTCACACTTGGTTCAAAACTCCCCCACGCATTCACTAAACCCATTTCCCAAAATCTCTCTCTCTCCTCTACACTTCTCTCTTCTCCAGGTGCATATACGCTTACTATAACCCACTTTTCAAAATCCAACCCCTTTATTTTACTCCTCATAATCCTTGAATTAACACATTTATTTTTCCCTCTTTTCCTGCCAATCTTATCCTTCAACTTATTGCTACTCCTTCTTTAGCTCTATTAAAACCCCCTGACCTAATCCCATTTATTCCTCTCCACTGAAACTCTCCCACCCCCTTCAGCTTCGTTTCACTTGAAGCCAGGACATCCAGCTTCTTCTCATTCTAACATCCACAATCATCTCTTTCTTATCATTTCCCACAACATCCAGGGCACATTCCCAGACTTCCCACTTTGACAATTTTCTTCTTCTTTTTTCCCTTTTTAGTAATCTTTACAGGAAAAGGGGTTACTAGCCCATTGTTCCCAGCTTTTTTAGTTGACTTTACAACAACGCATGGCTTACGGAGGAAAGATTCTTTTTCCCCACTTCCCCATGGATATAAAAGGAAAAGTAATAAGACCAAGAACTATCAAGATAAAATAAAAAAAAACTCAGATGAGTGTGTATAAATAAACGTGTACATGTATGTGTAGTGTGACCTAAGTGTAAGTAGAAGTAGCAAGACATACCTGTAATCTTGCATATTTATGAGACAGACAAAAGACACCAGCAATCCTACCATCATTAAAACAATTACAGGCTTTCGTTTTACACTCACTTGGCAGAAACGTAGTCCCCTCCCTGGGTGGTTGCTGTCTACTAACCTACTACATTACTACTTATTATTACAAGTTATTACAAATTATTATTGCAAGTTATTATTATTATAATCATAATAAAAAAGAAGCACTAAACTCACAAGGGGTCTGAATTGCTATATACAGTGGACCCCCAGTTCACGATATTAATCCGTTCCTGAGAGCTAATCGAAAAACCAAAATTATCGGAAAGCGAATCAATTTTCCCCATAAGAAATAATGGAAATCAAATTAATCCGTGCAAAACACCCAAAAGTATGAAAAAACCTTTTACCACATGAAATATTAAGTTTAATGCAAAATAATAATTAAAAATAACAATAATAACAATAGAATAATCAAAATGAATAATTGACACTTACCTTTAATGAAGATCTGGTGATGATTGAAGGGAAAGGGAAAGGGGGGGAGAGTGTCAAAGTTTTTAATGTTTAGAAGGGGAATCCCCCCCCATTAGACTTGAGGTAGCAAGTCCTTTTCTGGGGGTTAAATTCCCTTCTTCTTTTAATGCCACTAGGACCAGCTTGAGAGTCACTGGACTTCTGTCGCACAACATATCTGTCCATAGAGGCCTGTACTTCTCGTTCCTTTATGACTTTCCTAAAGTGGTTCACAACATTGTCAGTGAAAAAGATTGCCAACATGGCTTGCAGTAGCTGTGTCAGGGGAATTTTTTATCAAAAAAGGTTTGCACTTCAAGCCACTTTGCACACATTTCCTTAATCTTTGAAGTAGGCAACTTTGTCAATTTCTCTCTTCCCTCCTCCGAAGCAGTTTCCTCAGGTCTGGCCTTTACTGTTGAAGATGATCTAGCAGCTTATCAGTGGTTAGTTCATCATTGTCCTCCTACACCACTCTTCCCACATCATCCCCCACTAACCTCCAACCCCAAGGACTTCCCCAATGCCACAATGGATTCCCAACTGGCATAGGATTCCCAGGGGTTAGCCTCAAACCCTTCAAAATCCCTTCTGTCTACACATTCTGGGCCACAGTTTCTTCCAAGCAAGTTCAAGGTCCTCTTAGTCACTCCCTCCCAAGCCTACCTCTAAGGTTGACTCCTTTAGAGTCAATAGAGTATCTGTGGTCACTTCAAAGCACCTTTCAAACATAGCTTTTGTGTACAGTTTCTTGAAGTTGGAAATGACCTGCTGGTCCATGGACTGCGGGAGAGGAGTGGTATTAGGAGGCAAAAACTTGACCTTAATGAAGCTCATGCCCCCACAAAGTCGCTCTGCCAAGTCTTAGGATGACGAGGGCATTATCTAACACCGGGAACACTTAAGGTCTAATTTCTTTTCAATTAGGTAATTTTTTCACTTTGGGGGCAAATGCATGGTGTAATCAGTCAAGAAAAAGTCCCTAGTGACCCATGCCTTAGTGTTTGCCCTCCACAGCACACACAATTAGCCTTGAGGATATTCTTTTGCCTGAACGCTCGGGGAGTTTCTGAGTGATACACCAATAAAGGTTTCACTTTGCAATTACCACTACATTGGCACACATCAGAAGAGTAACCTGTCTTTCATAGGCTAATGTCCGGGGAGTGCCTTTTCCTCCTGATAATGTAAGTCCTGCTTGGCATTTCTTCCAAAACAGGCCTGTTTTGTCACAATTAAACACTTGTTCAGGTTTCAATCCTTCACCCTCTAGTACTCCTTGAATTCATGCATATATTTTTCAGCTGCTTTTTGGGTCTGAACTGGCACCTCACCATGCCTAATCACCTATGTATGCCACTACAATTCTTAAATCTTTCAAACCAACCTTTGCTGGCCTTTAAAATTTACTCACATCACAACTATTGCAGGCATTTTTCTAATTAAATCCCATGCAACTGCCTACCTTTCACAAATGATCGCTTGAGAGATGCTATCTCCTGCTATCTGTTTTTCATTTATCCACACCAATAACATCCCCTCAACATTTTCTAACACTTGCGGTCGCTGTTTCGTAATCACAAGTTGCCACCTTTTGCAAGAACACTTTCTTGATTGCCGTTTTTCCCCGCTCACTAAGTAGAGATGGGTTGACTGGGATTTACTATACAACTTGGGCCCGGTCCGACACACACATTCCACTTTCATACTTTGCAATTATCTCTTTCTTCATTTCAATAGTCATTAGCACCCTTGGTCTCGATGGGTTGGCACTAGAAGCTTTCTTGGGGCCCATGGTGACTTATTTTGCAGAAACAAGCACCAAAAACAGTGATAATATGGATAATATGGAATGTACCGAATGTATCCTTAGATGCACGCACACTGGCTAGCTTGTAAACACTGGCACACACAGGGCAGTTCAGGCCACACGTGGACACGTCTCGTACGAATCACATCGCATACTGGGTTTTGTAACGGGAACCAAGGCAAATTTTTTGCGATATAATGCAAGGAAGGGTTGGAGGGAGGGGGTAAAGGAGGTTTTGTGTGCGAGGGGCTTGGACTTCCAGCAGGCATGCGTGAGCGTGTTTGATAGGAGTGAATGGAGACAAATGGTTTTTAATACTTGACGTGCTGTTGGAGTGTGAGCAAAGTAACATTTATGAAGGGATTCAGGGAAACCGGCAGGCCGGACTTGAGTTCTGGAGATGGGAAGTACAGTGCCTGCACTCTGAAGGAGGGGTGTTAATGTTGCAGTTTAAAAACTGTAGTGTAAAGCACCCTTCTGGCAAGACAGTGATGGAGTGAATGATGGTGAAAGTTTTTCTTTTTCGGGCCACCCTGCCTTGGTGGGAATCGGCCGGTGTGATAATAAAAAAAAAAAAAAAAAATAATAATGCTTCGGATACCGGATTTATCAGATACCGATGGCTTCATGAACCGGGGGTCCACTGTATAGAGTGAAGGCATACGAAAGGAATATTTATCTAGAGGTATACCCCAGTGTTTGACTAGAGAAAGCGTAATTCTTCTGACACTCCTACAGAGCCACTCTGTAAACAAATCTCATATTTATGTCAATTTTTATTCTGTGGGTGTATGTATAGTGTTTATATGCTATGTAACGTGTTTCTTATATAATTTTTGAAGAAAATATCATAGATGGATAAATGAAAATGTCTTCATTAACATAAAATAAGACATTTAATGTGCCCAAGAGAGATTATTATTACATAGTATTACTATGGTGTCATGAGTAGAGAGATTCTTAGTGATTTTAATGTGTACCTACATGCCAGCACAGTGTGTAAGTATATTTAGGTACAGGTGCACATAAGCATAATTATCAGAGTACACATAAAATATGCAATAACTTTAAAACACTTGAAATTTTGGAAAGTTTCCAGACATAATAGATGTGCTCACGAAGAATGTAAACAAACCGGGTGGGGCGCGCCGTATTTGAAAGACCACTTGCTGTATAGCAAATTTTGGTCATAATTTGAAATCGCCGTATTAGCGGAACACTGTAATGTGAAACGCCATAAAGCGGGGCCCTACTGTACTTGCAAAACCAGAGGACCATCATCATTTCACTCTGCTGGTCAGTTTCCACTATATTCACATCCTACCTGGAATGTAAACACTATCTTCTTGTAAGGTCTTCTACTGGGCTAAATTTAAATGCAGCACCTGTAAATTTTATCTATTGCACCAACATTTCAAAGCAAATCATTATACTATTTTCTGTAAATTATAAGCTGAACAATGATGTAATGAAAGTGGATTCTACACAGAAGTACAAAAATAGATAAGAAAGGGCTGAATTACACCAGAAGATCAAAGGTAAGAGGCAAGACGAAGAACCGAAACTCTCTCCCCCCACAATGAAATCACATCTAACCAACCTGTATGATGGATGAGTAAGAGCCAGCTGAAGCAGAAACCTGGTCTGAAATTTGTAGAGAATGCGTTCTTCTAGCACTTCAAGAGACTGATGGAATCGTAGGTGACATACCAAAACAGGCAGCAACATGGCATGCTAGTAATATGAAAACAGAATTGAGTTAAAAAACTTTCTTGAAAGTATAATTTTATTATCCACATAAATTTTTCAATAGTCTTAAAATACTGTAATAATATTTACAATCGTAAGTACTGGTAGATTTTATAGATGGATATGGTAAAAAAGGCAAACATGGATCATTAATGATAGATGCAGGATCACATTCAATTCTGGAAATAATTACCATATTGGCATAATAGTCACTACTATATCTGGTATGTCAGAGTACTAAATCATTAATTTTTTCTAATAGCAAGCATATGACCTCAATCAGGCAGTAGCAATACATACCATTTTTATGTTAATATAAAAGCATTAAGTACTATTTGTAAACTAACCTGAACTACATCACACATGATCCCAGTTCGGTAAAATCCTTGTGAAGACACAGCTATGGTGACATCTCTCTTCATTTTGGATGTCATTCTCATCTCTTGCAACCTGTTTTCTTTTGCTTCCAGCCGTCTTTTGTCCTCAAATGATGGTTTTGGCATGTTAGCTAATAAGTGTCGAAACTTGACATATTCTCTCCATGCTTTCTGATACCTAAGGATATAATAAAGCTTATGATACAATGTAACCATGGCATTAAAACACACTGAAAGTTGATTAGAATAGATTTTGCTGCAAAAGTGGGTAATTTTTTTTGTAGTGATTTTTCTAAATTCAGTTGAAAGGAAACTTTTTGATCCTGCTACATTTACTCATATTTTGCAATGATTTTAACCCTTTGACTGTCGCAACCTCAAATCTTGAGGTGTTTCCTGGTGTTGCAAAATATTTGAAAAAAAAAAAAAAAAAAAAAAAAAAAATTTTTATGAAATAATAGAGAATCTTTCCCAATGGTAAGACACCAAAAGTAGAAATTGACAGAAACCTTACGGAATTATGCTCTCGCGAAGTTAGCGAAACCCTTTGGGGATATTTACAAATCAGCGATTTTGCCCACTTTGATCCCTAGTTTTGGCAAATTCCATTGTTCCAGTCGACCAAACTCATAGCTATTTCTTTTAGAACTGCACTTGTCTATCGACTCAGTACAAGAAATTGCCCATTTACTGATTTTAACTACCCAATAAAGTGGTCAGAAATTGGCAATTGGCCAATTTCACACAAATTATAAAATATCCAATTTCAAAATAGGGTCCAGAATGAACAATGCAGACATTCTTGGGTCTAAAATAACATTTTCTTTGTTCATCAGTCACGACCTCCAGGCCCCTCTGATATTACTCTTTTCGCTATTTTGAAATTTTAAATTTAAACAAAAAAAAGAAGATTACTGTTATGCAGACCCACTGCAATATTGTAATAATTGTATAAATAATATCAATCCATTCATGACTGCATATTAGAATGGCTAGCTGGACATTTATTGGACAATGATGTCATTTGTTTACTCTTCAACATCGGCAATAATCAAGCATTTCCCCTACTATGAGCCCCATTTCAAGGTCCTTTTCATAGTAAAACAAATAAAAATCGCTGCCATTTCTATAATATATTTTCCATTATATCAAATTTGACTATGAAAACGAGAATATAACCATAAAAACTATACAAAAATACACCTCAAAGTCGGCATTTTAATCTAAAAACATGGTCGGATTTTTTTTTCTCATTATTCACTGCTTGTTGCAGGATTTTTTTTGTACTGCGCACACTGACCACACAGACCCATTCTCTCACATGTGGGCCTACCAGCTTTCTCCCTCCTGATTTAAGAACATAAGAACATAAGAAAGGAGGAACACTGCAGTAGGCCTGTTGACCCATACTAGGCAGGTCTTTTACAATCCTTCTCACAAACAAAATATTTGCCCAACCCAACTTTCAATGCTACCCAAGAAATAAGTTCTGATGATTCTATTTACTCGTTATGCAAGTTTCTCTCAAATCCAACCCCTCTCACTCATGTATTTATCCAACCTAAATTTGAAACTACCCAATGTTTTAGCTTCAATAACCCTACTAGGCAGACTGTTCCACTCATCAACTACCCTATTTCCAAACCAATATTTTCCTATATCCTTTCAAAATCTAAACTTATCTAATTTGAATCCATTATTGCGGGTTCTTTCTTGAAGGGATATCCTCAAAGCCTTATTTATATCCCCTTTGTTAATACCCATCTTCCACTTATACACTTCGATCATGTCTTCCCTCATTCTTCGTCTTACAAGTGAATGTAGTTTTGAGAGTCCTCAATCGTATTAATTTGGTCATTCTACGCTGGATGTTTTCTAGTGAATTTATATCCATTCTGTAATATGGAGACCAGAACTGAGCTGCATAATCTAGGTGAGGCCTTATTAATGATGTATAAAACTGTGAAATAACCGCTGGACTTCTGTTGCTTACACTTCTAGATATAAATCCCAGTAATCTGTTTGCTTTATAACATATGCTGAGGCACTGCTGTCTTGGTTTAAGGTTGCTGCTTACCATAACCCCCAAGTCCTTTTCGCAATCAGTATGGCTAAGTCCTACGTTATTTAACTGGTAATTACTAGGTTTATGGACACTCCCGAGTTTCAGATCCTTGCATTTATCTACGTTGAACTGCATCTGCCACTTTTCTGACTAGGAACTGAGTTTGTCTAAATCCTCCTGAAGCTCCATGACATCTACATTTGAATCAATTATCCTACCTATCTTTGTGTCATCGGCGAATTTGCTCATATCACTAATAATTCCCTCATCAAGGTCATTGATATATATTATAAACAGCAACGGGCCCAAGACTGATCCCTGTAGAACGCCACTTGTTACAGATCCCCACTCGGATTTAACCCCATTTAAGCATACACTCTGCTTCCTATTGGTGAGCCATGACTCAATCCATGACAGCACTTTTTCCCCAATGCCATGAGCTGCCACTTTCTTTAACAGTCTCTGGTGCGGTACTCTATCAAAAGCCTTACTAAAATCTAAATAAACAATATCGAATTCTTTATCATGATCAATGGCCTTAAAAGCTTTTCTGAATTAGGTTAATAAATTAGTTAGACAAGAACGGCCTCTCGTGAATCCGTGATGAGTATCATCAATCGAGCTATGCTTATCGAGATGGCTTCTTATAACCTCAGCTATAATTGACTCTAGTAATTTGCCTACAATTGAGGTTAGGCTTATTGGGCTGTAATTTGACAGGAAAGACTTGTCTCCTGCTTTAAAAATAGGAATTACATTAGCCATCTTCCACATATCAGACACTACACCTGTTTGAAGAAATATTAAAAATATTAGTCAATGGTTCAAAGTTCCATTTTACACTCTTTAACCCTTTCAGGGTCTGTGCCGTAAATCTACGGCTTTACATTCAGGGTCCAAACCGTAGATCTATGCCATGAGCTCAGCTCACTCTGATAAGCTGTGAGCAGTAAATTTGGGCCTAGATATGAGAGAATCCATCTATGTGGTATGTGTGCACCACATAAAACAAATCCGGCAGCACAGAGTGCATAACGAGAGAAAAAAACTGAGACCGTAAGTTTCAATTAAAACAGCGACTTTGCAGTGTTTTTTCATGTGTTTTTTATAGTTGTATTTGCAATTTCTTGGTCTCATTTGATAGAATGGAAGATATACTACAGAAATAGAGATGATTTTGATTGGTTTTAGTACTGGGAATGGCTTGAAACTGAGCTCAAAGTAGCAGAAATGTTCAATTTTTGCCGATGTTCAAGAATAAACAAATGACCTCACAAGTCTAATACATGACAGCTGGCGAGTCTAATATACATTCACAAATGTGGTGATATTATTTATACAATTATTACAGTATTGCATAGCAGTAAATCTTATATTTTTTGGTTTGAATAAAAATTCATTATGTGAATAAAAAATCAAAATGGAATTCATTTGTAAAGCCTGAAAATGTAACTAATGAACAGAGGAAATGTTAGTTTAGTGCCAGGAATGCCTGCATTGTTTATTTTGGATCCTATTTTGAAATTGTAATATTCTGAACTTTACATTAAATTGGCCAAATTACCAATTTCTGGTCACTTTATTTTGTTGCTGAAACATTTGACTTGGCAATTTCTTGTGCTCAATTGATAAATAGAAGTTACACTAGTGAAACAGCTAAGAATGTGGTTGACTGGGATACTGTAATTGCCCTAAAATGGGAGTCAAGGTCGGCAAAATCGCCGATGCATAAATATCGCTGACACTATCAAAATTCGCGCGCATAATTTCGTCAATTTTCCATCAAATTTCATACTTTTTGTTTTATTACCTTCAGAAAAAGATTCTCTACCATTTCATAAGAAAAAATAAAACTATTTTTTTGAAAATTCTTGGACCCTGGTGCATACTTTGAAATTTGGCCTCTGGACCCTGAAAGGGCTAAGAACCCTTGAAGAAAGTTCATCAGGGCCCGGGGATTTATTTTGCTTTAATATGTCTATCTGTTTGATAACCATTTCACTAGTGACTAAGATATTGCATAATTTATCATCTTCAGGCCCACTATAAAAATTAATTACTGGGATATTGTTAGTGTCTTCCTGAGTGAAAACCGAGAGAAAATAATTATTAAGAATAGAGCACATATCATTCTCCTTGTCAGTAAGATGCCCATAGTTATTTTTAAGGGGACCTATCTTATCTCTAACTTTTGTTCTATAAACCTGGAAAAAACTTTTTGGGTTACTTTTCGAATCCCTAGCAACTTTAATTTCATAGTCCCGTTTAGCTTTTCTTATCCCCTTTTTAACATCCTTCTTAATGTCAATATATTGATTCATATGATGACCCTCACCTCTTTTGATGCGCCTATAAATTTCTTTTTTCTGTCCTAAAAGATATTTGAGCCTATTTTTCATCCATTTTGGGTCATTTCTATTTGATCTAATTTCCTTATATGGGATAACTGTCCTTTGGGCAGCATGTATTGTGTTATTTGAAACCACTAGAATTTTTGAGTATATGTATATACATCAAACACTTTGGCTTGTAAGACGTATATATGCGACTGAAACAGTCAAAGGGTTAAAGAACTTTCGTCTGTATATCTAATTAACTTTGAGCAATTTTCCTTAATTGCACCAAATATTGTAACCAAGTCCATATTGCATGGAAAGAAAACTAGTAGATCATGCCAGAAATTTTGGGAAACAAATGTATCAGTCCACTGCACATGCTAAGTCTTACTGGAACACACCATGGGATATTTTCCCTTTCCCTTGCAGTTACATTACTCAGTCATGTGTTATTCAATCAATTTTTTTTTTCATTACCCCAAACTGTCTCTAGGATATTAACTATGGTACCCATGAAGCATACTAGTGATGCTGGATATGCCAAAAAAAAATGGAAGTGTGAGCATTTTGAAAAAATTAAGATTTTTAGATATGCATAAAGGTGGTGTACATCAGATGGCCTGTGCCTTTGGTCTCAATGAAGCAACAATTCATAAAACAAAAAAAAATGAGTTGAAGACAAAAGCATGTGCAATGAGTAATCCAGATTGTAACCTGAAAGAATCATAAAAAGGTCAATACAGCTAAATAAGATAGAAAAGTTACTAAATGTGTGGATTGAAGAGAAAAAAAAAGGGGGGATGCTCCACTTAACCCTTTGACTGTTTTGGTTGTATATATACGTCCTACAAGCCAGTGTTTTGGACGTATATATACTCAATAATTCTAGCGGCTTCAAATCAAGCAGGAGAAAGCTGGTAGGCTCACATGTGAGAGAATGGGTCTGTGTGATCAGTGTGCACCACATAAATAAAATCCTGCAGCATGCAGTGCATAATGAGAAAAAAGAACTGACCGTTTTTTTGGATTAAAACGCCGACTTTGAGGAGTATTTTTGTATAGTATTTATCTTTGTATTTTCATTTTCATGGTCTCAAGTGATAAAATGGAAAACATGTTGCAGAAATAGAAATGATTTTGATTAGTTTCATGATGAAAACGACCTTGAAATTGAGCTCAAACTAGCGGAAATGTTCGATTTTTACCAATGTTCAAGAGTAAGCAAATCACACCACACATCCAATACACATCAACTGAGGAGTCTAATATTCTTTCACTAGTGCACTGATATTATTTATACTACAGTGGACCCCCGCATAATGATTACCTTCGCATGTGACCAATTATGTAAGTGTATTTATGTAAGTGCATTTGTACGTGTATGTTTGGGGGTCTGAAATGGACTAATCTACTTCACAATATTTCTTATGGGAACAAATTCGGTCAGTACTGGCACCTGAACATACTTCTGGAGTGAAAAAATATCGTTAACCGGGGGTCCACTGTATTTTTACAATAATGCAGTAGTCTGCATAACAGTAAATTTTGTATTTTTTGTATGAGTAAAAAATCAAAATAGAAAGCAATAGTAATACAAGAGGGGCCTAGAGGCATGACTAATGAACAGAGGATATGTTATTTTAGTGCCAAGAAATGTCTACATTGTTTATTCTGGACCCTATTTTGAAATTGGCATCTTTTTTTAATTTGCATGAAATTGGCCAAATTGCCAATTTCTGACCACTTTATTGAGTAGTTCAAATCGGTAAATGGGCGGTTTCTTGTAGTCAACTGATAGAAAAAATGGAGTTCTAAAGAAATAGCTATGAGTTTGGTCAACTGGAACAATTGGATTGGCCAAAAACGCGGCTCAAATTCGGCGAAATCGCCGATGCGTATATGTCACCAAGACATCGCAGGAGCATAATTCCATGAGTTTCTGAACAAATTTCATACTTTTGATGCCATTACCATCGGGAAAAGATTCTCTATCATTTCATAAGAATTTTTTTTTTTTTTCAAAAATTTTGCGACAGAATGACAGTTTCAGAAAGGGGCTTGGAACAGTCAAAGGGTTAATGCCCTTATGATAAAAGAAAAAGCTCTAGGGTAATATAAAACAACATTTGAGCAGGGAAGAAAGTTCCACAAGGGTCACTGTTTACTTCTGGATAGTTCAGGTTTAAGTGTGCAATTGGCTGTATAATATTAACCCTTTCAGGGTCCAGAGGCCAAATTTCGAAGTGTACACCAGAGTCCAAGAATTTCCAAACAAAATTTTTTTTATTTTTTTCTTATGAAATGGTAGAGAATCTTTCTCTGAAGGTAATAAAACAAAAAGTACAAAATTTTATGGAAAATTGACGAAATTATGCTCTTGCGAATTTTGATGTGTCAGCGATATTTATGCATCGGTGATTTTGCCAACTTTGACTCCCATTTTAGGAAAATTACATCATTCCATTCGACCAAATTCTTAGCTATTTTACTAGTATTCCTTCTATTCTATCGACTGAGCACAAGAAATTACCACGTCAACTGTTTCAACTACAAAATAAAGTGATCGGAAAATGGTAATTTGGCCAATTTAACGCAAAGTTCAAAATATTCCAATTTCAAAATAGGGTCCAGAATAAATAATGCAGGCATTCCTGGCACTAAACTAACATTTCCTCTGTTCATTAGTTATGTTTTGAGGCTTTACAAACAAATTCCATTTTGATTTTTTATTCACAATGAATTTTTATTCAAACCAAAAAATAGAAGATTTACTGTTATGCAATATTGTAATAATTGTATAAATAATATCACCACATTTGTAAACATATATTAGACCCACCAGCTGGTGTGTATTAGACATGCGAGATCATTTGTTTACTCTTGAACATCGGCAAAAATTTAACATTTCCTCTACTTTGAGCTCAGTTTCAAGCCATTTCCAGTAGTAAAACCAATCAAATCATCTCTATTTCTGTAATACAGTAGGACCCCACTTTACGGCGTTTCGCCTTATGGTGTTCTGCTAATACAACGATGTGAAATTTTGACCAAAATTTGCTATACAGCAAGTGGTCTTTCAAATACGGCGCGCCCAACCCGGTTTGTTTACATTCTCCGTGACCACATCTATTATGTCAGGAAACTTTCCAAAATTTCAAGTGTTTTAAAGTTACTGCATATTTCATATGTACTCTGATAATTATACTTATGTGTACCTGTACCTAAATATATTTACACACTGTGCTGGTGTGCAGGTACACATTAAAATCGCTAAGAGTCTCTTTACTCCTGATGCCAATATACTACATAATAATAATCACTCTTGGGCACACTAAATGTCTTATTTTACATTAATATAGGCATTTTCATTAATTTATCTATTATATTTTCCTCAAAATTATATATGAAACCTGTTACATAGCATATAAACATGATACATACACTCACAGAATAAAAATTGACGTAAATGAGATTTGTTTACAAAGCAGCTATGTAGGTAGTGTCAGAAGAATTACGTTTTCTCTAGTCAAACTGGGGGATAACTGTAGAAAAATATTCTTTTCGTATGCCTTCACTCTATATATAGCAGTTCATGACCCTTGTGGGTTTAGTGCTTTTTATTATGAAGATAATAATAATAATAATAATAATAATAATAATAATAATAATAATAATAATAATAATAATATCTTCATTCACTCTAAAAATGGTGTGTTGTTGTTTGTTTATTCTGTATCAACTTGTACAACTTGTACACAATGTAAAAGTATTTGAATTGTGAGGTAATTATTATTATAATAAAAAAAAATATTGAAGTAAATGTTTTACAAACTCTTACAAACGTACGTGAATGAACTAAAAGTAGACACATATTAATAGGCATTTATTTCGCCTGATCAAGTGATCACCCACTACCTGTTCAGTTTGTATTCTTACATTGTCTGAACTCTGTATCTCGTTCTCTCTCTCGTTTACTCTTTCGTTAATTAGTTGGCTCTCATTGACGATGGCGTCTAAGCGTAGCTGTGATAAAAAGAGGAGTCGTAAGCCTCTTGCTTGAAGTGCCAAGTTAGAGGATGATGGTGTGCCATTCTGATTTTATTCAATAAACACCCTCCCACTCACCTCTCACATATTAATATTAATATTTTAAGGCAAGTAATAAGTGTACTCTGTGTGTATCTTACGTTTTATTGTGTTTTAATGCCTATTTATATTGCTAACTTAATATAAGTTAGTGTAAACTTGTTGTCTGGCATTTATTGCATATTTTCTATGTGCTCTGATAATAATACTTGTGGACCTGTGTGGTAGCCGGCCGGAGGGACAACATTATATTTTCTCTGCTCAGCCATCAGAGAAAACGTGTATGAATCTGCGTTTGGCCCAGCCATTCCCCCACTCCGCTTTTGTTTACAATTTTCGGCATGAATTATTCATTACTTCTCCCTTCATTTATGATGGCATCTAAAGGTAGTTGTTAGAAATGATTAAATTCAGTGAACAAGGTACAGTGGAACCTCAAAAATCGAACTTAATCCGTTCCAGGAGCTAGTTCTAAATTCGAAAAGTCTGAAATTCGAAGCAATATTTCCCATAAGAAATAATGGAAATACAATTAATCCGTTCCAGAAACCCAAAAATATTCACACAAAAAATACATTTTATAGAGATTAATTACAGTTTTACATACAACAAATACTATAGTTTTTAATTATGTATTACCTGGAGTTTACCTGGAGAGAGTTCCGGGGGTCAACGCCCCCACGGCCCGGTCTGAGACCAGGCCTCCTGGTGGATCAGAGCCTGATCAACCAGGCTGTTGCTGCTGGCTGCACGCAAACCAACGTACGAGCCACAGCCCGGCTGATCCGGAACTGACTTTAGGTGCTTGTCCAGTGCCAGCTTGAAGACTGCCAGGGGTCTGTTGGTAATCCCCCTTATGTGTGCTGGGAGGCAGTTGAACAGTCTCGGGCCCCTGACACTTATTGTATGGTCTCTTAACGTGCTAGTGACACCCCTGCTTTTCATTGGGGGGATGGTGCATCGTCTGCCAAGTCTTTTGCTTTCGTAGTGAGTGATTTTCGTGTGCAAGTTCGGTACTAGTCCCTCTAGGATTTTCCAGGTGTATATAATCATGTATCTTTCCCTCCTGCATTCCAGGGAATACAGGTTTAGGAACCTCAAGCGCTCCCAATAATTGAGGTGTTTTATCTCCGTTATGCGCGCCGTGAAAGTTCTCTGTACATTTTCTAGGTCGGCAATTTCACCTGCCTTGAAAGGTGCTGTTAGTGTGCAGCAATATTCCAGCCTAGATAGAACAAATGACCTGAAGAGTGTCATCATGGGCTTGGCCTCCCTAGTTTTGAAGGTTCTCATTATCCATCCTGTCATTTTTCTAGCAGATGCGATTGATACAATGTTATGGTCCTTGAAGGTGAGATCCTCCGACATGATCACTCCCAGGTCTTTGACGTTGGTGTTTCGCTCTATTTTGTGGCCAGAATTTGTTTTGTACTCTGATGAAGATTTAATTTCCTCATGTTTACCATATCTGAGTAATACATATAAAATAACATTTTTACTTACCTTTATTGAAGATTGGTGATGGCATCTGGAAGATAGGGAGGAGGAGAGAGGGAGTTGGGGTTAGTGTTTGGAAGGAGAATCCCCCTCAGGTAAAGCCCTCTCTGGGGTTACTTCCCTTCTCTGTCTTTTAATGGTACTAGGACCAGCTTGAGAGTCACTGGACCCCTGTCTCACAAAATAACTGTCCACAGTCCTGTTTCTGGTGCCTCTTTAACATTTCCCTAAAATGGGACATGGTTCTGTCACTGAACTTGTTGCAAAGATGGCTTGTTTCAGCTTGCTCAGGGTGGTACTTCTGCACAAACATTTGGACATCATTCCACTTGGCACAAATCTCCTTAATCTTTGAAGAAGGCACCTCATCCACTCCCTTTTCCTCCTCCTCTGAAGCAAGTTCCTCAAGCTGTGGTCTGATACAGCTCCAGATGAAGCTCTTGCAGCTCTTCAGTGGTTAGCTCTTCCCTGTGGTCCTCCACCAACTCTTCCACATCCTCACCACTCACCTCCAACCCCAGGGTGTTCCCCAATGCCACAATAGAGTCCACAACAGGCAGAGGGTGAGCTGGATCAGGGTCAGGGTCAGCCTCAAACCCTTCAAAATCCCTCTTTTGGACACAATCTGGCCACAATTGTCTCCAAGCAGAGTTCAAAGTCCTGGAAGTCACTCCCTCCCAAGCCTTACCTATAAGGCTTATGGAGTTGTATATGTTGAAGTGATTCCTCCAGAACTCTCTTAGGGTCAACTTAGTGTCCGTGGTCACTTCAAAGCACTTTTCAAACACTGCTTTTGTGTAGAGTTTTTTGAAGTTAGAAATGACCTGCTGGTCCATGGGCTGGAGGAGAGGAGTGGTGTTAGGAGGCAAGAACTTCACTTTTATAAAACTGAAGTTCTTAGACAAGAGGTCTAATAAGTTTGGAAGATGAACAGGAGCATTGTCCATTAACAGGAGGCACTTGAGTGGCGCTTTCTTTTCCTGGAGGTATTTTTTCACACTGGGGCCAAACACTTCATAGACCCCACTCTTTGAAAATTTGTCTTGTGACCCATGCCTTATGATTAGCTTTCCACAAGACACATAACTTGTTCTTAAAGACATTGTTTTTCTTAAACACTCTGGGATTTTCTGAATGATACACAAGTAAAGGCTTCACTTTAAAATCACTACTAGCATTAGCACAGAATAAAAGAGTAAGCCTGTCTTTCATAGGCTTGTGTCCTGGCAGTGCCTTTTCCTCCTGTGTGATGAAGGTCCTTTTTGGCATTTTCTTCCAAAACAAGCCTGTTTCGTCACAATTAAACACTTGTTCAGGTTTGAATTCTTCACTGTCTATGTACCCCTTAAACTCCTGTACAAACTTCTTAGCTGCCCGTTTGTCTGAACTGGCTGCCTCACCATGTCTTACAACATTGTGTATGCCACTACGCTTCTTAAATCTGTCAAACCAGCCTCTGCTGGCTTTAAATTCACTATCAGCACTGGTTCCAGGAGTTTTCTGTACCAGATCGGCATGCAACTTCCTTGCCTTTTCGCAAATAATCGTCTCTGAAACACTATCACCTGCAATCTCTTTATCCTTGATCCACACCAGCAACAACTTCTCAACCTCTTCAAATATTTGTGGTCTTTTTTTGGTTAGCATATTAACACCTTTCGCAACATCAGCTTCCTTGATTTATTCTTTCTTTGCCAGGATAGAACCGATGGTCGACTTGTTTTTCCCATACATCCTGGCAAGCTCAACAAGTCTCACACCACTCTCATACTTCTGTATTATTTCCTTCTTCATATCAATGGTGTTTCTCACTTTCTTTACCACAGGGGTACCACTAGCAAATTTCTTTGGGCCCATGGCAGTTTATTTCACAGTCCCACAAGCACTAAACACAATGAAATAATCGTAAAATGTGTGAATGAGAGCGCAGGTTAGTGTTCACTCAAGCATAAACAAAGCTAGACTGCTCACGGCGCCTGTGCGGGGACGCGGACAGAGCGGGCTGGCAGACAGGTCCCGTACCCGGCGGTCCGAAAATAGGGGCTCGTTCGATAATAGGGACACAGCTTGTCCGAAAAAATGGTCCTATTTTCGAAACGTTCGATATGTGATACGTTCGATTTTTGAGGTTCCACTGTATGTCGATGCTAATAATATGGCTCTTGGCCACAGTGTAGGTAGCCGGTAGGTGTAGCCCAGGCGGGCTACACCTACCGGCTACCTACACTGACTTCCTACAAATAAATACTACTCACCTCTCTTCCTATGTTAACCCTTTCAGGGTCCAAGGCCAAAATCTGAAGTGGTGCCCCAGTGTCTAAGAATTTTCAAAAAAAAAAAATTGTTATTTTTTCTTATGAAATGGTAGAGAATCTTTTTGTGAATGTAATAAAACAAAAAGTACGAAATTTGATGGAAAATTGACGAAATTATGCTCTCGTGAATTTTGATGTGTCAGCGATATTTACGAATCGGCGATTTTGCCGACTTTGACTCCCATTTTAGGCCAATTACATTATTCCAGTCGACCAAATTCTCAGCTATTTCACTAGTATTACTTCTATTCTATCGATTCAGCACAAGAAATCGCCAAGTCAACTGTTTCAACTACAAAATAAAGTGACCGGAAATTGGTAATTTGGCCAATTTAACACAAAGTTCAAAATATTCCAATTTCAAAATAGGGTCCAGAATAAACAATGTAGGTATTCCTGGCACTAAACTAACATTTCCTCTGTTCATTAGTTATGTTTTGAGGCTTTACAAATAAATTCCATTTTGATTTTTTATTCACATAATGAATTTTTATTCACACCAAAAAATAGAAGATTTACTGTTATGCAATATTGTAATAATTGTATAAGTATCATCACCACATTTGTGAATGTATATTAGACCCACCAGCTGGCGTGTATTAGACGTGTGAGGTCGTTTGTTTACTCTTGAACATCGGCAAAAATTTAACATTTCCGCCACTTTGAGCTCAATTTCAAGCCATTTTCAGTGCTAACACCAATCAAAATTATCTCTATTTCTGTAATATGTCTTCCACTCTATCAAATGAGACCAAGAAATCACAAATACAACTATAAAAAACATACGAAAAACACTGCAAAGTCGCTGTTTTAATCGAAAATCATGGTCTCAGTTTTTTTTTCTCTCATTATACACAGTGTGCTGCAGGATTTGTTTTATGTGGTGCACACATACCACATAGATGTATTCTCTCATATCTAGGCCCAAATTTACCACTCACAGTTTATCAGAGTGAGCTGAGCTCATGACGTAGATCTACGGTTTGGACCCTGAACGTAAAGCCGTTCATCTACGGGACGGACCCTGAAAGGGTTAAGACTACACATATTTTAAGGTAAATAATGAGTGTACTGTATGTGTATTTTAACTCACTGGGATGTTTTAAATATCGTATATTAAGCATGAGACGGGGAACCAGGGCTATCTACACCTGACTTCCAACAAATAAGTACTACTCACCTCTCTCCCTACATTAGGATTACAAATACACCTACCATCCGACTTACAATCGAGTTCGGTTCCGAGAAACCGGTCGTAAGTCGAAATGGTCATAAGTAGAACTTTACTAATGAATATCAACAAAACATTTTTGTAATGACTTTATTTTATTGTTTTATTTTGGTATTTTATTTTTTACTTTACTTTTTATGTTGTTAGTACTGTATTTTATAATGTAAGGTTTAGGATAAACACTGTGTACAACACAAATAGTTGTTTATTTTCCAGAAATTTGGCATAAAAAACACGGTCGTAAGTCGAGTGGTCGTAAGTCGAGCAGGTCGTAAGTCGGATGGTAGGTGTACTTTAAGATAAGTAATGAATGTACTGTGAATGTATTTTACTTTGTGTATTTTTAATGCCTAGTTCTATTACTAACTTAATATAATTTAGTGTAAACTTGTTGTCTGGCATTTATATGCATTTATAAATGGAAAAAATGGCGTTCTGCCTTCCAGCGATGTCGCTTTAGCCACTGGACCAGCTAGCTGGTCCAGTGGCTAAAGCAACGGTCTGGAGTTTTGAGACTCTCTGATCGCGGATTCTATCCCCGCCCATGGTATGGTTTGGTACTTGTTGATCTTGAAATGAGTGGAGAAGGTTCATGTCTTTCTACTGAGCCAAGACAACTGTAGTTCAGCAGATGCACTTTTCCCACCCAACGTTAACCCTTTCAGGGTCTGTGTCATAGATCTACGGCTTTGAGTTGAGGGTCCAAACCGTAGATCTACGCCATTAGCTCAGCTCACTCTGAAAAGCACTGAATGGTAAATTTGGGCCTAGATATGAGAGAATACATCTATGTGCTATGTGTGCACCACATAAAACAAATCCTGCAGCACACAGTGCATGAGAGAAAAAACTGAGACTGTAATTTTCGATTAAAACAGCAACTTTGCAGTGTTTTTTTCATATTTTTTTTATAGTTGCATTTGCGATTTCTTGGTCTCATTTGATAAAATGAAACATATACAGTAGCCACTGGACCAGCTAGCTGGACCAGTGGCTAACGCGACGGTCTGTAGTTTTGAGACTCTCTGATCACAGGTTCTATCCCCACCCGTGGTATGGTTTGTTTGCAATAGTGTCATTACGATTTCATGAGTCAACAAGTACCACCTGCCAGAATTTAAGAAAAAAATTGCTTTACATAACATTTTTTTTTTTTAGCTATATATGCTGTATTTAATTAATGTAGCCTCACTACATGCAACTACAATGTAAGGTATGAAAAACTTCATCTTATGAAATATAAAAAAAAAAAAATGAACTTTTATTTAAACTTTAAACTGTCCAAGCAGATCTACGTTCACATGCGTAGTGCTCCAAAAGTAGATCTACGTTTCTTTTACATATTTTCAAATATAACAAAAAAAAAAACGTAGATCAAAGTTTTTTTACACGTTTTCAAATGTAAAAAAAAAAAGACATACTTTTTTTACATTTATTTATTTATTTATTTATTTAAAAATTTGAGCACACATACAGAGGTACAAAAAATACAGATAAGAGCAGCATGCCAAAGCCACTTATACTATGCATAGCATTACGGGCTGGCTTAAAATTAACTTAAGATGAACTAAGCAATGATGACATCAGTGATAAAACTTTAATGTAAACAGATTACTATAAAGCACAAGTGAGTATTACAAAGACAGGTCATATGGTTGTATGCATTGTTGTACATTCAGTAGAATCAGTAGATCTACGTTTGGACAGTTTAAGGGTTAAGCCCAAGAGAAAAAAGTAGGTCCAGTTCAGACACATTAAGGCAATCATGGAAGGTATACATGTTCTCCTATCCCAGCATATCTCACACTGAAACTTAATGACACAAAGTAACACTGCTCTCTCCTTCATCACTTCACCAATAATTACCTCAGTGATACTATGAGAGGAAACTGCAGAAGAAACAACAACAGTAACAATAAGAAAACACCAAGAAATCTACAATTCAACTTGTCTACCCAGCAAGATGCCGGTGTACCATCCCCTCCCCCCTCACCACCACCTAGGGCTACAAAATAACACCACCACCAAACATGGCTGACTCCTTCTCTGACACCTCTTCCTTCACAGAATTCAGCACTCCAGCCAATCTTTCAGGTATGACCAACGATCCCGATACTCGTCGCCCTAACAACTGATAATATGAATCTTCAGTCAACACTAGCGCAACGTGAAGCCAAGATAACCTACCTCGAGAGCAAGATCCTCAACCTTGAAGAGACGATTATGACATCTGGAAGTACTGATTTCAGCAATTCTCTACATACAGCTATGGCCAGTCACACTAAGCAAATAGCATCTCTGAACACAAAGGTGGAAGAAGCAATCAAGGACTGGAAAATCAACATGACTGCCCATTTGAGTGACTACCATGATTACCATGATGACAAAACTGAATGATAAAAGTTATCTGACACAGTCATAATTAACAGCTCTCACTTTGCCACTCTAACTGTAAAGATACCCCTATTAGGATCATAAAAGACCAGCTAAAAGTTAATGTACTAGCTAACAAAATTAAAGAATACCTACTAGGAAAACAAGGTAGTAAACATTGTTTTATGATCAAATTTCATTCATATGACATGAAAAAGGATCTAATTAAACCATCAATTAGATTAAAAAATGAAGTGTACATCAATAAGTGCCTGACGAGAAAACGTCAGACTCTTTTGTTCAGATTGAGAAAACTTAACCCTTTGAGGGTTGACAGGCCCTCTCCGAGACTCGTTCTCAGGGTCGGCCAAATTTAAAAAAAAAAAAAAAATTATCTTATGAAAAGATAGAGAATTTTTTCCCGATCATAATGACACCAAAAGTTTGAAATTTTATCAGAAACTTATGGAATTATGCTCTCGCGAAGTTAGCGGTCTCGTCGATGTTTACGCATCTGTGATTTTGCCCACTTTGAGCCCCATTTTCGGCCAATTCCACTGTACTAGTTGACAAAAAACATGAATATTTCGCTAGAACTCCATTTTTTCTATCGAATAAGTGCAAGAAACCACCCATTTATCAATTTCAACTATCCAGTACAGTGGTCAGAATTTAGCAATTTTGCCAATTTCACACAAATTTCAAAAGATGGCAATTTCCGAATAGTCCAGAATAAACAAGAAAGCCATTCCTGGCACTAAAATGACATTTCCTCTGTTCATTAGTCATGTCTCAAGGCCCCTCTTATATTCTTTTGCTTTCCACTTTGAATTTTTATTCTCACAAAAAATAGATTTACTGTTATGCAGACTACTGCATTAGTGTAAAAAATGGTATAAATAACATTGGCGCACTTGCGAAAGAATATTAGACTCACCAGTTGATGTGTATTGGATGCTTGGCATGATTTGTTTACTTTTGAACTTTGGTAAAAATCGAACATTTCTGCTACTTTGAGCTCAATTTCAAGGTACTTTTCATTGTAAAACCAGTCAACATCATCTCAATTTCTGTAATATGTCTTCCATTCTATAAAATGAGACCAAGAAAACTAGAATACAACAATAAATACCATACGAAAATACAGTGCAAAGTCGCTGTTTTATTCCAAAAAAACGATCAAAGTTTTTTTTTCTCATTATGCACTGTGTGCTGCAGGATTTTTTTATACTGTGCACACTGACCACATAGATCCATTCTTTCATATGTAGGCCTACCAGCTTTCTCTCACTGGATTTGAGGGCGCTAGAATTTAGGCGTACTAGTATGTCAAAAACCCTGAGTCGTAAGCCGTACTAGTACGGCCGAAACCCTTAAAGGGTTAAACAGAAAAAAAAGTGACAAAATCCATCAGTACTTCACTCGAGATGTGAAAAATCTACTGAGAAAAAGAGATGCAGGCTGTTTGTATACTATCACTAATGAACATGATCTATCCAACTTCCTTAGAGATGCAGATCTTACCGAGACTGATTAACCAATTCATCCTTAACATTATTATCTACATGTAGTGTATGTTCCTACTGCATTATCATGCAATTCCTTTTACTATCATTTACTAGTTAGTACCAACTACCTCATGTCCTATGTTTTTTTTGTGATATTACTTGCTTATTTTGTGCTATAAGTCAAAAATCTTATTGTGCATTTAATACTTTACACCTCACAACCTGCCTTCCAAGCCTTTAAGTGCAAGCCACCACTTACTGCAGTTACTGTCGCAACCCCAAATCCTGAGGTGTCTCCTGGTGTCGCAAAATATTTGAAAAAAAAAAAAAATTCTTATGAAATGAGAAACAATCTTTTCCCAATGGTAATGACATCAAAAGTACGAAATTTGATGGAAAACTTACGGAATTACGCTCTCGCTAAGTTAGTGACCTCGACGATATTTACGAATCTGCAATTTCGCCCAATCTGAGCCCTATTTTTGGCTAATTCCATTGTTCCAGTCAACCAAACTCATAACTATTTCCTTAGAACTTTATTTGTTCTATTGATTGAGTACAAGAAACTGCCCATTTACTGATTTCAACTACCCAATAAAGTGGTCAAAAATTGGCAGTTTGGCCAATTTCACAAAAATTAAAAAATATGCCAATTTCAAAATAGGGTCCAGAATGAACAAAGCAGACATTCCTGGCTCTAAAATTACATTTTCTTTGTTCATCAGTCACGTCTCCAGGCCCTTCTGATATTACAGTGGACCCCCGGTATTCGATGGCATCAGTATTCGATAAATCCGGTATTCGATGCATTATATCGTAAAAAAAATTTCCTCGGTATTCGATTGAAAACCCGGTATTCGATACAATTCGTACGAAACCTGTCCACGTGTGGCCTGAACTGCCCCGTGTGTGCCAGTGTTTACAAGCCAGCCAGTGTGCGTGCATCTAAGGATACATTCGGTACATTCCATATTATCCATATTATCACTGTGTTCGGTGCTTGTTTCTGCAAAATAAGTCACCATGGGCCCCAAGAAAGTTTCTAGTGCCAACCCTGTGGTAAAAAGGGTGAGAATTAGTATGGAAATTAAGAAAGATTTTGAAGGGTTTGGGGCTAACCCTGAGAAGCCTATGCCAGTTGTGGACTCCATTGTGCCTACTTCAAAAATTAAGGAAATGTGTGCACAGTGGATTGAAGTGCAAACCTTTATGGATGAAAATCACCCTAACACAGCTATTGCAAGCCTTGCTGGTGGCTATTACAATGACAATGCTATTACAATGACAATGTTGTGGCCCATTTTAGACAAATCATAAAGGAACAGGAGGTACAGAGCTCTATGGATAGATTTGTGTGACAGAGGTCCAGTGACTCTCAAGCTGGTCCTAGTGGCATTAAAAGAAGAAGGGAAGTAACCCCGGAAAAGGACTTGCTACCTCAAGTCCTAATGGAAGGGGATTCCCTTTCTAAACACTAACACCTCTCCCCTCCTCCCATCCCATCAATCATCACCAGATCTTCATTAAAGGTAAGTGTCAATTATTTTATTGTTATTGTAATTATTCTATTGCATTAAACTTAATATTTCATGTAGTAAAATTTTTTTTTTTCATACTTTTGGGTGTCTTGCACGGATTAATTTTATTTCTATTATTTCTTATGAGGAAAACTGATTCGGTTCTTGATATTATCGGTATTCGATGAGCTCTCAGGAACGGATTAATATCGAATACCAGGGGTCCACTGTACTCTTACTGTTTGCCCTCCACAGCACACACAAATTAGCCTTGAGGACATTGTTTTGCCTGAATGCTCTGGGAGTTTCAGAGTGATACACCAATAAAGGTTTCACTTTGCAATCACCACTAGCATTAGCACACATCAAAAGAGTAAGCCTGTCTTTCATAGGCTTATGTCCTGGGAGTGCCTTTTCCTCCTGAGTAATGTAGGTTCTGCTTGGCATTTCTTCCAAAATAGGCCTGTTTCATCGCAATTAAGCACTTGTTCAGGTTTCAATTCTTCACTGTCTATGTACTCCTTGAATTCCTTCACATATTTTTCAGCCGCTTTTTGGTCCGAACTGGCAGCCTCACCATGCCTTATCACACTATGTATTCCACTATGATTCTTAAATCTCTCAATCCAACTTTTGCTGGCCCTAAATTCACTCACATCACCACTAGTTGCAGGGATTTTTCTAATTAAATCATCATGCAACTTCCTAGCCTTTTCACATATGATCGCTTGAGAGATGCTATCTCCTGCTATCTGTTTTTCGTTTATCCACACCAATAACAGTCTCTCAACATCTTCTATCACTTGCGATCTCTGTTTCAAAAACAAACTTGGACCTTTTGCAAGAACAGCTTCCTTGATTGCCATTTTGTTGGCCAAGATAGTAGCAATGGTTGATTGGGGTTTGGTATACAACCTGGCCAGCTCCGAGACACGCACTCCACTTTCATACTTAGCAATTATCTCTTTCTTCATTTCCATAGTAATTTCAAGTCATGAGGCAATCAGATTCAGCCACTTTTAATACAGTATCATTGTACGATTTGGTTATAATAGTTAACTGCCTGTATGAACCATGTTCTCTCTTGCTTCCTCATTGCTTGGTGAAAGAATATTTTTTGTACAGTGAACCCCTGGTTTTCATAATTAATCCATTCCAGAGAGCGACTAAACCCGAATCTGACTAATTCCGAATCAATTTTCCTCATAAGAAATAATGGAAATCCAATTAATCCATTTCAGATATCCAAAAGTATTAAAAAAAGGTTTTCTACATGAAATATACATTTACCTACACAGAAAACAATGATACATGAAGAATAAAACAATAACAACATCACACTTGCCTTTATTGAAGACATGGTGATGTGTGGAGGGCGGGAGGAGGGGAGAGGATGGAGGAGTTTACAACTGTTTGGAATATAAGAACATAAGATAGAAGGAACACTGAAGCAGGCCTACTGGCTTATGTGAGGCAGGTCCAATTCTCCCACCAGCTTAAGCCAATGCCTTGACCTAGTGAGGTCAGACACATCACTTAAGGGAAGAGCACTGCACCTGACCTAGTAGCACAAGCCAGTAAGGTCCAACTCACACCCACCCACCCACACCCACTTATGTATTTATCCAACCTATTTTTAAAACTACACGTCTTAGTGCCTATGATGGTACTCAGGAGTTTGTTCCGCTCATCCACAACTCTATAAAAACTTCTGGTACCAAGTCCTTATCCTGGGTTACTTCTCTTCTTTGTTTTTTAATGCCACTAGGACCAGCTTGAGAGTCACTGGACCCCTGATGCTCAAAAAAAGTGTTCCAGAGAGGTCTGTTTCTGGCATATGTTAGGAACTGTGTTGGGAGACAGGACAAGACAGTCCTTCAATATGACACTAATATCAGCTCTACGGCTTATTTATCAAGCACAATTCATCTAATGTGACAAAATAAACAATATTAATAACATAGAAACATGATATATATACTCTAGAATGAATAAAATATGGCATTAAGAATGCCAAGAGTGATGGTGTGTTGTTTGTTGTTGGGTGTATAAGGGCCACCAAAAGATAACGAGAATACAACCATAAAAACCGTACGAAAATATACCGCTAAGGGGCAGCTAATGGCTGAGAAAAGAACTCCATTATTTATGGTCCGATTTCTTTCAATTTTGGTGTACGTTAAGAAGCATCTTTCCATTATACATTGCCCAAGTTTCAGTGGTGACATGTACTTAGCTCTGTGAAGACCTGTTTGCGCGCTCTCTACGAATTGAAGCAAGATGCCCTCCATCGAGCAACTTTACCAACAGCTTAAGGAAGAATTGAGGATGGCGAAGATGGAGATTCAGCGACTGACCAAGGAAAACAAGAAGATTCGTAGTAGTCCTCCTGTTTTGAGTCCTCAGGTCAAGAAAGGAAACTGGTCAGTGGCTGGACAGCAGGGAACGAAGTTGACGATCAAGAAGGCGAATGGAAAGGTAGAAACGATGAAGAAGAAAGAGACTGCCGTGGAAACTGTTGTGGAAACATCTAATACATTCTCAGTGCTACCCGACGAATGTGAGTCGACTACTGGGAACGTCACGACGAACGACACCAAGAAAGGTAAGAATATTGTTGTTGTTGGGGATAGCCAAGTTAGGTATATGGATAGGGCGTTCTGCTTGAAGGACAGGAGTAGGAGACAAAGGGTTTGCTTTCCTAGGGCTGGGATGGAGGATATTGTTAGCCGTCTGGATGACATCATGAGAGGTAATGGGAGCAATCCTATTATCTGTCTCAGTGCTGGAGGCAACGATGTCGGCAGACGTAGGAGTGAAGACCTGATTAGCAGGTATAGGTCAGCAATAGAAATAATTAGGAGGAAGGGTGGGAACCCTGTCATATGTGGTATTTTGCCAAGGAGAGGAGTTGGAAATGAATGGTTGTCCAGGGCAATTGGTGTCAATTGCTGGCTGGACAAATACTGTAAGGAAAATGCGGTAACATTCACTGACAACTGGGACCTCTTCTATGGCAGAAATGACATGTATGCCAGGGATGGGGTTCACTTATCTAGGTCTGGGGTGGGAGCACTGGCAACTGCAGTGGAGGGAGCTGTTAGTACTTTAAACTAGTTAGTGGTATGGGTTTTGGCAGGAAAACAGTGAAGTCCCAGTGTAGTAATATTATGAGTTCTACGGGAACTAGTAATAAGCAGAACGAGGTAGATATTGAAAAGCCAGTGACACTGGGTGATAAGGACAGTAATAGGTTTAGTAGAAAAACAGAAATGAGCAGGAAGGGTAAAGAGAAAGGAGAGTGTTTCAATGTTTATTATGCTAATAGCCGTAGTGCTAGGAATAAGATGGAGGAGTTGAGATTAGTTGCTAGTGCAGATAACATTGATGTATTTGCCTTAACTGAGACGTGGTTTAATTAAAAAAGTCGGGACATGCCTTCGGAATGTCGCATTCAGGGTTTTAAATTGTTCCAAGTAGATAGAAGTATCGGGAGGGGGGTGGGGTGGCATTGTATGTCCGAGATCGCTTGAACTGTTGCATAAAAACAGGTATTAAGTCTGAAAGTTTTTCTTTTTCGGGCCACCCTGCCTTGGTGGGAATCGGCCAGTGTGATAATAAATAAAAATAAGTCTGAAGTAACACATACAGAGTTTGTTTGGATAGAATTTTCAGAGGGGCATGAAAAACTGATTTTAGGAGTGATATACCGTCCCCCAAACTTAGATAGGGACCAAGGGAGACTACTATGGGTGGAAATTGTTAAGGCCACAAGGCACGATAATGTAGTAATTCTAGGAGACTTTAACTTTAGTCATATTGATTGGAATTTCTTGACTGGGAATTTAGAATCATACGACTTCTTAGAAGTAGTTCAGGATTGTTTTTTGAAGCAGTTTGTGACAGAACCTACAAGGGGAAATAACCTGCTTGACTTAGTTCTGGCAAACAATGAATCCCTTGTTAATAATTTAGAAATTTCAGAGGAACTGGGTGCTAGCAACCACAAATCAATTACATTTAGCATTGAATGGAAGTACAATAGTAGCGATAACTCAGTAACAGTCCCAGATTTTCGCTTAGCAGATTACGATGGGCTTAGAGAACACTTATCATCTGTTGACTGGGGTAACGAAGAGAGCTATCAGTATGACAGTTTTCTGAACACTATACATGAGGCTCAAAGAACGTTTATCCCGTATAAAGAAATTAGATCAAATAGAAATGACCCAAAATGGATGAATAATAGGCTGAAATATCTACTAGGGCAAAAGAATGGAATTTATAGGCATATCAAAAGAGGTGAGGGTCATCTTATGAATCAGTATATTGACATTAAGAGGGACATTAAAAAGGGGATAAGAAAAGCTAAAAGGGACTATGAAATTAAAGTTGCTAGGGATTCTAAAGCTAACCCAAAGACTTTTTTCCAGGTCTATAGAACAAAAGTTAGAGATAAGATAGGTCCCCTTAAAAATAACTATGGGCATCTTACTGACAAAGAGAATGAAATGTGCTCAATATTAAATAATTATTTTCTCTCAGTTTTTACACAGGAAGACACTAACAATATTCCAGCAATTAATTTTTATAGTGGGCTAGAAGAAGATAAATTATGTAACATCACAATCACTAGTGAAATGGTTGTGAAGCAGATAGACCGACTGAAGCAAAATAAGTCGCCGGGTCCTGATGAGGTTTTTTCAAGGGTTCTTAAGGAATGCAAAATGGAACTCTGTGAACCATTAACTAATATTTTTAATTTATCTCTTCAAACAGGTGTAGTGTCTGATATGTGGAAGATGGCTAATGTAATTCCTATTTTTAAAACAGGGGACAAGTCGTTACCGTCAAATTACCGCCCAATAAGCCTGACCTCAATTGTAGGCAAATTACTAGAGTCAATTATAGCTCAAATTATAAAAAGCCATCTCGATAAGCATAGCTTGATTAATGATACTCAGCATGGATTCACAAGAGGCCAGTCTTGTCTAACTAATTATTAACTTTCTCAGTAAAGCTTTGAGGCTGTTGACCACGATAAAAAATTTGATATTATTTACTTAGATTTTAGTAAGGCTTTTGATAGAGTTCCGCACCATAGACTGTTAAAGAAAGTGGCAGCTCATGGCATTGGGGGAAAAGTGCTCTCATGGATCGAGTCATGGCTCACAGACAGGAAGCAGAGAGTGTCCATAAATGGGGTTAAATCCGAGTGGGGATCTGTAACAAGTGGCGTTCCACAGGGATCAGTCTTGGGCCCGTTGTTGTTTATAATATATATCAATGATCTTGATGAGGGAATTACTAGTGATATGAGCAAATTCGCCGATGACACAAAGATAGGTAGGATAATTGATTCAAACGTAGATGTTATGGAACTTCAGGAGGATTTAAACAAACTCTATTCTTGGTCAGAAAAGTGGCAGATGCAGTTCAATGTAGATAAATGCAAGGTTCTGAAGCTCGGGAGTGCCCATAACCCTAGTACTTATAAGTTAAATGATGTAGAACTTAGCCATACAGATTGCGAAAAGGACTTGGGGGTTATGGTGAGCAGCAACCTTTAACCAAGACAGCAATGCCTAAGCGTACGTAATAAGGCAAATAGATTACTGGGATTTATATCAAGAAGTGTAAGCAACAGAAGTCCAGAGGTTATACTGCAGCTTTATACATCATTAGTAAGGCCTCACCTAGATTATGCAGCTCAATTCTGGTCTCCATATTACAGAATGGACATAAATTCGTTAGAAAACATTCAGCGTTGGATGACTAAATTAATACATAGCATTAGAAATCTTCCTTATGAAGAAAGATTGAAGACTCTTAAGTTACATTCACTTGTTAGACAAAGAATAAGGGGAGACATGATCGAAGTGTATAAGTGGAAGATAGGTATTAATAAAGGGGATATTAATAAGGTCTTGAGGATATCTCTCCAAGAGAGAACCCGCAGTAATGGATTTAAATTAGACAAGTTTAGATTTAGAAAGGACATAGGAAAGTATTGGTTTGGAAATAGGGTAGTTGATGAGTGGAACAGTCTACCTAGTTGGGTTATTGAGGCTAGGACTTTGGGTAGTTTCAAATTTAGGTTGGATAAGTACATGAGTGGGAGGGGTTGGATTTGAGTGGGACTTGCACATCAGTGCTTATTTCTTGGGTAGCATTGAAAATTGGGTTGGGCAAATGTTTTGTTAGTTGGATGAATTGTAAAGGACCTGCCTAGTATGGGCCAACAGGCCTCCTGCAGTGTTCCTCCTTTCTTATGTTCTTATAAGATAGTCCAACAAACAAATGAGATCCAATTCCCTAGATCAAGAGCAAGAACCCCTCACCAGTGTCAAGGAACTTCCCTTGAGGCCTGCTCGCATCTGGAAGTTTCGCTTGCGTCTGGAAGCAAAAAATAGACTGAGCAACTGCTCGTATCTGGAAAAACTCAAACGTGGGTGCACTTGTAAGCAGAGGTTCCACTGTATTTTGTCGTGCCTCCTGAGAGCCAGAATGGATTAATTGCATTTCAATTAATTTAAATGAGGAAAATTGACTCAGCATACGAGCAAATCAGGATAAAAGCAACGTCACAGAACGGATTAAACTCGTAAGCAAAGGTTCCACTGTAATAATTTTACTCAGGTGCTAACTATAACTCTCTCATTTGTAATATCTACAAAGATTGCAATGCTTAGCAACTGTGCATAGAATGTTTACAAAAACAATGACAAAGTTTACTCACTCAGGATTACCAGCATATGACAGTTGAGGGGGGCGGATGCCAAAGTGGACAATGACAGGATAATTTATAGTTTCTTCACTGACTTGGTCACGATCCAACTGATCCACTCGAATGCTGCAAGGTTTCATGCCTGGACTTGTAACTACCATACCTAGGAATCACAAGAAAATTGGTACACTGTACTGATTTTTTTTCTCTATATTGCCCTGTATGTATATGTGCACTGTGTGTTTTAAAATGATATTCATTAATATTTATTATTAAAATGTTCCTACTCCTAGCACACCAAATTAATAAAGGTCAACAGTATTAATATTATAATAATTCATTCTAAAACTGGTGTCCATGAAAAATAATAGCAAAGCATTTACTAATTAACAAGTTGCATGAGGAGACTTACCTTTCAGATGATCAGCATAATTCTGCCACTGGTACTGAGACATTCCTAGAAGCTGAGCAAGATCTTCAGGCTGAATCAAAGGACCACTGTTCTTTAAAAGGAAACTCAATACTTCATTCATTGACAAGATTTCTTTCCCATTATCTGTAACCCAGGTGAACAATAAATATTAAGAAACAAGATAAAAAATAAAGAGTTTTAGTTATTTATGTGATGTGCTAATCCCATATGGATCATTCAGCACAAGTAATGTTGGAGGCTCGACCCTCCATTCACTAAATGTGAGACAGACACACTACTAAACTGTCCTCGCTTAGTTCAAAATAAAGGGTAAAAGCAAATCACTGCTATTTTTTTTCTCATACACAAAAAACTGTAATAAATATTTAATGCATCCACCTAGTGTATATTCACATAACTAACCAATATAAATGCTAGCACTCTTGAGTGTATTGAAAAAGCAACTGTTTTGCTCTTATATGTGCACTGTACATACCACGGATTTCTTTTTTTCATGGCAGCAGTTGTAACTACCATACCTAGGAATCACAAGAAAATTATTTCTACAATAAATGTTTCAGGCACTCCTTAAAGTTTTTGTTGATATAGCCTTGGTACACTGTACTATTTTTTCTACGAAGGCAGAGTGACCCAAAGAAGGAACATATTCACCATCATTCATTCAATATCCATCTTGACAGAAGTGTGTGAACATCACAATTCTCATGACATTCCAATCATTCCCACCCACCACAGGTATTATCACTCATTTATCTAACAACCATAACTGAGACTGTATGACTAAGATGTACATATGGTACACTAGACTACTGATCAAATGTTCCCAATTGCAGTGACATCAGTGCCAGGATGATGCACAGTCATCAGTCTCTCACACTGCCAATGACAATTAACTGCCATTTCCATTATGTATTTAACCCTTTGACTGTTTCAGTCATACATATACATCTTACGCGCCACTGTTTCTGACACATTTATACGCGTAAATTCTAGAGGCTTCAAATCAAGCGGGAGAAAGCTGGTAGGCCAACATGTGAGAGAATGGGTCTGTGTGGTCAGTGTGCACCACATAAATAAAATCCTGCAGCATGCAGTGCGAAATGAGAAAACAAAAACTCTGACCGTTTTTTGGGATTAAAACGCTGACTTTGAGGTGTATTTTCGTATAGTATTTATCGTTGTATTCTCGTTTTCATGGTCTCACGTGATAAAATGGAAAACATATTACAGAAATAGAAATTATTTTGTTTACTTTCATGATGAAAACGACCTTGAAATTGAGCTCAAACTAGCGGAAATGTTCGATTTTTACCAATGTTCAGTAGTAAGCAAATCACACCACACGTCCAATACACTTCAACTGGGGAGTCTAATATTCTTTCACTAGTGCACTGATATTATTTATACCATTTTTACAATAATGCAGTAGTCTGCATAACAGTAAATTTTGTATTTTTTTGTATGAATAAAAAATCAAAACAGAAAACAATAGTAATATAAGAGGGGCCTAGAGATGTGACTAATGAACAGAGGATATATTATTTTAGTGCCAAGAATGTCTACATTGTTTATTCTGGACCCTATTTTGAAATTAGCATCTTTTTTAATTTGCGTGAAATTGGCCAAATTGCCAATTTCTGACCACTTTACTGGGTAGTTCAATATCGGTAAATGGGCAGTTTCTTGTACTCAACTGATAGAAAAAATGGAGATCTAAAGAAATAGCTATGAGTCTGGTCAACTGGAACAATGGAATTGGCCAAAAACAGGGATCAAAGTCAGCGAAATCACCAATACATACATGTCGCCGAGACCGCTAACTTCGCGGGAGCATAATTCCGTGAGTTTTCGATCAAATTTCGTACTTTTGGTGTCCTTACCATCGGGAAAAGATTCTCTATCATTTCATAAGAAAAAAAAAGTTTTTTTTTTTTTTCAAAAAATTTATCGACATAGAATGACAGTTTCAGAAAGGGGCCTGCGACAGTCAAAGGGTTAAGAAAGAAACAACAGGCTGACCCACTGATATATGACATTTTGGATTTCAAGCACCACCTTCACAACAGCCATCCTGCTGCCATCCCTAACATTTGCAACACAGATGCTAAGGACACAGTCTCTTTCAGACAGTTCCTTGATTTCTGGATTCTTAGCAAGAATACTTGAAACAATTTCATCATCTGAATAAAAAGGTAAAGAGTTAACCACAGTTACCTTTGGCAGAACCTCAACAGGTTCAGAGAAAACAGGGAAAACAGGAAGTATGGAAGCATCAGCTTGCTGCTTCGTCTCAGCAGTTAGTAAACTAAGCATTGCTTTGATTGTTACGAATGCATTCATACTTGTGTTCCCTAATTTGTCATTGCAGGTTTCTAGATGTCTTACGCATCCTCATCCCTGCAAGGGATTCTATATATCAATGCTTCCAACCTCCAATCACCTTCCCCTCATTCACACATTTATTAAACAAAAATACCAACCACTCCAACACTATCTCCCCCTGCTTTTAACATTTCTGTCATGATCCCATCAGTTCCAGCTGCTTCACCCTCTTTCATTCTACTTAATGCCTCACACACCTCACCCACACTCACATCCTGCTCTTCTTCACTCATAAAAGATGTTATACCTCATTGGCCAGTGTATGAAATTACTGCCTCCCTTTCTTCATCAACATTTAACCCTTAAACGGTCGAAACGTATATATACGTTCTCTCGCACAGCACCCTGAATATTTTGAGAAACCAAAAATTGATTTTTTTATAGGAAAACAGAGTATGTAGTAACCAGATGTCCCCATTTTTTTTATATGGCAGACACACTAAGTGCACACACCCATTCTCTCACGTGTAGGCGACTCAGTCATATCGTGCCAATATTGAATGAATGACAAATGAAACATATATATATATATACGTTTGGGACGCTACGCGAGAGAACGTATATATACGTTTGGACCGTTTAAGGGTTAAAAGTTCCTCAAAATATTCCCGCCATCTAACAAATACCCCCCACCTCCCCAGCTACTAACTCCCCTACTCTGTTTTTAACAGACATAACCATTTCTTCCCTAGGTTTTCTTGTTTATTTCACTCCAAAATTTTTTTCTTCTCAGCAAAATTTCTTGACAGTGCCTCTCCTGCTCTATCATTTGCACTCTCTCACCACTCTCTTCACCTTTCCTTTACTCTCCATATACCCTGCCCTTCTTATATCACTTCTGCTTTGTAAAAACCTCTCATAAGCTACCTTTTTCTCTTTTATTGCATCCTTTACCTCATCATTCCACCAATTACTTCTCATTCCTCCTGCCCCCACCCTCCTTTAACCACAAACTTCTGCCCCAAATTCTAATACTGCATTTTTTAAACTATCCCATCCCTCTTCAACCCCCAGCCCCACTACCCACACTTGCACTAGCCCACCTTTCTGCCAAGAGTTGCTTAAATCTTACCCTAACTTCCTGCTCCCTTAGTTTATAAGCTTTCACCTTACTATTGTCATTTTCCTTCTGTCCCATTTACCTCTTACTCAAATTGTAGCTACAACTAGATAATGATCTGTTGCCCCTCTATAACATGTACATCCTGGAGCCTACCCATCAACCTTTTATCCACCAACACATAATCTAAAACTATTTTCATTACATGCTATATCATATCTTGTATACTTATTTATCCTCTTTTTCATAAAATATGTACAGTATTACTTATTACCAAACCTCTTTCTACACATAGTTCAATAAAAGGCTCCCCATTTTCATTTACCCCTGGCACCCCAAATTTACCTACTACTCCCTCTACAACATTTTTATCCACTTTATCATTGAGATCCCCAACCACAAGTACTCTCTCACTTGGTTCACAACTCCCCACGCACTCACTCGACATTTCCCAAAAATCTCTCTCTCTTGTCTACACTTCTCTCTTCTCCAGGTGCATAAACACTTACTATAACCCACTTTTCACATCCAACCCTTATTTTACTCCGCATAATCCCTGAATTTACACATTTATATTCCTTCTTTTCCTGCCATCACTTATCCTTCAACATTATCGCTACTCCGTCCTTAGCTCTAACTCTATTAGAAACCCTTGACGTAATCCCATTTATTTCTCCCCACTGAAACTCTCCTACTCCCTTCAGCTTTGTTTCACTTAGAGCCAGGACATCCAGCTTCTTTTCATTCATAACATCCACAATTTTCTCTTTCTTATCATTCGTACAACCATTCAAACATCTCACTTTGATGGTTTTCTTCTTTTTCTTTTGTGGCATGCAAAGAGTACATAACCTTTATTCGGAGCATGTACACACCCTCATTTACAGGCTATCTCCCCCAACCAGCAAACCAGGTGACTGAGGGTTGACGATGGGGCCCCGTCGTTCAACCAGTACCCAGGTTCCAGCCAATGAGAAGATGGTTTTGGCAATCGCAGAGGATATGTGGGTACCACTCTCCTGTCTGCCCTTGTCATTCCCATTCTAGAGCTGGTTGAAGCATGGTCTGCTCTCTCTAGTGGCTTCTATTCTGCCTTGCTTACCGTGGAGTGCACTAATACCTATTGCTGTACATGGTAAAGGATAATATAAGTCAAAAGTTTTCTGCTGTGTTTATTTTGCTCCCTTTACACCCAGGATAATAGGCCATTTGGACTCCTGGGTTGTAATATAGGTAACCTGTCCGAGAGCTGGAGCTGGACTTAGAGAAAGGGTTGGGCCTAGGGTGAAGCTGGAAGCAAGAACATTGTGTAGCTTGCTGTCTGGCATTGCATTTAGCTTTACCAACGCTTTACAAACTTTGCGTGTCAGTTGCTTTGCTATGATCAGCCTTGCTATTGTATGATCGTTCAACAGCTTGCTACTATTAAGACACATGTGCAACATCTGGGTATCTTTATTGTAGACGTTTCGCCATCCAGTGGCTTTATCAATACAAATTCTAGGACATAACTTGAAGACAGTAGAACTATGTACAGAAGATGAGGTAATCAGTCCCTCAACCTAGCAGTAGGTGCGAAGAGCCACTGGATGGCGAAACGTCTACAATAAAGATACCCAGATGTTGCACATGTGTCTTAATCTCATCTTGTCGGTATTATATACCATTCGTACACAGCTTGCTACTAGCTTGTTCAGGTGTGCTTGCTTCGCTACAGTCAATCTTGTGGAACAGAGTGTAGTTTTCTGTCTGGCATTGCATTCAGCTTTGCCAACGCTTTACAAATTTTGCGTGTCAGTTGCTTAGCTATGGTCATCCTTGCTATTGTATGATCATTCAACAGCTCGCTACTAGCCTGTTTGGTGTGAAGATTTTGTAGTCAGCTTTGCTATTGCGTATCCACCTTGTATGCATATTCTGCAATCGTACTGTGCACAGCTAAGCGTGTTCTGCAAATAACGTGTTATGTTGGGGTATTCTGCAATCGTACTGTGCATAGCAAATAACTTATACATTGGGGTATGCCACCTAGACAAGTCAGACGTCTGGTGTCAGCATATACATGTACGTGTACTTTGTTTAACCTACCTAAATTGTCCCTACAGTATTGTTGGCAAATTGCTCGCTCCATTGGCATTGATTACGAACGCACTCTCACAGCTGCGCAACTGCGTTCACTGATCACTGACAAACTTCGAGAAGAAGAGATGGCACCTCAGAATCCTCCCTCTACGGGAGCTAGAACAAAACTCCTATGTTCTCACAGGAGGAAGATGATATATCAATGGAGCAAAATCATCAGTCTAGTGCAGCAGGGTTGTCTCACGGTGAATCAGCGGCATTGGCACTTGAGCTGGCAAAAATCAATCTTGAGCAGACTAGGGAACAGAGAGCATTTGCAAAAAAAGAATTTGATAGGGAAAAAGAGAGGAGGCAGTTTTTGCATTCTGTAAATGACTTTAGTTTACAGAAAGCAGTACAGCTTGTTCCCCGCTTCAATGAGGCCGAACCAGAACAACTTTTCGAAGCTTTCAAAAATGAGGCTCGAGCCTTGAGGTGGCCGGAACAGCATTGGGCATCGTTGGTTCACACAGCATTATTTGGTAAGGCACAGGAATTTACGTCAGTGTTAAATGACACTGATTTTTCCGATTATAAAGTAGTGAAGACCACAGTGTTGGGAGCATATACGTACTTGTATCCCAGCTAAGTATCGGAAGCTTTTTAAGCTTCCGATTTTGTGCGACAGCAGATCAAAGCTTTTACCAGCTGGTATAAAGCAAGTGGTGTTGCTACCTTCGATGATCTTGTGCAGCTTATTCTGACTGACAACCTGCTGGAGTCTGTGGGACCAGAGGTTCGAGTCTTTCTGCAGGATCGTGACTTAACAATTGCATTGGAGGCAGCCAGGTTGGCTGATACCTTTGAAACTAACCGCTCCTTGTTTGAGTGGTCCCGTCTCTCTTTTCAACAGCCTGGCATAAGCAGAGATCGTCAACCTTGGAGAATGAAGTGCCAGCCGGAGGGAGAACGTCTACGTCAGCCAACTAAGCCACCTGGTGAGCCACACTTCTCAACTTATGGTCCACCTGGTGAGAGAGAAACTACTCAACGTGGTGCATCTCGACAACAGTATCCAGAGAGACACCAGCCAGAGCGACACCAGTTGCAACGTCAGCAGGAAGTAAAGGGCAAGCCTGTCGTCTGCTTCCTCTGTAACAAAGTAAGTCACATCCGCCCGAACTGCCCCCACAAACCCCAACCCATTGGGAAAATCTCTAATATCCCTAGTAACATGTCCCCGAGAGAAGTAGAAAAAGGGATGGCCTCTTATTACTGTGTCTTATTTCCCTTCAGGAAATCTCCGAAACAACTGAAGTCAAAACCTTTAGAGATACTGGAGCATATTGCTCACTTATAAGAGAGGGAATATTACCCCTTTCAAAGAACACTTCCTTGAATTCCTCTGTTTTATTGGAAGCATTTGGAGGAGCTATATATTCTGTCCCTTTGCATAAAATTTATGTACAGTGCAAATATTACACTGGGTACTTGACTGTGGGTGTATCCGAAGGATTCCCCATGAAAGATGCCATGTTATTACTGGGTAATAACATTACCACTGCTAGTGTGTGTCCTGAACCCATAATGATTAATTCTTCTCCGGTGGTGGGCATAACTCGGGCAACATCCCAAGGGTTGTCTGGTGAGAATGTTGACCTATCCTTGGACGACTCCGATCTCGGAATAGCCACGTTGTTTTACGAGGAAAACTGGCCAAAGCCTCGTAGATCAAGTGAACAGACCCAGATCAAGCCTTCCTATTCCAAGGTTGCAGGATTGCCAGATATCTCTGTTTCCATGCCCAAGGGACTGTCCTTCTGGGAGGAACAACGAAAGGACCATTCTTTAAATTTCGCTTTTCAGGCAGCCATGGATCATCCGGTCAAGTATGAACTTAAAAATGACTATTTGATCTGCACTGAGACTGGTAAGGAGATAGAGGGCCGGCAATTGTCTGACAGGTTAGTAGTTCCAACACAGTTTAGACCTCAAATATTGAATATAGCTCATAATACTTCATTAGGAGGTCACTTAGGAATTACTAAAACCTTATATAGAATCACAAAAGAATTTTATTGGCCAAAATTAAAGCAGGATGTGAAGAATCATATCTGGTGTTGCCGAGAATGTCAGCAAGTAGGGAAACCCGGACATTCCATTAAACCTGCACCTCTCCAACCTATACCTGCTGATGGAGACCCTTTTGCAGATTTAATTATAGATTGTGTAGGTCCACTACTTAGGTCAAAGTCAGGAAATCAGTATTTATTTACCATTATGGATAGAGTAACTAGATATCCTGAAGCAATTCCCATGTGCAGTATTAATACTAAAGCTATTCTCAAAGCTTTAACAAGATTTATTTCTTGTTTTGGCATTCCTAAAACTATTCAAAGTGATCAAGGTACTAACTTCAATGCCAAAGCATTTAGGGAAGCATTAACTAGGTTAGGGATAATCCACAACTTATCCATCAGGCTATTAAAGGACTTGAAGGCACGGCAGTGTACCTGGATGATATTGTTGTGGTGTTTGATACTTGGGATCAACACCTATTTAGACTTAAGGCTCTTTTTGAGACCTTTCAGAGTTCCCATTTAACTGTTAATTTATCTAAGTCTTCCTTTGGCCAGGCCACTGTTACTTTTCTAGGCCATGAAGTAGGTAGTGGTAAAGTTGCTCCTAAACTTGCTAAAGTTCTTGCCATTAAAGATTATCCAGTTCCACATGATAGGAAATCTCTTCAACGTTTCCTAGGCATGATAGGATTTTACAGAAGATTCAGTGAGAATTTCTCAGATATTGTAGCCCTTCTTACCTCTCTTACCAGTCACAAAGTTCCCTTTATTTGGACTTCAGTTGCTCAGGATGCTTTTGACAAAGCAAAAAGATTATTGTGTACTGCACCCATTCTTTTGTCTCCAGACTTCTCCAAACCTTTCTCATTACAGGTTGATGCTTGTGAGTCTGGGGTTGGGGCAGTACTGTTGCAAAACGGGGCCAAGGAGATGCAGCCTGTAGCCTTCTTCTCGGCCAAGTTCCAACCACATCAGAGGGCTCTACCATTGAAAAAGGAGCCCTCGCACTGGTACTGGCTTTGGAGCACTTTGATGTATACGTGGGACAAACTTCGCAGGTGATCACTGTCTTCAGTGATCACAATCCTCTAGTATATCTCCAAACCATGAAGAACCACAACACAAGGCTCATGAGATGGACGCTATGACTGCAACCCTATTTTCTGAGAATTGTACATATTGCCGGCAAAGAAAATATGTTGGCAGACTCTTTATCTAGAGTCTAACAATATTATTTATAATAATTATATATTAGGTTAGGATGTGTTAGGTTACTTGTGGTACTCTCTTCCAAGCTCTTTTTTTTTATCCCCTGGTGTGGGTTTTTTTTTTAGTGAGGGGATGCGGGCTACCGTCCGCCCGTGTCTTGGACCTAAGCTAGCCTGACTGTCTGCTGTCTCGCTCTGAGTTTAGGGTTTGGCTTTTTGTCACGTGAAAAGCTGGGAGCCTAATCCTGAGCCTTCTTGGGGTGGGGGTGTGGCATGCAAAGAGTACGTAACCTTTATTCGGCGCATGTACACACCCTCATTTACAGGCTATCTCCTCCAACCAGCAAACCAGGTGACTGAGGGTTGACAATGGGGCCCTGTCGTTCAACCAGTACCCAGCCAATGAGAAGATGGTTTTGGCAATCGCAGAGGTTATGTGGGTACCACTCTCCATTCTAGTGGCTTCTATTCTGCCTTGCTTACCATGGAGTGCACTAATACCTATTGCTGTACATAGTGTATATAGTGTACATACTTCTTCTAGGTAGTAGGTTGGTAGACAGCAACCACCCAGGGAAGTACTACCGTCCTGCCAGATGACTGTGAAACAAAAACCTGTAACTGTTTTGCATGATGGTAGGATTGCTGGTTTCTTTTTCTGTCTCATAAACACGCTAAGATAACAGGGATATCTTGCTACTCCTACTTACACTTTGGTCACACTTCACAGACACGCACATGCATATATATATATACATACATCTAGGTTTTTCTCCTTTTTCTAAATAGCTCTTGTTCTTTTTTATTTCTTCTATTGTCCATGGGGAAGTGGAAAAGAATCTTTCCTCCGTAAGCCATGCGTGTCGTATGAGGCGACTAAAATGCCGGGAGCAATGGGCTAGTAACCCCTTCTCCTGTATACAATTACTAAAAAAGAGAAGAAGAAAAACTTTATAAAACTGGGTTGCTTAAATGTGCGTGGATGTAGTGCGGATGACAAGAAACAGATGATTGCTGATGTTATGAATGAAAAGAAGTTGGATGTCCTGGCCCTAAGCGAAACAAAGCTGAAGGGGGTAGAGAGTTTCAGTGGGGGGAAATAATAGGGATTAAATCTGGAGTATCTGAGAGAGTTAGAGCAAAGGAAGGGGTAGCAGTAATGTTAAATGATCAGTTATGGAAGGAGAAAAGAGAATATGAATGTGTAAATTCAAGAATTATGTGGATTAAAGTAAAGGTTGGATGCGAGAAGTGGGTCATAATAAGCGTGTATGCACCTGGAGAAGAGAGGAATGCAGAGGAGAGAGAGAGATTTTGGGAGATGTTAAGTGAATGTATAGGAGCCTTTGAACCAAGTGAGAGAGTAATTGTGGTAGGGGACTTGAATGCTAAAGTAGGAGAAACTTTTAGAGGGGTGTGGTAGGTAAGTTTGGGGTGCCAGGTGTAAATGATAATGGGAGCCCTTTGATTGAACTTTGTATAGAAAGGGGTTTAGTTATGGGTTAATACATATTTTAAGAAAAAAGGTAAAAAAGTATAACATATGATGTGGGGCAAAGACAGTTTTTTTGGGTTATGTATTGGTTAAAAAGATGTTGGTAGATTCAGGATGTACATGTTTATAGAGGGGCACAGATATATCAAAACACTTTCTAGTTGTAGCACACTGAGAGTAAAAGGTAGATGGGATACAAGAAAAAGGCATCAGGGAAAGAGAGGTGGGTTATAAACTAAAGAGGAGGATTTGGGGTAAGATATAAACAGCTATTGGGGATAGATGGGCTAATGAGAGCATAGGCAATGGGGGTCGAAAAGGTATGGGGTAGGTTTTAAAAAAGTAGTGTTAGAGTGTTCAGCAGAAGTTTTTGGGTTTTCAGGAAAGTGGGTGGGAGGGAAGAGGAGCGATTGGTGGAATGAGATGTAAAGAGGTAGTGGGGAAAAAAGTTAGCATAGAAAATTTTTACAAAGTAAAGTGATGCAAGGAGGGAAGGTATATGGAAAAAAAGGAAAATTTAAGAGAGTGGTGAAGCAATGAAAAAAAGAGGCAAATGAGAGAGTGGGTGAGATGTTATCAAAAAATTTTTGTTGAAAAAAAAAAAATTTTTGGAGTGGTTTAAAAAAAAAACCCTAGAGAACAAATGGTTTGTCATTTAAAAAATAGGAGAGGGGGGTTATTAATGGAGAGTTAGAGGGTATTGGGAAGAGGGAAAGGAATATTTTGAGGAATGTTAAAGTTGATGAAGTGGGAAGCGTTTTTGGTATGGGCAAGGGGGAAATAACATCTTGTAGGAGTGAGGAAGACCCATTTGTGGGGGGGGAAAGTTCGTGAGGCGTGGGTAAAAAAAAAGGGGGGTAAGGGCACCCGGGGATTGATGGGATAAATAGAAATGTAAAAGCAGGTGGGGATATAGTTTTGGAGGGGTTGGTGCAATTATTTAATAAATGTAGGGAAAGAGGGAAAGGGTACCTAGGGATTGGCAAGAGCATGCATATTCCCTTTGTAAAAAAGGCAAAGGGGAAAAAAGAGAGTGCAAAAATTATGGGGGATAGTCTGTTAGTGTACCTGGAAAAGGTATGGTAGAGTTATAATTAAAGAATTAAGATAAGACGGAGAATAGGTAGCAATAAAACAAGGGGTTTAGGAAAGGTGGGGGGTGTGTGGCCAGGTGTTTACTGAAACATATAAAGTGAACAGTATTTAGAAAAGGCTAAAGAGGTCTTTGGGCATTTATGGTTTCAAAAGGCGTTGAAGGGTGGATAGGGGGGCATGTGGCAGTTTTTTTAAAGGTATGGTGTAGGGGGTGGTTACTGAAAGAAAGGGAAGAGTTTTTAGAGGATATGAGGCTCAGTTAGAGTAGTAGGAAAGAGGGAAATTTTTTTCCCAGTAAAAGTGGGCCCTTTTGACAAGGATGTGTGATGTCACCGGGTTGTTTTAAAATATTTATAGATGGGGTTGTAAGAAAGTAAGCGGGGTCTTGGCAAAAGGCGTGGAGTTAAAAAATAAAAAATCACACACAAAGTGGGGGTTGTCACAGTGCTCTTTGTGATGACACGTGCTTTGGGAGATTCTGAAGGAAGTTGCAGGAAAGGTGGTGAATTTTTGGTAGGGGGTGCAAAAGAAGAAAAAATTTAAAAGGGGAAACAGGAAAGAGTAAGGGTTTTGGGGTAAAAAAAAGATTAGGTGATGAAAGATTTAAATCAGATTGGAGGGGGAATTTGGGGGAGGTGAATATTCAGATATTTGGGAGGGACGTTCAGCGGATGGGTCTATGAAAGATGAGGTGAATCATAAAATTGATGAGGGAAAAAGAGTGAGTGGTGCACTTAGGAGTCTGTGGAGACAAAGAACTTTGTCCTTGGAGGCAAAGAGGGGAATGTATGAGAGTATAGTTTTACCAACGCTCTTTAGGGTGTGTGAAGCGTGGGGTGATGAATGTTGCAGCGAGAGAAGGCTGGAGGCTTGGAGATGTCATGTCTGAGGGCAATGTGTGGTGTGAATATAATGCAGAGAATTCGTAGTTTGGAAGTTAGGAGAGGTGCGGGATTACCAAAACTGTTGTCCAGAGGCTGAGGAAGGGTTGTTGAGGTGGTTCGGACATGTAGAGAGAATGGAGCGAAACAGAATGACTTCAAGAGTGTATCAGTCTGTAGGGGAAAGGGAAGGCGGGTAGGGGTGGGCCTAAGGAAAGGGGTTTGGAGGGAGGGGGTAAAGGAGGTTTTGTGTGCGAGGGGCTTGGACTTCCAGCAGGCATGCGTGAGCGTGTTTGATAGGAGTGAATGGAGACAAATGGTTTTTAATACTTGACGTGCTGTTGGATGTGAGCAAAGTAACATTTATGAAGGGATTCAGGGAAACCGGCAGGCCGGACTTGAGTCCTGGAGATGGGAAGTACAGTGCCTGCACTCTGAAGGAGGGGTGTTAATGTTGCAGTTTAAAAACTGTAGTGTAAAGCACCCTTCTGGCAAGACAGTGATGGAGTGAATGATGGTGAAAGTTTTTCTTTTTCGGGCCACCCTGCCTTGGTGGGAATCGGCCGGTGTGATAATAATAATAAAAACTTCTTTTCTAAATTGGTGAAGGATAATATAAGTCAAAAGTTTTCTGCTGTGTTTATTTTACTCCCTTTACACCCAGGATAACAGGCCATTTGGACTCCTGGGTTGTAATATCTTTTTAGTAGACTATACGGGAAAAGGGGTTACTAGCCCATTGCTCCCGGCATTTTAGCTGACTTTTACAACACATGTGGCTTACACAGGAAAGATTCTTATTCCACTTCCCCAAAGATATGAAAAGAAAAGTAATAAGAACAAGAACTATTAAGATAAAATCAAAGAAAACTCAGATGAGTGTGTATACATAAACATGTACATGTATATTATTGTAACCACGAGCGAGTGGTATTGATCAATAACAACACTGTGCTAGCCAAGGATTCGAACCCATGTTGTACTGGCCTACCTCATGGTAAGCGAGAACCACATGATGCATTAAACCACAGGACCACCCAACCCTACAAGAATGGTGCAGCCAGCGCACAGCTAGCTGTTGGGCCACCATCCCAGGGCATACGGAGGTGTGGGAAGCACCCACACCTCCGTATGCCCTCAGATGGTGGCCCAACAGCTAGCTGTGCGCTGGCTGCACCATTCTTGTAGGGTTGGGTGGTCCTGTGGTTTAAAGTGTCATGTGGTTCTCGCTTACCATGAAGCATGGGTTCAAATCCTTGGCTAGTGCAGTGTTGTTATTGATCAATACCACTCGTTCGTGGTTACAATAATATATAAATACTGCTCGTGAGGCTAGTACACCAAACAGGGATGAGAATGAAATTAGTTTAGAAGCTCCCACACCTCCCTATGCCCTCGGATGGTGGCTCAACAGCTAGCTGTGCGCTGGCTGCACCATTCTTGTAGAGTTGGGTGGTCCTGTGGTTTAAAGCGTCATGTGGTTCTTGCTTACCATGAGGCAGGCCAGTACAACATGGGTTCGAATCCTTGGCTGGCGCAGTGTTGTTAATGTACATGTATGTGTAGTGTGACCTAAGTTTAAGTAGAAGTAGCAAGACGTACCTGAAATCTTGCATGTTTACGAGGCAGAAAAAAGACACCAGCAATCCTACCATCATGTAAAACAAATACAGACTTCCGTTTTACACTCACTTGGCAGTACAGTAGCACCTCCCTGGGCAGCTGCTGTCTACCCTCCCTCCCTCTCCCTCCCTCCTCTCTCCCTCTCCCTCCCTCCCTCTCTCTCTCTCCCTCCCTCTCTCTCTCTCTCCTCCCTCTCTCTCTCTCTCTCCCTCCCTCTCTCTCTCTCTCCCTCCCTCCCTCCCCCTCCCTCTCTCCCTCTCTCTCCCTCCCTCCCTCTTTTTTTTTTTACACAGGGTTTGACAAGGTTAGGTTAAGGATCCCTATTATTATTATATTAAAAAAGAAGTGCTAAACCACAAGGGCTATACAGCGCTGCAGGGCAGGGAAGGATGTGAGGGTATCAGGTAGCAAGAGGGAGAGGGATGATTAGTAGGTTATGGAGTACAGCGGGGCAGTGGACAGTGCAGGGGTAGAGGATAGCAAGAGATTGAGGTAGAAAGAGCTGAAGGGAGTGCTAAAGGTATCATTATCAGAGTTTGTGGAGTAAATCAGTTGCTGTCAAAAAGTCAGTGAGAGTCCGGATTAACCCTTTGACTGTTTTCGACGTATAAATACGTCTTACGAGCCAATGTTTCTGACGTATATATACTCAATAATTCTAGCGGCTTCAAATCAAGTGGGAGAAAGCTGGTAGGCCCACATGTGAGAGAATGGGTCTGTGTGGTCAGTGTGCACCACATAAAAAAAATCCTGCAGCACACATTGCGTAATGAGAAAAAAAAACTCTGATCGTTTTTTTGGAATAAAACGCCGACTTTGAGGTGTATTTTCATATAGTATTTATCGTTGTATTCGCGTTTTCATGGTCTTAGGTGATAAAATGGAAAACATATTACAGAAATAGAGATGATTTACATTACTTTGACAATGAAAACGACCTTGAAACTGAGCTCAAAGCAGCGGAAATGTTCGATTTTTACCAATGTTCCGGAGTAAATAAATCACACCACATGTCCAATACACGTCAACTGGGGAGTCTAATATTCTTTCACTAGTGCACTGATATTATTTATACCATTTTTACAATAATGCAGTAGTCTGCATAACAGTAAATTTTGTATTTTTTTGTATGAATAAAAAATCAAAATAGAAAGCAATAATAATATAAGAGGGGCCTAGAGATGTGACTAATGAACAGAGCATATGTTATTTTAGTGCCACGAATGTCTACCTTGTTTATTCTGGACCCTATTTTGAAATTGGCATCTTTTTTAGTTTGCATGAAATTGGCCAAATTGCCAATTTCTGACCACCATATTGGGTAGTCCAAATTAGTAAATGGGAGGTTTCTTGTACTCAGCTGATAGATAAAATGGAGTTCTAAAGAAATAGCTATGAGTTTGGTCAACTGGAACAATGGAATTGGCTGAAAATAGGGCTCAAAGTCGGCGAAATCGCCGATACGCATATGTCGCCGAGACCGCTAACTTCGCGGGAGCATAATTCCATGAGTTTTCGACCAAATTTCGAACTTTTGGTGTCATTACCATCGGGAAAAGATTCTCTATCATTTCATAAGAAAAAATAATTTTTTTTTTTTTTAAATTTAGCGACATAGAATGACAGTTTCAGAAAGGGGCCTGAAATAGTCAAAGGGTTAAATTAGGGTCCATCAGCAAGAAGGGAACGTAAAGAAAGAGCAGCAAAGCGGAGACAATGACGAAGGTAAGTTCTGCGTGCTCGTTGATAGAATGGACAGTCCAACAGAATGTGGCTAACAGATACTGGAACCTGACAATTCTCACAGAAAGGAACAGGGTGCCTCTCCATGAGATACCCGTGAGTAAGACGAGTGTGGCCGATGTGAAGAGGGGAGAGAGTAGTCTCCCAACCTCGACACTGATGACAAGAAGACGGCCAGTAACCTATACTCGGTTTAATAGAGTGAAGTTTGTTATAGAGCAGATCAGACACTGCTGTGCGGTGTCTGCCTGTTCATTGCCCTGTACATCAACATGACCAGGGGCCCAACAAAAAACAATATCTTTGTGCTTGGTAGAGATACGACATAAGCAAAGTTGGATACGGAGAACTAGGGGGTGAGGTGTATCAAATTTTCGAATAGCCTGTAAAGCACTAAAGGAGTCTGAAACAACCACAAACAGTGACACAGCATAGATGCAATACGGATAAGTGCTGCAAGAATGGCATACAATTCAGCAGTAAAAATGTTAGCCGAGGAGAATAAATGCCCTCACATGAAACTGTCCGGAAACACTGCTGTGAATCCGACGCCGTCAGAAGACTTAGAACTATCTGTGTATACTGCGATGACATGAGAATGAGAGTAGAAGTGGTCAAGGAAAAGAGAGCGGGAAGCTACCGTAGGCAGTTGGGCTTTCGCACATGGCAGTGAGAAAGAACAGACACGAACAGCTGGAACTTCCCAAGGGGGTAGGGAACAGTGAGATGCCACATGAACATAGAAAGGTGGTAACTGAAGGGAAGACAAGAGCGAATGTAGGTGAAGAGAAAAGGAATGGAGTAAGCAGGTGCGATGAGCAAATAAAGAATGTCTACTAACATCAGTGACTATTATATATATGGAAGGATTGCAGAGATCATGAAAGTGAACATAATAGCAAAGGCAATGGGCATCACGACGATCGGACAAGGATGGAATATTCGCTTCTGCATAGAGACTCTCAACAGGTGAAGAGCGAAAAGTACCAAGGCATAAACGTAATCCCTGGTGATAGATGGGGTTAAGGCTGGAGAGAGTAGCAGGAGAGGCCACCGAATAGATGTGGTCACCATAATTGAGTTTCGATAAAATTAGGGCTGAATGTAGGCAAAGGAGAGTTCTACTATCAGCTCCCCATGAAAGATGAGTGAGGGTTTTAAGAAGGTTCAGCCAGCTGTGACATGTTGAGGTAATGTGAGGTTTCCAGGATAACCTACTGTCAAACAGAAGGCCTAGAAACCTGACCATATCATGTTCTGGGATACATGAGCCATAGAGGTACAATGGATGATCAGAGATGACAGAACGTCTAGCGAAAGTAATTTGGTGAGTTTTAGTACTGGAAAATTTAAACCTAAGCATGGTGGCCCAATTTGAAACATGGTTGACCGCATGCTGGAGAGAAACTGCAGTGAGGTGACAGTAAGTGCCTGCACAAGCTATAGCGAAGTCATCAGCATAGAGTGATGACCAAATATTGGATGGAAGAAGAGAGGCCAAATCATTTATAGCAAGGAGAAAAATTGTTGTGCTCAGAACACATCCCTGGGGGACACATTCAGCTTGGACAAAGTCCAGGGAGAGCACATTATTAACCTGAACTCAGAAATGTCTGTCAGTTAAGAAGTTCCTAAGGAAGGATGGTAGAGTGCCTCAGAGGCCTAAGGAGTGGGCTTGGGCCAAAATATTATACCTCGAAGTTGTGTCATATGCCTTCTCAAGGTCAAAAAATATGGCAATAACTGAGTGGTTATTCACAAAGGCATTACAAACATATGTATCCAAGTGTAGTAAGGGTTGATGTCAATGGTAGAACGGCCCTTACGAAAGACATACTGACTAGTGGAGAGACTGTTGTGTCTCTCTAAATACCACATTAAATGTTGATTTACCAGACGTTCCATCACCTTTCAAACTGCACTGTTAAGAGCAATGGGATGATAGTGGGCGGCATCATGTCCAGTAGTACCCGGTTTGCGGAAAGGGAGAACAATGGCAGATTTCCACAGCTGGGAAAGAACTCCTTGCGACCAAATAAGATTAAAGAGTTGTAAGAGGACTGCAAGGGCTGACTGATGTAAATGCTGTAACATCCGAATATGAATGCCGTCAGGCCCAGCTGCTGATGATCAGCAAGATGAGTGTGTTGCCTCCAGTTCCAGAAGTGTAAAAGGCACATTATAAGATTCTTCTTTGAGAGAAGAAAAGTCTAGGGCCTTAACACTCTGGCAGACTTTGAGGAAAGAAACGAGGGGCATAGATGGAGTCCCTGAGAAATGCGGAACTGATGATTACCAATTTCAATGGCAACGTCAAAAGGGTATGCTGTATCAACACCGGCAACCCACAGAACAGGAGCCGGGTTGGGACAGTATTTACCACTCAGTTTCTGTGCTTTTTTTCCAGACTGCACTCACAGAGGAAGCAGAGGTGATGGTGGAAACATAATCTCACCAGCAAGTGCATTTAGCATCACGGATGACACGGCGAGTGACCGGTCGCTTCTGCTTAAAATCAAGAAGTCTCTCTGTGGTTCTATTGTACCGGTACGTGCCCCACGCAGCACATTTCAAACATACTGCCTGAGCACAAGCAGGAGACCACCAAGGCATGCACTTCTGAGAATGCATGCCCGAGGTTTGGGGTATAGAATGAGAAGCTGTGGTTAAAAATGAGGTCGAGAAGAGGTGTAAAAGCTCATCAATAGAGGATGAAGAGGGAACTTCACTAAAAGCAGTTAGCTGCGAGTAAAGGTCCCAATTTGCTCGATCAAACTGCCAGCGTGGGCTACGAAGAGGTGGTGAATATGAAGGAGAAGTAAGAATGATTGGAAAATGATCGGTCATGTAAGTCTGGGAGGACAGACCAGGTGAAGTCTAGTGCAGTGGAGGAAGAGCAGACCAAGAGATCGATGCAAGAGAGAGTATGAGTATGAGGATCAAAATGGGTGGGAGTACCCGTATTTAAAACATGGAGGGGGTGAGAAGTGAGAAAAGCCACTAACTGAATGCCACGGGAGTCACAGTGAGACCCCCACCCCCCGAGGAAATGGTGGGCATTAAAATCGCCAAGTAACAGAAGTGGTGGCAGTAAGGACGAAACAAGAAAGGCAACATCTGGGATAGATAATGCCCGAGAAGGAGAGAGATACAAAGAATAGATTGTATACCACTTATTCAAGTGGATATGGGCTGCAGTGTAGTGCAGCAAAGTATGAACAAATAGCTGACAGTACAGAACATCAGTGCATATAAGAAGGGCATTTTCATCAAAAGTTCAATCAGAAAAAGGATCCGAAGAATACAACAAATCATAGCCTGAGATGGGATGGATAACAGCAGAGTGTAATTTTGGTTTTTGTAAGCAAACACCAACAGGGGAAAACTGGGAGAGCAACATCTGAAGCTCACCCCGATTACCTCTGAGGCCGCGGACATTCCACTGTAAACAGGCCATGATTAACCCTTTCAGGGTTGGTGTCGTACTAGTATGGCTTGCACACCAGGGTTGGTGCCGTACTAGTACGCATAAATTCTAGCGCCTTCAAATCTAGCGAGAGAAAGCTGGTAGGCCTACATATGAAAGAATGAGTCTATGTGGTTAGTGTGTGCAGTATAAAAAAAATCCTGCAGCAAACAGTGCATGAGAAAAAAAAATCTGACCGTGTTTTTGGTTTAAAACAGCGACTTTGCAGTGTATTTTCGTATGCTATTTATGGTTGTACGTATTCTAGTTTTTCTCATTTTATAGAATGAAAGACATATTACGGAAATTGAGATGATTTTGATTGGTTTCACAATGAAAAGTACCTTGAAATTGAGCTCAGAGCAGCAGAAATGTTTGATTTTTGCCAAAGTTCAAAAGAAAACAAATCATGCCATTCGTCCAATACACATCAACTGGTGAGTCTAATATTCTTTCAAAAGTGTGCTGACATTATTTATACCATTTCTACACTAATGCAGTAGTCTGCATAACAGTAAATCTTCTAATTTTTGTGAGAATAAAAATTCAAAGTGGAAAGCAAAAGAAATGTAACAGAGGCCTGGGGACGTGACTAATGAATAGAGGAAATGTTATTTTAGTGCCAGGAATGTCTGTCTTGTTTATTCTGGACCCTATTTGGAAATTGACATCTTTTGAAATTTGTGTGAAATTGGCAAAATTGCCAATTTCTGACCACTTTATTGGATACTTGAAATCGGTAAATGGGTGGTTTCTTGTACTCATTCGATAGAAAAAATGAAGTTCTAGCGAAATAGTTATAATTTTTGTCGACTGGTACATAGGAATTGGCTGAAAATAGGGCTCAAAGTGGGCGAAATCCATCAAATTTCATACTTTTGGTGTCATTATGATCAGGAAAAGATCCTCTATCATTTCATAAGAAAAAATAATTTTTTTTTTTTTTTTCGAAAAATTTCCGACCCTGACAACAAGTTTAGGAGAGGGCCTGCCAACCCTGAAAGGGTTAATAATGAGAAAGATAAAAGAAATCTGCAGGTAAAGGTACCTATGGACTAGAGGGGTTAGAAAAGTCCACATGTGGTGGCAGCAGAAAATGTTCAAGTAAGCAGGACACAATAGATATCTACCCTCTACCAGGATACACAGCAATCCACAACTGCAGACCATACCAAGTTAGGGGTGGTATTGCAATCTATTACTCTAACCAATTATCTTGTATTAGCACCACTTGCTTTAGTGATGAATATGAGGAATACATTTTTGCTAATTTTACTGTAAAAAACCTTAAGACGCCTATAACAATCAGTGCCATTTACCAGATACCCCACACAAACATCCCAAATTTCAGTGAGCAATTAAAGGCATTAATAACAAACAGACAAATGAATAAGCACCACCTTCTCTTAGCTGGAGACTTCAACATCAACCTTGGCCTACTAGATGATCAGCCTGTAACTGATTTCATCAACAATATGAACAACACACTTCTCATACCAATAATAACTAAACCAACCAGGCTCACTGAGACAAGTGCGACCATAATAGACCACATATGGACCAATATACTAGCCCCCCTTAAATCAGGGATAATCACAGACAGCACTACAGACCACTACCCTATCTTCCTCTTGACAAACATTAGTAAACCACCACTTGAATACAACAAAGTTTCATTTAGACTCCATGATGAGGCCTCAATAAGGAATTTCACAGCTGACCTAGAGGCTGTTGACTGGCCTACAGAATTCTCCAAGGCCAATGGTATTGATGACTGGACAGACATTTTTCTTAACAAATTACTTAAACTATACAACAAACATTGTCCTATAAAAACGAAACAGATCACAAACAAACGGCTTGGTTGCCCATGGCTAACCAGCACCATTCTGAAATCCATTGATAAACACCAATATGAAAAGCAATATAGACAGGGCTTAATACACAAAGATATTCTTAAACACTATTCATCAGTTCTCACCAAAGTAATAAAGAAAGCCAAACAACTATACTACTCCAGCAGATTCACTGACACAAGAGGAGATATAAAAAAGACCTGGAAAACACTCTCTCAGATTCTAGGGACCCACAAACTGAAAAAAAACAAGAATATTGTCCTAACTAAACCTAATGAAACACCACTGCATCCCACTGACACAGCTAACAAGATAAACGACTTCTTCTCAACCATAGGATCTAATCTTGCCAATAAAATCCCACGTACCAATGCCCATGCCGGGGACTACCTAGATGGGAATTTCCCAAATTCCTTCTATCTTGCACCAACTGAGCCCACGGAAGTCACCGAGATTACTAAAGTTAAAACGAGAAACTTTTGTTTTTCTTTTTGGGCCACCCTGCTTCAGTGGGATACAGTCAGTTTGTTGAAAGAAGAAGATATATGAAAAGTAAGGATTTCTGACAAATAGTCTTACATCAACTTGCACACACAGTCAGGTTATATTTGAGTATATACTGTACTTGAAATATTAAGAGCAATTAGTGTGTGATACCAACCAAGTAATTTGCTTTTGAGGCTAAGGTTTGGCTAGGATATACATAATTATACAGAAAGAAAAAGACAAGAAAATAAATGTCCTAACCACTTTGAGTTTGGTGTCTTAAGGGTGTGTTTTCTGTCACACTCTGTCACTGACCTGCAAGTTTCCGCACAAATCTTGGCATGAAATGGAATCTTGGACAACCTTCTGCATCACCCATTGCATGCAGATTCAAGTCAACAAGTTCCAAGAGCTCAAGAAAGAGATAAGAATCTGAAAATACATGATAATACATGAGACAATTAAATGTATAGTATGGTAATATTTAAAAAATGTTATTCATGAGATTATACAAATAACTGAAATCATATAATGTGACTTATGAGCTAGGATATTCCAGGTGAGGTGGCTTAACACACACATGAGCTTTCAGAATGAAACAGCCAGCTTTTCACACAACAATAATAAGCCTGGCAATATTATTTATTGTCATGAAGTCTAATCTTGCATTCACCATCTCTAAATGTAAACAAGTGTCAAATTTTCAATGGTGTATGCAAAGGTCAGAAAAAAACATTTACTGGTAACCAAAAACATGATTTACTTAAATGAATATACTCACAAAATATATTAAGTTCTTGGACACAAAAATTGTCAGGAATTTTTTCTTCAATGTATAGGATGGTGTACTCAATATTAAAACGTATAACCCTGCACGTTGGAACCTCTTCGAGTGGATGATGCGACAGCAAGGAAAACCCTTCAAAAATAAACTCGTGTCCATCGTGCATAATCACCGTTGGAGTTTTAATCTGTTGAATACAGGAATAAAATAATACTGATTAAATTTATTTGTACAAGTACTATACGTAGTATTTAGCAGTACTACTGCTCACCCAGCTTCGAGCTCTTCAGTCATTTTAAAAAAATTTCATTCTTCACTCTCTAATACAGGGAAATTTTGCCTTTAATCTTATCTGGACTAAACAACTAATCAAAATATTTTCTACATTTCAAATACCCCATGCTTTTACCTCTTTTTCACTCAGACTGCTGAGTTCAGCACTAGCCAGCCAGTATTTGCTGTTACCTTGACCTACCATAGGGTCAATGGCTACCCCACCTTCAAGTGTAATGAGACGGCACCGTTCTGCTGCTTCCCACCCAAAGTGTTGGCACCACTGAACAGGCCATCTTATGACAAAGACCCTTGTCAGATAACTTTCCCAAATATATCAATTAATAATAGCAATTTCCTTATGCAACATCTTATCTCTTTCATTCTTAACAAACAAATTTATTTCCTCCTGGGTTTCTTCACCTTATTTCTTTCAATATAAATATTTCTGAGAGAGTTAGAGCAAAGGAAGGGGTAGCAGTAATGTTGAAGGATCAGTTATGGAAGGAGAAAAGAGAATATGAATGTGTAAATTCAAGAATTATGTGGATTAAAGTAAAGGTTGGATGCGAAAAGTGGGTCATAATAACCGTGTATGCACCTGGAGAAGAAAGGAATGTAAAGGAGAGAGAGAGATTTTGGGAGATGTTAAGTGAATGTATAGGAGCCTTTGAACCAAGTGAGAGAGTAATTGTGGTAGGGGATCTGAATGCTAAAGTAGGAGAAACTTTTAGAGAGGGTGTGGTAGGTAAGTTTGGGGTGCCAGGTGTAAATGATAATGGGAGCCCTTTGATTGAACTTTGTATAGAAAGGGGTTTAGTTACAGGTAATACATATTTTAAGAAAAAGAGGATAAATAAGTATACAAGATATGATGTAGGGCAAAATGACAGTAGTTTGTTGAAAATAAGAAAAAGTTTTGGAGTGAGATTAACAAGTTAAGAAAGCCTAGAGAACAAATGGATTTGTCAGTTAAAAATAGGAGAGGAGAGTTATTAAATGGAGAGTTAGAGGTATTGGGAAGATGGAGGGAATATTTTGAGGAATTGTTAAATGTTGATGAAGTTAGGGAAGCTGTGATTTCGTGTATAGGGCAAGAAGGAATAACACCTTGTAGGAGTGAGGAAGAGCCAGTTGTGAGTGTGGGGGAAGTTCGTGAGGCAGTAGGTAAAATGAAAGGGGGTAAGGCAGCCGGGATTGATGGGATAAAGATAGAAATGTTAAAAGCAGGTGAGGATATAGTTTTGTAGTGGTTGGTGCAATTATTTAATAAATGTATGGAAGAGGGTAAGGTACCTAGGGATTGGCAGAGAGCATGCATAGTTCCTTTGTATAAAGGCAAAGGGGACAAAAGAGAGTGCAAAAATTATAGGGGGATAAGTCTGTTGAGTATACCTGGTAAAGTGTATGGTAGAGTTAATATTGAAAGAATTAAGAGTAAGACGGAAAATAGGATAGCAGATGAACAAGGAGGCTTTAGGAAAGGTAGGGGGTGGGTGGACCAGGTGTTTACAGTGAAACATATATGTGAACAGTATTTAGATAAGGCTAAAGAGGTCTTTGTGGCATTTATGGATTTGGAAAAGGCATATGACAGGGTGGATAGGGGGGCAATGTGGCAGATGTTGCAGGTGTATGGTGTAGGAGGTAGGTTACTGAAAGCAGTGAAGAGTTTTTACAAGGATAGTGAGGCTCAAGTTAGAGTATGAAGGAAAGAGGGAAATTATTTCCCAGTAAAAGTAGGCCTTAGACAAGGATGTGTGATGTCACCGTGGTTGTTTAATATATTTATAGATGGGGTTGTAAGAGAAGTAAATGCGAGGGTCTTGGCAAGAGGTATGGAGTTAAAAGATAAAGAATCACACATAAAGTGGGAGTTGTCACAGTTGCTCTTTGCTGTTGACACTGTGCTCTTGGGAGATTCTGAAGAGAAGTTGCAGAGATTGGTGGATGAATTTGGTAGGGTATGCAAAAGAAGAAAATTGAAAGTGAATACAGGAAAGAGTAAGGTTATGAGGATAACAAAAAGATTAGGTGATGAAAGATTGGATATCAGATTATTATTATTATTAATTATTATTATATTGTATTATTATCATTATTATTAATAACAAAAAAAGGCACAAATCCGTGACTGGAACGATACACAAATAACCCGCACATGGAAGAGAGGAGCTTACAACAATGTAAGCTCCTCTCTTCTATGTGCGAGTTATTTGTGTATTATTATTATTAGTAGTAGTAGTAGTAGTATGTACATGATGATGGCCTCTTGATCTAGAGAATTGGATCTGTGCTCCAGTTCCCTAAACTAATAATAATAATAATAATAATAATAATAATACATATGTATTAATAATAATAATAATAATAAGTACATACTAAGAATGATAATAATAAGTACATACTAAGAATAATAATACTAATAAAAATAATAATAATAATAATAATAATAATAGGTAGTAGGTTGGTAGACAGCAACCACCCAGGGAGGTACTACCGTTCTGCCAAGTGAGTGTGAAACGAAAGCCTGTAATTGTTTTACATGATGGTAGGATTGCTGGTGTCGTTTGTCTGTCTCATAAATATGCAAGATTACAGGTACGTCTTGCTACTTCTACTTACACTTAGGTCACACTACACATACATGTACATGTTTATTTATACACACTCATCTGAGTTTTCTTTGATTTTATCTTAATAGTTCTTGGTCTTATTACTTTTCCTTTTATATCCATGGGGAAGTGGAATAAGAATCTTTCCTCCGTAAGCCATGCGTGCTGTAAAAGTAAACTAAAATGCCGGGAACAATGGGCTAGTAACCCCTTTTCCTGTAATAATTACTAAAAAGAATAAGAAGAAAATTGTAAAAGTGGGAAGTCTGAATGTGCGTGGATGTTGTGCAAATGATAAGAAACAGATGATTGTGGATGTTATGAATGAGAAGAAGCTGGATGTCCTGGCTTTAAGTGAAACAAAGCTGAAGAGGATGGGAGAGTTTCAGTGGAGAGGAATAAATGGGATTAGGTCAGGGGTTTCAAATAGAGTTAGAGCTAAAGAAGGAGTAGCAATAATGTTGAAGGATAAGTTATGGCAGGAAAAGAGGGACTATAAATGTATTAATTCAAGGATTATGTGGAGTAAAATAAAGGTTGGATGTGAAAAGTGGGTTATAGTAAGTATATATGCACCTGGAAAAGAGAGAAGTGTAGAGGAGAGGGAGAGATTTTGGGAAATGTTGAGTGAATGCGTGGGGAGTTTTGAACCAAGTGTGAGAGTAATGGTGGTTGGGGATTTCAATGCTAAAGTGGGCAAAAATGTTGTGGAGGGAGTAGTAGGAAAATTTGGGGTGCCAGGGATAAATGAAAATGGGGAGCCTTTAATTGAACTATGTGTAGAAAGAGGTTTGGTAATAAGTAATACATATTTTATGAAAAAGAGGATAAATAAATATACAAGGTATGATATAGCATGTAATGAAAGTAGTTTGTTAGATTATGTAATGTTGGATAAAAGGTTGATGGGTAGGCTCCAGGATGTACACGTTTATAGAGGGGCAACTGATATATCGGATCATTATTTAGTTGTAGCTACAGTTAGAATAAGAGGTAGATGGGAAAAGAGGAAAATGACAACAACAAGCAAGAGGGAGGTGAAACTAAGGGAGGAGGAAGTTCGAGTGAGATATAAGCAACTATTGGCAGAAAGGTGGGCTGGTGCAAGTATGAGTAGTGGGGGGGGGGGGGTTGAAGAGGGTTGGAATAGTTTTAAAAATGCAGTACGTATTACAATGTGGGGCAGAAGTTTGTGGTTATAGGAGGGTGGGTGCAGGAGGAAAGAGGAGTGATTGGTGGAATGATGAAGTAAAGGGTGTGATAAAAGAGAAAAAGTTAGCTTATGAGAGGTTTTTACAAAGCAGAAGTGTTATAAGAAGAGTAGAGTATATGGAGAGTAAAAGAAAGGTGAAGAGAGTGGTGAGAGAGTGCAAAAGGAGAGCAGATGATAGAGTGGGAGAGGCACTGTCAAGAAATTTTAACGAAAATAAGAAAAAATTTTGGAGCGAGTTAAACAAGTTAAGAAAGCCTAGAGAACTAATGGATTTGTCAGTTAAAAACACCAATGCAGTAGTCTGCTTAACAGTAAATCTTCTATTTTTTTGTGAGAATAAAAATTCAAAGTGGAAAGCAAAAGAATGTAAGAGGGGCATGGGGATGTGACTAATGAACATAGGAAGTGTTATTTTAGTGCCAGGAATGCCTTTCTTGTTTATTCTGGACCCTATTCGGAAATTGGCATCTTTTGAAATTTGTGTGAAATTGGCAAAACTGCTAAATTTTGACCACTGTATTGGATAGTTGAAATCGGTAAATGGGTGGATTCTTGTAGTACTCAGTCGATAGAAAAAACGGAATTCTAGCGAAATAGTTATGATTTTTGTCAACAAGTACACTGGAATTGGCCGAGAATAGGGCTCAAAGTGGGCAAAATCGCCGATGCGTAAACATCATCGAGACCGCTAACTTCGTGAGAGCATAATTCCCTAAGTTTTCCATCAAATTTCATACTTTTGGTGTCATTATGATCAGGAAAAGATTCTTTATCTTTTCATAAGAATTTTTTTTTTTTTTTAAATTTGGCCGACCCTGAGAACAAGTCTCTGAGAGGGCCTGTCGACCCTGAAAGGGCTAAATACAAAATGGGAATTGACACAGTTACTTTTTGCTGATGATACTGTGCTTATGGGAGATTCTAAAGAAAAATTGCAAAGGTTAGTGGATGAGTTTGGGAGTGTGTGTAAAGGTAGAAAGCTGAAAGTGAACAAAGAAAAGAGTAAGGTGATGAGGGTATCAAATGATTTAGATAAAGAAAAATTGGATATCAAATTGGGGAGGAGGAGTATGGAAGAAGTGAATGTTTTCAGATACTTGGGAGTTGATGTGTCGGCAAATGGATTTATGAAGGATGAGGTTAATCATAGAATTGATGAGGGAAAAAAGCTGAGTGGTGTGTTGAGGTATATGTGGAGACAAAAAATGTTATCTATGCAGGCAAAGAAGGGAATGTATGAAAGTATAGAAGTACCAACACTCTTATATCAGTGTGAAGCTTGGGTTGTGAATGCAGCAGCGAGGAGGCGGTTGGAGGCAGTGGAGATGTCCTGTCTAAGGGCAATGTGTGGTGTAAATATTATGCAGAAAATTCGGAGTGTGGAAATTAGGAGAAGGTGTGGAGTTAATAAAAGTATTAGTCAGAGGGCTGAAGAGGGGTTGTTGAGGTGGTTTGGTCATTTAGAGAGAATGCATCAAAGTAGAATGACATGGAGAGCGTATAAATCTGTAGGGGAAGGAAGGCGGGGTAGGGGTCGTTCTCAAAAAGGTTGGAAGGAAGGGGTAAGGGAGGTTTTGTGGGCGAGGGGCTTGGACTTCCAGCAGGCGTGCATGAGCATGTTAGATAGGAGTGAATGGAGACGAATGGTATTTGGGACCTGACGATCTGTTGGAGTGTGAGCAGGGTAATATTTAGTGAAGGGATTCAGGGAAACTGGTTATTTTTATATAGCCGGACTTGAGTACTGGAAATGGGAAGTACAATGCCTGCACTCTAAAGGAGGGGTTTGGGCTATTATTGGTTTGGAGGAATATGTTGTGTATCTTTATAGGTATATGCTTCTAAACTGTTGTGTTCTGAGCACCTCTGCAAAAACAGTGATTATGTGTGAGTGAGATGAAAGTGTTGAATGATGATGAAAGTATTTTCTTTTTTGGGATTTTCTTTCTTTTTGGGTCACCCTGCCTCGGTGGGAGATGGCCGACTTGGTAAAAAAAAAAAAAATAATAATAATTAATAATAATAATAATAATAATAATAATAATAATAATAATAATATAATACATAGTAATAATAATAATATGTTGTCAATTTTAGACATTTTTTGTAAATTTTTTTCATATTTTTGTGCCAAATGCTTCAAAATACAAATTGGTAACCCTCTGGGTGGCTGTAAGGACTGCTAGACCACAGCTATCCCAGTGCTAACCAAGGTTCAAAACGAAGAGGTGTGCCGCTCTGAGTGACTGCAACAGACTCTTGGGATGAGTAATTTTGTCTTATATTGTACAAATTTCTTACACAATGCCTCACCCAAAGAGACAATATTCGCGTACAATCAGCAAGAAGCTCAGGAAGCGATTAAAAATTATGACAAAAGTTAAAGAAACGAAGAAGGCAGCAGCATAGAGTGAGGCAGCTGGCCGCCACCACCACCACCTCTGTAAGCCCTGCATGTCATAAGAGTTGACTAAAATGCTGGAAGCAAGGGGCTAGTTACCCCTTCTCCTGTATACATTACTAAATTTTAAAGGAGAAACTTTCATTTTTCTTTTTGAGCCACCCTGCCTTGGTGGGATACAGCCAGTTCGTTGAAAGAAGAAAAAAATTTATAAGCAGGACATTTCAAGACTTACCAGGAAATTAGTGGGTGGAGATATAGTGATGAGATAGTGATGGAGACGATCTGCATTATTGGTCCAAGGGTCACATAAAGGTAATTTACATTCACCAACATAATATCCATGACGAATTCCCGAACGCTGGGCCTTTAAGGAGCATCGACACAACGGCCCATCATTCATCTGTAATATAAGATTAAAAATGTAGCTCAAATGTTTTAGTTTAAAAATAATCACAATACAATAATAGCCTCACTTACAATGTTCGGCACTTATGATACTGGAATTTTGGAACCAATTAATTACTTATGAATGCTGATCTGCAGTTAAGATCATAGCAAATATTCAAATAAAATATTCTAAATAAGTTTTCTTACAATTTTTACAAAATACACTCATATTTTGTGTTAATTTATGAATGTACACAGAGTTTAAATTTGTTTGGTAGAGTTTGGTCAGAAACTACAGAATGAAGATGTAGAATTTATAAAAAAAAAATTCACTGTTTATTTTACCAAATATATTCACACTGTATACAGCCTTTCCTCACTTAGTGACGTACTCATTTACCGATGCCTCTGACTTACGACGGGCTCTCTGACCAGTGTGCATGCCTGAATAATGTATACTAGAGCTGATTTCCTCTATTCTGTTTATTACAATATATAGTACACTACTGTATAAACATTTAAATTTTTTTTTTTTCAACAAGTCGGCCGTCTCCCACCGAGGCAGGGTGACCCAAAAAAGAAAAAATCCCCAAAAAGAAAATACTTTCATCATTATTCAACACTTTCACCTCACTCACGCATAATCACTGTTTTTGCAGAGGTGCTCAGAATACAACAGTTTAGAAGCATATACGTATAAAGATGGTACGTATAAAGATACACAACATATCCTTCCAAACTGCAAATATCCCAAACCAATCCTTTAAAGTGCAGGCATTGTTCTTCCCATTTCCAGGACTCAAGTCCGGCTATATAAAAATAACCAGTTTCCCCGAATCCCTTCACTAAATATTACCCTGTTCACACTCCAACAGCTCATCATGTCCCAAATACCATTCATCTCCATTCACTATCTAACATGCTCATGCACGCTTGCTGGAAGTCCAAGCCCCTCACAGACAAAACCTCCTTTACCCCCTCCCTCCATCCTTGTCAAGGACGACCCCTATCCCGCCTTCCTTCCCCTACAGATTTATACGCTCTCCGTGTCATTCTACTTTGATCCATTCTCTCTAAATGACCAAACCACCTCAACAACCCCTCTTCAGCCCTCTGACTAATACTTTCATTAACTCCACACCTTCTCCTAATTTCCACACTCCGAATTTTCTGCATAATATTCACACCACACGTTGCCCTTAGACAGGACATCTCCACTGCCTCCAACCGCCTCCTCGCTGCAGCATTTACAACCCAAGCTTCACACTGATATAAGAGTGTTGGTACTACTATACTTTCATACATTCCCTTCTTTGCCTCCACAGATAACATTTTTTGTCTCCACATATACCTCAATGCACCACTCACCTTTTTTCCTTCATTAATTCTATGATTAACCTCATCCTTCATAAATCCATCCATTGACACATCAACTCCCAAATATCTGAAAATATTCACTTCTTCCATACCCCTCCTCCCCAATTTGATATCAAATTTTTCTTTATCTAAATCATTTGATACCCTTGTCACCTTACTCTTTTCTTTGTTCACTTTCAACTTTCTACCTTTACACACTCTCCCAAACTCGTCTACTAACCTCTGCAATTTTTCTTTAGAATCTCCCATAAGCACAGTATCATCAGCAAAAAGTAACTGTGTCAATTCCCATTTTGTATTTGATTCCCCATAATTTAATCCCACCCCTCTCCCAAACACCCTAGCATTTACTTCTTTTACAAACCCATCTATAAATTTATTAAACAACCATGGTTACATTACGCATCCCTGTCTAAGACCTACTTTTACTGGGAAGTAGTCTCCCTCTCTTCTACACACCCTAACCTGAGCCTCACTATCCTCATAAAAACTCTACAACATTTAATAACTTACCACCTATTCCATATACTTGTAACATCTGCCACATTGCTCCCCTATCCAGTCTATCATATGCCTATTCTAAACCCATAAATGCAATAAAAACTTCCCTACCTTTATCTAAATACTGTTCACATATATGCTTCAATGTAAACACTTGATCTACACATCCCCTACCCACTCTAAAGCCTCCTTGCTCATCCGCAATCCTACATTCTCTACATTCTGTCTTACCTCTAATTCTTTCAATAATAACCCTACCGTACACTTTTCCTGGAATACTCAGTAAACTTATTCCTCTATAATTTTTACAATCTCTTTTGTCCCCCTTCCCTTTATATAAAGGGACTATACATGCTCTCTGCCAATCCCTAGGTACCTTCCCCTCTTTCATACATTTATTAAAAAAAAAATACCAACCACTCCAACACTGTGTTCCACCCTGCTTTTAACATTTCTGTCATGATCCCGTCAGTTCCAGCTGCTTTACTCCCGTTCATTCTACGTAATACCTCACGCACCTCCCCCACACTCACATCCTGCTCTTCTTCACTCCTACAAGATGGTATACCTCCCTGGCCAGTGCATGAAATTACCGCCTCCCTTTCTTCCCCGACATTTAAAATTTCCTCAAAATATTCTCGCCATCTATCCAATACCTCCATCTCTCCAACTACTAACTCCCCCTACTCTGTTTTTAACTGACATATCCATTCGTTCTCTAGGCTTTCTTAACTTGTTTAACTTGCTCCAAATTTTTTTCTTATTTTCATTAAAATTTCTTTGCAGTGCCTCTCCCACTCTATTTAAAAATATATATATATCAGAAATGTTATAAATGGTGCAAAGGTGACATTAAAACAATATCAAATCTAGTTGACACAAACCCACTACCATTACAGTTTGCTCCTCACTTAGTGACGAATTTGTTTACCGATGTGGTCTTAGGACCGGAACTCTGCCGTTAAGTGAGGAGAGCTTGTATTTATTTTATGTATGTATGTAAACAGAGCTCATATTTGTTTGGTAGAAATTGGTCAAGAACTACAGATTTAATATTTTAAATTTTCCTAAGGCTGAATTATAAAAAAAAATCCTTGGTTAATTTTTACTAAATACATTGGTATTCTATGTATGTTACTTTTATGTAAGTGTGGAGAGTTTATTTTTTTGGTAGAGATTGGTTAAAAACTGTAGATTAAATACAGCCTCTCCTCACTTAACGATGGAGTTCCATTCCTGAGACCACGTCATTAAACAATTTCGTCGCTAAGTGAAGAGCATATTATAATGGTGGTGGGTTTGTGTCAACCATTTTTGATATTGTTTTAATGTCACCTTTGCACTATTTACAACATTTCTGGTATATTTTTAAATGTTTATACAGTGGTGTATTGTATACTGAAATAAATAGAATAAAGGAAATCAGCCCTAATATACATTATTTAGGTATGAATACTGGTCAGAGAGCCCGTCGTAAGTCCGAGGCGTTGGTAAACAAGTATGTCGCTAAGTAAGGAGAGGCTGTTCCTTGGTAGCCACTTCCACTGCTGCCTACATACTGGACATGTCTATCTTCATCACTATCTACTCACACTTTGTATCTAGGCACATTAACCCTCAGCATAACAATGAGGGAGTGGTGAACATATATAACGAGTTTTGAGTTAGATATGTTCTCGAGTTAGATATGTTGTGAGGTAGGATGGGAGTGAACTGGAGAGTGAGAAAGAGACAGAGGCAGTCCAGGTGCTCCCCACCCCTACACACCACACACTTGACAACAGCAGTGAGGAAGGGGTAAGTATATGTAAAGAATATTGTCTTAGAAACAATGTGAGAGACGGGTGTGAATTGGACAGCGAGAATGAGAGCGCGCCCAGCTGCTGCTCACCCTTATACATATGTACTGTACTCTGTATTGTGACTGTTTTATTTAATTAATGTGTATACATTAATTTTCCATGGGGAAGTGAAACAGGATTCTTCCTCCGTAAGCCATGCGTGTCATAAGAGGCGACTAAAATGCTGGGAGCAAGGGGCAAGTAAACCCCTTCTCCTGTATACATTACTAAAACTAAAAGAAAAACTTCTGATTTTCTTTTTGAGCCACCCTGCTTCGGTGGAATAATGAGACTAATGATGATGTTTCGGTACGACTTGGACCAAAAACATCATCATAAGTTTCATTCTTCTAAGTTCAGGTATTTCTGTATTGTTCCAGTCATGGTATTGTGTCTTTTTATTCTTTATTCTTATATGGGTGTGAAGCATGGGTGGTGAATGTTGCAACAAGGAGAAGGCTGGAAGCAGTGGAGATGTCAAGTCTAAGGGCAGTGTGAATATAATGCAGAGGATCCGTAATTTGGAAATTATGAGGTGCAGGGTTACTAAAAGTATTATCCAGAGAGCTAAGGGGTTGATGAGGTGGTTCGGACATTTAGAGAGGATGGAACAAAATAGAATGCTTGGAGAGTGTAAAAATCTGTAGTAGAAGGAAGACAGTGTAGTGGTTGGCCTAGGAAAGGTTGGAGGAAGGGGTAAAGGAGGTTTTGTGTGTGAGGGGCTTGGACTTCCAGGAAGCATGCATGAGCATGTTAGATAGGAGTGGAGACAAGTTGTTTTTATGATTTGATATGCTGTTGGAGTGTGAGCAAAGTAACATTTATGAAGGGATTCAGGGAAACCAGCTAGCCAGACTTGAGCCCTGGAGGTGGGAAGTACAGTGCCTGTGCTCTGAAGGAGGGGTGGAGATATGTTTCGGTTACTGAAATGTAGTATCGGCACACCTTCGACAAGACAACAATGGAGTAAGCATTGATAAAAGTGTTTCTTCTTTTTCTGTCACCCTGCCTTGGTGGGAAACGGACTGTGTGTAAAAAAAAAAAACCTCACACTCACTGTTACTTAAAGATTCACGTACTAAATAATCATTCATTTTTTTAATATCATTTCACTGGCCAAGTCACCCAAAGAAAGGCGATCAAGTTTAACATGTAGCAGTACAGCAGAATCCAGCCTCAAAGGAAATTGCTAAAAACTCAGGTACTAAGAGCTCAGGCATAGCAGTTCAAGGATCATATGTCTTCTTTCTTTCAACACATCGGCCGTATCCCACCAAGGCAGGGTGGCCCAAAAGGAAAAACGAAAGTTTCTCCTTTTACATTTAGTAATATATACAGGAGAAGGGGTTACTAGCCCCTTGCCCCTGGCATTTTAGTTGCCTCTTACAACACGCATGGCTTACGGAGGAAGAATTCTGTTCCACTTCCCCATGGAGGTAAGAGGAAATAAACAAGAACAAGAACTAGAAAGAAAATAGCAGAAAACCAAGAGGGGTGTGTATATATATGCTTGTACATGTTTGTGTAGTGTGACCTAAGTGTAAGTAGAAGTAGCAAGACATACCTGAAATCTTGCGTGTTTATGAGACAGACAAAAGACACCAGCAATCCTACCATCATGCAAAACAATCACAGGCTTTCGTTTTACACTCACTTGGCAGGACGGTAGTACCTCCCTGGGCGGTTGCTGTCTACCAACCTACTACCTAGGAGGATCATATGTACAACCCAAAATTTTTTGTAAGGAGTATATATGAAAATGTGTCTTATTACCATCATAACCAGTAAGTCATACTCACAATGTTATCACAAACGGAAGGAGGAACACATTCTATCATTAGAACCCGAAGGAAGAAGGTTTAAGGACTAAATGAATTAAGACTAAGGTGAGTCAGGGCAGAGAAATGAATGCCTATTTGTGACTATCTTCTTCTAGAGGTAGAGGTAGTTTGCTGTATATGTATGTTGCAGCTTCAGTGCCCAATTTCAAAATAAAACTCCATATTATGATCATAATTAACCCTTTCAGGGTTTCGGCCATACTAGTACGGCTTACGCACCACAGTTTTTGACATACTAGTACGCCTAAATTCTAGCGCCCTCAAATCCAGTGAGAGAAAGCTGGTAGGCCTACATATGAAAGAATGGGTCTATGTGGTCAGTGTGCGCGGTATAAAAAAAATCCTGCAGCACACAGTGCGTAATGAGAAAAAAAAAAACTGACTGTGTTTTTGGATTAAAAGAGCGACTTTGCACTGTATTTTCGTATGGTATTTATTGTTGTATTCTAGTTTTCCTGGTCTCATTTTATGGAATAGAAGTCATATTACAGAAATTGAGATGATTTTGACTGGTTTTACAAAGAAAACTACCTTGAAATTGTGCTCAAAGTAGCAGAAATGTTTGATTTTTACCAAAGTTCAAAAGTAAACAAATCAAGCTATGCGTCCAATACACGTCAACTTGTGAGTCTAATAATCTTTCACAAGTGCGCTGATAATATTTATACCATTTCTACACCAATGCAGCAGTCTGCATAACAGTGAATCTTCTATTTTTTTGTGAGAATAAAAATTCAAAGTGGAAAGCAAAAGAATGTAAGAGGGGCATGGGGATGGGTGTTGCGCATGTGTCTTAATTTCATCTTGTCGGTATTATATACCATTCTTGTACTACTACTACCACCACCTCTTTCTGCCTATATATAGCCGTCCTGCTCCACTTCTGGTTAGTGTGACTTTGTAAATGATCCAAGTCGGACCGAAACGTCGTCGTAAGCTTCTCTCTTTTATGTGCAGGTTATTTGTGTATCGTTCCAGTCACGGTATTGTGCCTTTTTGTGTTATTTATTGACGTGACTAATGAACAGAGGAAATGTTATTTTAGTGCCAGGAATGTCTTTCTTGTTTATACTGGACCCTATTTGGAAATTGGCATCTTTTGAAATTTGTGTGAAATTGAAAAAAATTGCTAAATTCTGACCACTGTATTGGATAGTTGAAATTGGTAAATGGGTGGTTTCTTGTATTCATTCAACAGAAAAAATGGAGTTCTAGCAAAATAGCTATGATTTCTGTCAACAAGTACACTGGAATTGGCTGAACATAGGGCTCAAAGTGGGCAAAATCGCCGATGCATAAACATCGTCGAGACCGCTAACTTCACGAGAGCATAATTCCGTAAGTTTTCCATAAAATTTCATACTTTTGGTGTCATTATGATCAGGAAAAGATTCTCTATCTTTTCATAAGAAAAAATTTTTTTTTTTTTTTAAATTTGGCCGACCCTGAGAACAAGTCTCTGAGAGGGTCTGTCGACCCTGAAAGCGTTAATGTATTTCAGGCTAAAAGTGATTACAAAGAAACTTAAGGTATCACCTAAACCAAATTAGAAAAGGTAATTCAGCTAATTGCTGAAGGAAAAAAAGGTGAGTGGTGCATTGAGGTATATGTGGAGACAAAAAATGTTATCTATGGAGGCAAAGAGGGGAATGTATGAAAGTATAGTGGTACCAACACTCTTATATGGGTGTGAAGCTTGGGTTGTAAATGCTGCAGCGAGGAGGCGGTTGGAGGAAGTGGAGATGTCCTAAGGGCAATGTGTGGTGTAAATATTATGCAGAGAATTCAGAGTGTGGAAATTAGGAGGAGGTGTGGAGTTACTAAAAGTATTAGTCAGAGGGCTGAAAAGAGGTTGTTGAGGTGGTTTGGTCATTTAGAGAGAATGGATCAAAGTAGAATGACTTGGAGAGCGTATAAATCTGTAGGGAAAGGAAGGAGGGATAGGGGTCGTCCTTGAAAAGGTTGGAGGGAGAGGGTATAGGAGGTTTTGTGGGCGAGGGGCTTGGACTTCCAGCAAGCATGTGTGAGCGTGTTAGATAGGAGTAAATGGAGACAAATAGTTTTTGAGACTTGACGAGCTGTTGGAGTGTGAGCAGGGTAATATTTAGTGAAGGGATTCAAGTAAACCAGTTATTGTAAATTTAGCCAGACTTGAGTCTTGGAAATTGGAAGTACAATGCCTGTACTTTAAAGGAGAGGTCTGGGATATTGACAGTCTGGAGGGACTTCTAAACTGTCATATCTGAATGCCTCTGCAAAGACAGTGATTATGTATGAGTTATGATGAAGTATTTTCTTTTTGGGGATTTTCTTTTTGGGTCACCCTGCCTCGGTGGGAGACAGCTGACTTGTTAATAAAAAAAAATCAGCTGTAAACTATCCTCCATGATGAGGATATATTACATTACTTATTCACATATTTAGGGGAAAATTAATAAAATGATATATATATAATAAATTTAATAACAAACATTTAACAACAAAAAAAAAAAAACTCTAATAGAAAATATTGAGGAAAAAAAAGGTACTCACTTCCCCAGAATCATTGAACCATAATTCTGGATGTAAACGGTCAGGATGGTTACGTTTTTTCTCAAGTTCTTTGGAGATTCTGTCCATTTCATTCTCGTCATCATCATCACTGCTTGAAGTACTGTCACTATCACTGCCATTGCTACTACTACAGTTGCTATCACAATTTTCTGTTGTGCTGCAATCACCATCAAAATCTTGCTTCTTTTTGTGCTTATGCTTGTGTTCACATTCTTTTATTGTCTCTGACTGCACTTTATCACATTTGCTCTCACTATGAATTTCTTCATTTGAATTCATGAATTTTTCATCTTCTTCACTTCTCTCCATACATATGTCGGAGTCACCACCACAATGCACACTAGTTTCTTTATCATCTTTGTCACAGTTATTCTTATATACTTCACTTTCTTCTTTAGTGTTATTAACCTCAACATTATGACCCATATTATCACCTGCTGCTTCAACTGCAGCCATTTCATCTGTACTACAATCACTTGTTATGTTGTTGCAACTATTTCTGCAAGCTAAACAAAGCACATTACTTTTTAAATTAAGTGAAAAAATACAAGATAAAGCCCACACCACATGGAGAATAAAGTAATGATACAGATTTTCCTCTCATGATCTAGTAGTAAGTGATTTATCAGAAGACAGTTACTTGCAAAACACTTGGATTTTTCAGTTCATCTGATCAAAAGCTATTTTTACTACATGGAACATACAGACATAATAAGGCGAAATATCATTCAGCATAACTTGACTAAGAGTTTGTCATCACCGAATTTAATACCTTGCTTCAGTGTGATGCCAACAACCAAGCCAGTTAGATCTGGATTCTCCAGCATCTCTGTGACTGGTTTTGAAGATTCTTCTACCCTAGCAGTATGTAACCTCACATAGGCTGCAAAGCAACCCATGTGAAGTTACATGTGAGGAAGTCCAATGCTTGGTCATCTTTAGATGGTAGATGGACACAATATAAAAGTGGTATTAGGAAGAGTGGGTTCCAAAGCCCAGTTGTCTGTTGTCAAGGACAACCAGGCAATATCTCAAAAGAACACAATGTTCTACCAGCAATAAAAAATATAAACTACTAGCAGATCATTTTGCTGTACAGATGAAAGGCCCAAATCAAGACTATCAACCTCCGAGATTAGCTGCAAGAAGTGTGTTGCAGCAACCTAAGGCAACATAAAAAAGAATGAGGTATATTTCCTCCTTCAATCACTGGTAACATAAATGGCTGTGGAACCAAACAACGTGAACCCAAGATTGCTAAGTAAATGTGCTAACTAGCTAGCATTTCCTCTATTTCACAACTACAAACTTGGCCTAGCCCAGGGCAATACCTCTCTCTGTTAAGGAAAGAAAATGTAGTCCCAGCTCATTAAAGAGCTGAGCGATGACCAATAACTATAGACTAGTGACATTTCTGAAACTCACTGGTAAAATTCTTTAGATAATATTATGACAAATGGCAACACTTTTTACTATGACTTGCTGCTATGTATCCTTAAGAATTGCATGGAACAATCACAGGTTATACACCAGGTAAACTCTATTATGGAGCATCGTTCATAGAATGAGGAGTCCCGCATATTCCTGACTTCCCTCATCTCCACTCAACAGTATGTCATAGACAGTCTAATTATGGGTTTCACCATAATTTATGCTAATAACAGGGTGAACCTATGTAAGAACCTTTTTCAGCTGTTCACACCCTAACCAGTAAAGGACAAACTGATTAACAAACTGATCAACAACATTCCATTTCTCTTGGATGACTCTTTTTAGCGAGTACCAGGAACAAGATATGGGCTTCAATCTGCTAAGAAGTCATCCATTACTAGTTTCTTCATTGCCTGTCTCCTACAACACCACTGTCAAGCTATGTTCACTATCTATTTCTTTACTGCCACCAGGACACATTTACAGGCAATTTATTTACAATCTCTGTGCCATGTTTATTACCTGTATCTTTATTACAAACACTTCCAACACCAGGTCTTCCATCAATGAAGTGATGAGCTGCATTGAAAAATAGTATAGTGATGCCAACAAGATGCAGAAAAAGACACATACAGTTCAGGATATTTATTAGAGGAAACATTTCACCATGAGTGGATTCTTTAGTCCTGGAGAAGCCACTTATGGCTAAATGTTTCTTCTAATAAATGCCCTGAACTGTACATCAGTGTCTTTTTCCACATGGTCTGCATTGCACAGGCCACTGTACCACTGGCATCCATAAGGTTAACTACACAGTTTGGAAAGTGTAGAGCCACTGAACAAAGACTCTTATGACAGCAATGATTCTTATATCAGCAAATATAATATTACAGGAAGGATTCCCATACACAACACACAAGAGTAAATTTCAACCTACCAAGAGGTTGTTGCTGTTGTTCCCATTCTTTTTTTTCTCTCAGTTTCTTCTTGTCTTCTCTAATCTTCATTCCTCTCTTTATCAATTTTTCGTCCATGTTATCACATAATAAAATTAATTTTTTTGTCGCTCGCATGACTAGAGGATTTCTGTAGAGGAATACACAAGATGGGTTACTGAAACTATTACACAATCACCAATTAAACATAAAAAAATAATTATAATTTCACGATGTTGAATTTTACAGGCTTAGACGTGCCCTCATTTCTTAGCTCATTTCAAAACTCAATCCTATCAGAGGTATGCTACTGTCCTCCAGGATGCCACCAAAAGTCAGTTGAACAGGGACAACATGTGTAAAGAAATATGCCTAACGTCTCAAACTGCTATAGAATCAATCCTGATTCTTTGCCTGTACTACCACTGAACCACATCAATGATAAAAGGGCCTTTTTTTTTAATTATTACAAAAATATACAGGCAATCTCACCTGGCTTACACTTTAAAAGTTCAAAGTTAAAAATACCTTTAGACTTGAAATATTTATATGCAACTTCCTGTTATTTAATCCTATCACTGTCAGTGCCATAGTACTAAGCCATGAGCTCAGCACACTCAGATAAGCTGTGAGTGGAAAATTTGGGCCTAGATATGAGAGAATGGGTCTATGTGATAAGTGTACACATATAGAAAAATACTGCAACAGGCAGTGCATAATGAGAAAAAGATCTGTGATCAAGTTTTTGGTTTAAAACAGCAAATTTGCAGTGTATTTTCATATGGTTTTTATGGTTGTATTCTCAGTTTCTTGGTCTCGTTGACAGAACTAAAAATATATTACAGGAATAGAGATGATTTTCATTATTTTTCAGGATTGAAAATAACTTGAAATTTAGCTCAAAGTAGCAGAAATGTTCGATTTTTGCTGATATTCAAGACTAAACAAATCACGTCACTCGACCAATACACGTCCAACTGGTGGGTCTAATATGCATTCATGAATAGGTAGTAGGTTGGTAGACAGCAACCACCCAGGGAGGTACTACCGTCCTGCCAAGTGAGTGTAAAACGAAAGCCTGTAATTGTTTTACATGATGGCAGGATTGCTGGTGTCTTTTGTCTGTCTCATAAATATGCAAGATTACAGGTACGTCTTGCTACTTCTACTTACACTTAAGTCACACTACACATACATGTACATGTTTATTTATACACACTCATCTGAGTTTTTTATGATTTTATCTTAATAGTTCTTGGTCTTATTACTTTTCCTTTTATATCCATGGGGAAGTGGAATAAGAATCTTTCCTCCGTAAGCCATGCGTGTTGTAAAAGTCAACTAAAATGCCGGGAACAATGGGCTAGTAACCCCTTTTCCTGTAAAGATTACTAAAAAGAATAAGAAGAAGAAAATTGTCAAAGTGGGAAGTCTGAATGTGCGTGGATGTTGTGCAAATGATAAGAAAGAGATGATTGTGGATGTTATGAATGAGAAGAAACTGGATGTCCTGGCTTTAAGTGAAACAAAGCTGAAGGGGGTGGGAGAGTTTCAATGGAGAGGAATAAATGGGATTAGGTCAGGGGTTTCAAATAGAGTTAGAGCTAAAGAAGGAGTAGCAATAATGTTGAAGGATAAGCTATGGCAGGAAAAGAGGGACTACAAATGCATAAATTCAAGGATTATGTGGAGTAAAATGAAGATTGGATGTGAAAAGTGGGTTATAGTAAGCGTGTATGCACCTGGAGAAGAAAGAAGTGTAGAGGAGAGAGAGAGATTCTGGGAAATGTTGAGTGAATGCGTGGGGAGTTTTGAATCAAGTGTGAGAGTAATGGTGGTTGGGGATTTCAATGCTAAAGTGGGTAAAAATGTTATGGAGGGAGTAGTAGGTAAATTTGGGGTGCCAGGGGTAAATGTAAATGGGGAGCCTTTAATTGAGCTATGTGTAGAAAGAAATTTGGTAATAAGTAATACATATTTTATGAAAAAGAGGATAAATAAATATATAAGGTATGATGTAGCACATAATGAAAGTAGTTTGTTAGATTATGTATTGGTGGATAAAAGGTTGATGGGTAGGCTCCAGGATGTACATGTTTATAGAGGGGCAACTGATATATCGGATCATTATTTAGTTGTAGCTACAGTTAGAGTAAGAGGTAGATGGGAAAAGAGGAAGGTGGCAACAACAAGTAAGAGGGAGGTGAAAGTGTATAAACTAAGGGAGGAGGAAGTTCGGGCGAGATATAAGCGACTATTGGCAGAAAGGTGGGCTAGTGCAAAGATGAGTAGTGGGGGGGTTGAAGAGAGTTGGAATAGTTTTAAAAATGCAGTATTAGAATGTGGGGTAGAAGTTTGTGGTTATAGGAGGGTGGGGGCAGGAGGAAAGAGGAGTGATTGGAGGAATGATGAAGTAAAGGGTGTGATAAAAGAGAAAAAGGTAGCTTACGAGAGGTTTTTACAAAGCAGAAGTGTTATAAGAAGAGCAGAGTATATGGAGAGTAAAAGAAAGGTGAAGAGAGTGGTGAGAGAGTGCAAAAGGAGAGCAGATGAAAGAGTGGGAGAGGCACTGTCAAGAAATTTTAATGAAAATAAGAAAAAATTTTGGAGTGAGTTAAACAAGTTAAGAAAGCCTAGGGAAAGTATGGATTTGTCCATTAAAAACAGAGTAGGGGAGTTAGTAGATGGGGAGAGGGAGGTATTAGGTAGATGGCGAGAATATTTTGAGGAACTTTTAAATGTTGAGGAAGAAAGGGAGGCGGTAATTTCATGCACTGGCCAGGGAGGTATACAATCTTTTAGGAGTGAAGAAGAGCAGAATGTAAGTGTGGTGAGGTACGTGAGGCATTACGTAAATGAAAGGGGGTAAAGCAGCTGGAACTGATGGGATCATGACAGAAATGTTAAAAGCAGGGGGGGATATAGTGTTGGAGTGGTTGGTACTTTTGTTTAATAAATGTATGAAAGAGGGGAAGGTACCTAGGGATTGGCAGAGAGCATGTATAGTCCCTTTATAAAGGGAAAGGGGACAAAAGAGATTGTAAAACTTATAGAGGAATAAGTTTACGAGTATACCAGGAAAAGTATACGGTCGAGATTATAATTGAAAGAATTAGAGGTAAGACAGAATGTAGAATTGCGGATGAGCAAGGAGGCTTCAGAGTGGGTAGGGATGTGTAGATCAAGTGTTTACATTGAAGCATATATGTGAACAGTATTTGATAAAGGTAGGGAAGTTTTTTATTGCATTTATGGATTTAGAAAAGGCATATGATAGAGTGGATAGAGGAGCAATGGGCAGATGTTGCAAGTTTATGGAATAGGTGGTAAGTTACTAAATGCTGTAAAGAGCTTTTATGAGGATAGTGAGGCTCAGGTTAGGGTGTGTAGAAGAGAGGGAGAATACTTCCCGGTAAAAGTAGGTCTTAGACAGGGATGTGTAATGTCACCATGGTTGTTTAATATATTTATAGATGGGGTTGTAAAGGAAGTAAATGCTAGGGTGTTCGGGAGAGGGGTGGGATTAAATTATGGGGAATCAAATTCAAAATGGGAATTGACACAGTTACTTTTTGCTGATGATACTGTGCTTATGGGAGATTCTAAAGAAAAATTGCAAAGGTTAGTGGATGAGTTTGAGAATGTGTGTAAAGGTAGAAAGTTGAAAGTGAACATAGAAAAGAGTAAGGTGATGAGGGTATCAAATGATTTAGATAAAGAAAAAATGGATATCAAATTGGGGAGGAGGAGTATGGAAGAAGTGAATGTTTTCAGATACTTGGGAGTTGACGTGTCGGCGGATGGATTTATGAAGGATGAGGTTAATCATAGAATTGATGAGGGAAAAAAGGTGAGTGGTGCATTGAGGTATATGTGGAGTCAAAAAATGTTATCTATGGAGGCAAAGAAGGGAATGTATGAAAGTATAGTAGTACCAACACTCTTATATGGATGTGAAGCTTGGGTGGTAAATGCAGCAGCGAGGAGACGGTTGGAGGCAGTGGAGATGTCCTGTCTAAGGGCAATGTGTGGTGTAAATATTATGCAGAAAATTCGGAGTGTGGAAATTAGGAGAAGGTGTGGAGTTAATAAAAGCATTAGTCACAGGGCAGAAGAGGGGTTGTTGAGGTGGTTTGGTCATTTAGAGAGAATGGATCAAAGTAGAATGACATGGAAAGCATATAAATCTATAGGGGAAGGAAAGAGGGGTAGGGGTCGTCCTCGAAAGGGTTGGAAAGAGGGGGTAAAGGAGGTTTTGTGGGCGAGGGGCTTGGACTTCCAGCAAGGGTGCATGAGCGTGTTAGATAGGAGTGAATGGAGACGAATGATACTTGGGACCTGACGATCTGTTGGAGTTTGAGCAGGGTAATATTTAGTGAAGGGATTCGGGGAAACCGGTTATTTTCATATAGTCGGACTTGAGTCCTGGAAATGGGAAGTACAATGCCTGCACTTTAAAGGAGGGGTTTGGGATATTGGCAGTTTGGAGGGATATGTTGTGTATCTTTATACATATATGCTTCTAAACTGTTGTATTCTGAGCACCTCTGCAAAAGCAGTGATAATGTGTGAGTGTGGCGAAAGTGTTGAATGATGATGAAAGTATTTTCTTTTTGGGGATTTTCTTTCTTTTTTTGGGTCACCCTGCCTCGGTGGGAGACGACCGTCTTGTTGAAAAAAAAAAAAAAAAAAGAATAGGCTGATTCTCCATGGGGAAGTGGAACAGAATTCTTCCTCCGTAAGCCATGCGTGTCGTAAGAGGCGATTGAAATGCCGGGAGCAAGGGGCTGGTAACCCCTTCTCCTGTATATATTACTAAATTTGAAAGGAAAAACTTTTGTTTTTCCTTTTGGGCCACCCCACCTTGGTGGGATATGGCCGGTGTGTTGAAAGAAGAAGAAAGAATAGGCTGATATTATTTATACAGTTATTACAATATTGCATAATGGTAAATCTTCTATTTTTTGCGTAAAAAAAAAAAATCATGTGTAAAGCCTGTAACTAATGAACAGAGGAAATGTTATTTTAGTACCAGGAATTCCTGCATTGCTTATTCTAAACCCTGTTTTGAAATTTATGTGAACCTGACCAAATTACCAATATCTGATCACTCTATTGGGTAGTTGAAATAGTTGACTGGGTAATTTCTTGTGCTCAATTGACAAAATGGGAGACATACTAGCAAAATAGCTAAGAATTTGGTCAACTGGAACCATGTAATTGGCCTAAAATAGGACTCAAAGTGAGTAAAAATTCCGATGCATAAATACTGCTGACAGCAAACTTCACAAGAGCATAATTTCATCAATTTTCCATCAAATTTCATACTTTAACCCGTAAACGGTCCAAACATATATATACATTCTCTCCCGTAGTGCCCCAAATTTGAGAAAAAAAAAATCGTTGTTTTTTAATAGGAAAAAAGAGCATATGGTACCCAGGCATCCCCAATTATTTTAATATGGCGCACAGTGAGTGCGCACACCCATTCTCTCATGTCTAGGCAACTCAGGCTTATCGTGGCAATGTTGAATGTATGACAAATAAAATGTATATATACGTTTGGGGCACTAGCGGTAAAAACGTATACATACGTTTGGACCGTTTAAGGGTTAAGGAAAGATAAAACTTTCTTTTGACTTTTTTGACTATTTTTGAAAAACTTGCCCTTTTTTCTTGGTTGGAGGAGGATTCCAAGAAAAGTAACTATTTTTCCCCTGTATATTTCTTGCTTCGAATAACACTAATTTGAATACAATGCCAGTTTTTAGCAATGTAATCCATATGAATGGTACTGTGAACAGCACTGTATACAGCACTATCTGTAAACAACAAAGTTCATTGGTTACAGAATTGTCCTTTATTGTTACTTTAACCCTTTCAGGGTCAAGAGGCCCTCTCCTAAACTCATTCTCAGGGTTGAAAATTTTTTGGAAAAAAAAAAATATTATTTTTTCTTATGAAATGATAGAGAGTCTTTTCCTGATCATAATGACACCAAAAGTATGAAATTTGATGGAAAACTTACGGAATTATGCTTCGCGAAGTTAGCGGTCTTGACGATGTTTACGCATCAGCGATTTCGCCCACTTTGAGTCCTATTTTCGGCCAATTCCAGTGTACTAGTTGACAAATATCATATCTATTTTGCTAGAACTCCATTTTTGCTATCGAATGAGTACAAGAAACCACCCATTTACAGATTTCAACTATCCAATAAAGTGGTCAGAAATTGGCAATTTTGCCAATTTCACTCAAATTTCAAAAGATGCCAATTTCCAAATATGGTCCAGAATAAACAAGACAGACATTCCTGGCACTAAAATAACACTTCTTCTGTTCATTAGTCATGTTCCCAGGCCCCTCTTACATCTCTTTTGCTTTCCACTTTGAATTTTTATTCTCATAAAAAATATAAGATTTACTGTTATGCAGACTACTGCATTAGTGTATAAATGGTGTAGAAATGGTATAAATAATATCAGCGCACTTGTGAAAGAATATTAAACTCACCAGTTGAAGTGTATTGGATGCATGGCATGATTTGTTTACTTTTGAACTTCGGTAAAAATCAAACATTTCTGCTACTTTGAGCTCAGTTTCAAGGTACTTTTCATTAAGAAACCAATCAAAATCATTGCAATATGTCTTCCATTCTATAAAATGAGACCAGGAGAACTAAAATACAATCATAAATACCATACGAAAATACACTGCAAAGTCGCTGTTTTAAACCAAAAACATGGTGGGAGTTTTTTTTTTCTCATTATACACTGTGTGGTGCAGGATTTTTTTTATACTGTGCACACTGACCACAGAGACCCATTCTTTCATATGAAGGCCTACCAGCTTTCTCTCACTATACTTGAAAGCGCTAGAATTTAGGCGTTCTAGTACGTCAATAACCCTGGTGCGTAAGCTGTACTAGTACGTCGGAAACCCTGAAAGGGTTAACTGGTACTGTTCAGAACCAATGAAATTGTCTGTTACTGATATATTTTTTAACCCACTGACAGTCTCCTATCAAGGTAGGGTGACCTGAAAAAGAGGAAACACTTTCACCATCATTCAGTCACTATCTTCCTAGAAGTGTGCTGACATTACAGCTCAGATGACCTTCTGAATTTCAACAAGTCTTTTATGAATGTTACCCTCCTCACACTCCAACAGCACATTAAATCATAAAAACCACTTGGCTCCACTCAATCCTATGGAACAATTGGTAGCACACTCAATTCACCTAACAGTAAATAGGTTCCTGATTGTTAGTCAACTGTTGTGAGTTGCATTCCAGGAGTGATAGTATACCTTAGGTAGGGCTGGGTTTTGAAATGAAATGAGGTAAGATAGCAGCTCTGAGCCTGTAAAAGTGAGGTTTAAAAAAAAAAAAATGCTCACACAAGCCTGTTGGAGGTCCAAGCCTCTAGCACTCAAAGCCGTATGTTACAATCATGGTAAAACAATCTCAGTATTTAGATTTAAGAGACAATCAGCATTGCCAGACAGCCTTTCCTCCTTATTTGTTTGTTAAATCAAGGTTTCACTGGATATTTATACTGTAACTTTTCAAAATTTGCAATTTAAATCAAGAGTTTAGTTTGCACATTACAACTATGTTATACCAGGGTGCATGAGTAACATTGTATCTTGTGTGATGAACAATAATAACAACAATACAAAAATAATACACAACTGACAAATAATAAAAATTAATAATACTGTAATATACTAATAATAGTAAAGTGAATCAACAATAATAATAGTACAGTGATATCAACAATAATAACAGTAAAATAAATCAACAATAATAATAGTAGAGTGAATCAACAATAATAACAGTAAAGTGAATTGACGATAATAATAAGTGAATCCGCAATAATAATAGTACAAGTGAATCAACACTAATAACAATAAAGTGAATCAACAATAATAATAATACAAGTGAATCAACACTAATAACAATAAAGTGAATCAACAATAATAACAGCAACAAATTACCAAATACAGGTCACACAGCCACTTCCATAAGTTAAAGAGAGCACTAGGAGTATTCTTTGTCCTCCCAAAATTAGTTTGAACTTGAAGCATTTATCATAGATTTTTTGAGTTTTGTTTATCTTTGTCAGTTCTGTTTACACATAGTTAGGTTAGGTTTTCCAGATTTAATGATGATATACCTAAGTCTCTTGAGGCCTGAAATAGACCATATTAACCTTTTCAGGGTCCGTGCCATGAGCTCAGGTCACCCTGATAAGCTGTGAGAAGTAAATTTGGGCCTAGATATGAGAGAATATATCTATGTGGTATGTGTGCACTACATTAAACATATCCTGCAGTGCACAGCGCAAAATGAGAGAAAAAAAACTTAGACCATAATTTTCGATTAAAAAAGCGACTTTGCAGTGTTTTTTTGTATGTTTTTTATGGTTGTATTTGAAATTTCTTGGTCTCATTTGATAGAATGGAAGATATATTACAGAAATAGAGATGATTCTGATTGGTTTTAGTATTGGAAATGGCTTGAAATTGAGCTCAAAGTAGTGAAAATGTTAAATTTTTGTCGATGCTCAAGAGTAAACAAATGACCTCACATGTCTAATACATGACAGCTGGTGGGTCAAATATACGTTCACAAATGTGGTGATATTATTTATACAATTATTACAATATTGCATAACAGGAAATCTTATATTTTTTGGTTTGAATAAAAATCCATTATGTGAATAAAAAAATAAAATGGAATTCATTTGTAAAGCCTGAAAATGTAACTAATGAACAGAGGAAATGTTAGTTTAGTGCCAGGAATGCCTGCATTGTTTATTCTGGACCCTATTTTGAAATTGGAATATTTAGAACATTGCACTAAATTGGCCAAATTACCAATTTCTGATCACATTATTTTGTAGTTGAAACAGTTGATTTGGCGATTTCCTGTGCTCAATCGATAGAACAGAAGTAAAACTATTGAAATAACTAAGAATTTGGTCGGCTGGCCTAAAATGGGAGTCAAAGTCGGCAAAATCGCCGATGCATAAATTTTGCTGACACATCAAAATTCGCGAGAGCATAATTTCGTCAGTTTTCCACCAAATTTCGTACTTTTGTTTTATTACCTTCAGAAAAAGATTCTCTACCATTTCATAAGAAAAAATAACAAAATTATTTTTTGAAAATTCTTGGACACTGGTACACACTTTGAAATTTGGCCTCTGGACCCTGAAAGGGTTAATACTGTGAAATGAAGACTAAAAAATTAAGTAGATGAGAGTAATTTTTTTTATAATACAGCACATTAATGAAAATTATTTAGAAGCCACTAAGTTAGTCACACTAACAAAATCCACTTACTTTTCATCTCGTTGGTAATAAAGATCAGCTGGGGCTGACCTTACCCATGCTGTCTTTACTTCTTCTTCTTCTTCTTCTTCATCTTCTACTATTTCTTCCCCAGCCAGCTGCTGAGGTTCTTCCTCCTCCAAAACTTCCATATTTTCTGGTTCCTGCTTCTCCTTTATGTCAGGTAAGTCCTTCTCCCTTTTTTTATTATTTCCTGCATGTTCAGGGTTTCTGTGACGATCTGGGCTTCTTGAAGCATGCCATCTTCATCAATAAGATAAGTAATGTTGATTAACTATTAATCTAAGCAGTCTTAAGCTACACATTAGCTGCAACAGCCTGGATGATCATGCAGTCAACAAGAAAGCCTGGCCTTAGACTGGTCTGTAAGGGTAAAAAAACCCTCAAAACTAGTCACAAGTATGCCCTGCACTTTTCAGTAAGTTATAAAAAAGACAAAAAGTATATTAATGAAGTCAAAGAAACTAAGGCCTGTAATAATAATAGAAAATAATAAAAAATATTAACCTCTTCTCCTGTACAAATTACTGAATTTAAAAAAAAAAAACTATTGCTTTTCTTTTTAGGTCACCCTGCCTCAGTGGCATATGGTCAGTTTGTTGAAAGAAGAGGAGTGTAAAATATTGGGAACAATATTAAGCTTAGTAGCCTGGACATTGAAAAAAGTTATAAAATATAGTGTGGGCCAGTAGGCCTCCTACTGTGCTCCTCTGATGCTCCACTTCCTGATCTTTCACCTGACCTCAGTTGCAGTGTGTGCTTAAGGTTATATTTTCTCATGTTTTGCACATACTTGACAAAGCCCACCTATGGGTGAAATGTATCAATAAAGAGTTTCCTCCTAAAAAAATTATCTGATATACAGGTGTCCTTTGCTCTATGTAGCAGATGTGCTTCAAACCCATGCCATCAATATTTAATTCTGCACAATAACATTATTCAACACATTTTGCTAATTACAGTAATTACATACAACAAACAACAAAATTACCAAAATAAATGGGACATCATACAACAGTGAATTTGCATATAGCAAACCTGCATTAAGTAAGGGACACCTATAGCTGGTAGTGACATGAAAAATCAGGATTACAAATTGGTGATGTATGTGTACCTAACATCTCCATTAGCCAGTTTACCTTTTTCTTTCTGGCGACCGTGGCTGTGAGGAACTAGAGCATCTTCCAGGACTCCTGGAGCTTTTACTACTTCGATCACGATTATATCTGAAACGAATATGCCATGAGTAAAATACTGTAACTACATTGAATAAAAAATACCAGTGCTTTAGACATAAAAAAATTATGAAAATATTTTAACTCTTTCAGGGTCGGAACCCGATCTGAAACTTACTCTCAGGATTGGAGAATATTTTTTCTTATGAAATGAGAGAGAGACTTTTTCCAAATGTAATGAAATCAAAAGTACAAAATTTTATCTTCTTTTAAAAACTGAATGGAATTACACTCTCACAAAGTTAGCAGTTTCAGCAATATTATGTATTGGTGATTTTACCCACTGAGCCTTATTTTTGGCCAATTCCACTCCTACAGTTAACCAAACTCATAGCTATTTCATTAGTACAACATTTCTTCTATTCTACCAACTGAATACAAGAAAATGCCCATTTACGTATTTCAACTACCTAATAAAGTGATCAGAAATTGGTAATTGGGCCAAATTTACACAAAATTCAAAAATTGACAATTTTAGAATAGGGTCCAGAATATACAATGTAGACATTCCTGGCACTAAACAATATTTCCTCTGTTCATTAGTCACATCCTCAGGCCTCTCCTCTATTATGCTTGTTTTCCATTTTGAATTTTTATTCACATAAACAATAGAAGATTTACTGCTATCCAGACTACTGCATTATTGTAATAATTGTTGGACGTGGAAGTGGATGGATGGGGAAGTGGAACAGAATTCTTCCTCTGTAAGCTATGTGTGTCGCAAGAGACAACTAACATGCTGGGAGCAAGGGACTAGTAACTCCTTCTCCTGTATGCATTACTAAAGTTAATGAGAGAAACTTTTGTTTTCTTTTTGGGCCACCCTGCTTTGGTGGGATATGATTGGTTTGTTGAAAGAAGAAGAAGAATTGGACAAGTGATGTAATTTGTGTACTCTGGAATAAGTGTATCAGCAAAAATTGAACATTTCTGCTATTTTTAGTTCAATTTCAAGTTACTGAAACAAATCAAAATCATCTTTATTTCTGTAATATGTCTTCCATTGTATCAAATGAGATCAAGAAACCGAGAATACACCCATAAAAACCATACTAAAATACACCACAAAATCGCTGTTTTAAACCAAAAACAATGTTGCAGTTTTTTCCCAAAATGCACTGCGTGCTGTATTTATTTTATATGGTGTACACTTACCACATAGGCCCATTCTCACATATCTAGGCCCAAATTTACTGCTCACAACTTCTCTGAGAGAGCCGAGCTCATGGCATAGAACTACGGGACCAACCCAGGCTACACAGTTGTAGAACAAAGGGACCAACCTCAAAAGGGCTAAAGAGAGACTGTACAAGGCTTGGTATGAAGTAATGTGGTTCAAGGGAAATGATCAGGAAGATTTTCATTGAAAATTGCCTAGTACCTTGAGCAATGAGAAAGGGTCTGAAGCTGAAACTTGACCGCTTACAACCACAAACAGACAGATACTTTTCCATACCCAGCCTACTTCCAGCAGCATCTCACCTGCCAAAAGATGACTGAGAGAGAGAGAAATGAGAAAAAAAGAGAGCAAGACAGAGATTACGAGAAAGTTAAGAAATTTACTGAAAACTGACCCATTTCCAAAGCTATCATTCAGAAAGAAAGAGAATTTGGCATACAAGAATGCTATATAGTAAAATATTTAGTATTAGCAAAAATTTTCTGAATTTTTTTCCCTTTTAAATAGAAGACGAAGCAATGATGAAAACTATACAATTTTAAAAATAATTTTCTGAAAGGATCTTAATATACTCATTTGACAATATGCTTGAACTAAAGCGTCACAACCACTGATTTACAAACAGTGAGAAACCCCCTGGGACAGATACAAATTTAGCGCTATGCTTAAAAATCATCTCATCTCTCAATACTAACCAAAACAACTTCTAACCAGTTTGAAGAAACTCTCAAATATTATATGACCTCGATTCTATTAAAACAACTACCAATCCATGAAATATTACTGTCTGAACCATTAATTGTAATATTGTTTGTATTATGTGCAACTTTCAAGATTGTTCTTATAAACTTTCATCTTGACTACCTCACATTAGCATGTATTAAGATAAAATAAAGATTTATTAAAAAGTTAATGACTCTTATCTTGTCTAGACTTTAGTAGTTATTACATACTAGGATAAGTCTGCCCGAAATGCCCTGGCATGATAACGGCTTTCTTTGTACTTAGCAAATCAAAATTGCAAATACACATTGTAACCTTGCAAAGAAATAAAATCTTTGTCTTTGTCTTTTTATAATTGAAACAGGTAAAGAAAGGTCTGTATAATTTCATCCTTATCTGCTCAAGTCTCTCTCTGAGGCCAAAATATACAAATTGCTTTTTATCTGTTTTTTAAGTATTCTATCTAAGTGGTTTCTCACTTTCTGTCCAGCAACATAATGAAATTTAATCCTTTACCTATCGCTAGACTCCCTAGAGAGCCTGTGGGGTTGTGAGTATGATCTTGGTTCCTCTCTTCTGGGTGTAAAATCTGGAGGACTCCTGGAGCACTTTCTATGAGAACTGGTTCTCTGCCGCCACCCATCAACTGAATATTTGTCTACCGGGACATGATCTTTATATCTTGACTCCAGACTTCCTCGGTCTCCTTCAAATCTGCAAGTTTTATACCCATACAAGTTGACGAAAATTTTATACAAGCTAAAAATTATAATCATTAATCACACAACTAAGAACAATGTACAATGGTACCCTGAGTTATGCTATTTATCTGTTCCATTAAGACATACTGTACCTTAAAACTATTGGGACTCAAACTCCAAAATACATGGTTTTATGGAAATTTGTTCCAAGACCCCAGAAGTGCAACTATTATTGTACCGTGGACTGTATCTCCCTTCATCTGCTTCTCTCTTATCCCCAACAACAACAGTCTTTCCATCTCTAAGATAATTTTCCGGCTTTTTTTTTACTAGATTCATCAGCCACTTCATTATTCTTTATTTCCATTTGTTTGATAATAGCAGATATGGTGACTGTGGAAAGCCCTACTCATGCATGAATGCACTAATTTCTTGCTTGATCTTCAAAGAAATGGCTTGTTTACTGCACACTTTAGGGGCCATGAAGACTACATAATGCAAAAAATGCTGTAATAACACAAATGCAGTTATGAAGGGGAATAATCCATGCAGGAAACACCTGTGATAGCTTCAAACTAAAGAGCAAACAATAAAATGTAGTACAAGATCTGTTATTGACCGAGATGCTACCAAAAAGACATTCAACCCTGCTGCTGACTGACTGCTAAGCCACCTTCACAGACCCCCACTCCTACTGGCTCAGATGATGTCCAAAAGACAAGCTACTGAACTGCTGACTTTTTGGTGACCCCCCTTCATATATAAGGGAGATTACCAACAGACCCATGGCTGTCTTCAAAAAAGGAATTGCACACTAGCAGATGTGGATGTTCTGTATGTTAAGTAAATTTAAACTTTTTAATATACGAGGGTATTTCTGTCTGGAAACTGATAAAGGGAACATTCTATGAGGGTATTTCTGTCTGGAAACTGATAAAGGGATCATTACAATTTGGTGTTGTAATTTCTACACACAAAAGCATACCACAAGTGAAATATGTGTACAGAGTGAGTAATGTTGTTACTGATACATATCAATGCACTTTTAAAAGAATGCCAACTGTTTTAGAAATTTTCTTAGACATGTGTTGGATGTAAGTGTTGAATTTTAGTTTGCTGTCTGGGTGTATAGCTAGGAATTTCTCCTTATCCTATCAATTAATGTGTGCATTATTTACTTTCATTTTCAATGACACATATTTTATAGGTCTTATCAATTCCACCATCACATGAAATCATAATACACCAGGATTACTAGAACAGTACTACCTGATAACCTACCTACCATTACTACTACAGTGGACCCCCGGTATTCGATATTAATTCGTTCCTGATAGCTCATCGAATACCAAAAATATCGAAAAGCGAATCAATTTTCCCCATAAGAAATAATGGAAATCAAATTAATCCGTGCAAGACACCCAAAAGTATGAAAAAAAAAAATTTTACCATATGAAATATTAATTTTAATACACACAAACTAAAGAAGACATGCACAGTTACATGACACTTACCTTTATTGAAGATCTGGTGATGATTGATGGGATGGGAGGAGGGGAGAGTGTGGATGGTGTTAGTGTTTAGAAGGGGAATCCCCTTCTGTACCTCCCATTCCTTTACGATTTGTCTAAAATGAGCCACAACATTGTCATTGTAATAGTCACCAGCACGGCTTGCAATAGCTGTGTTAGGGTGATTTTCATCCATAAAGGTTTGCACTTCAACTCACTGTGCACACATTTCCTTAATTTTTGAAGTAGGCACAATGGATTCCACAACTGGCATAGGCTTCTCAGGGTTAGCCCCAAACCCTTCAAAATCTTTCTTAATTTCCATACTAATTCTCACTCTTTTTACCACAGGGTTGGCACTAGAAGCTTTCTTGGGGCCCAGGGTGACTTGTTTTGCAGAAACAAGCACCAAACACAGTGATAATATGGATAATATGGAATGTACCGAATGTATCCTTAGATGCGCGCACACTGGCTGGCTTGTAAACACTGGCACACAAGGGGCAGTTCAGGCCACACGTGGACACGTCTCGTACGAATCGTATCGAATACCGGGTTTTCAATCGGATACCGAGGCAAAATTTTTGCGTTAAAATGCATCGAATACCGGATTTATCGAACACCGATGCCATCGAATACCGGGGGTCCACTGTACTATTAACTTTTTTGGGTTATCCTAGGTAATTTACACTAAGTACGATCAATGTTAACTTACTGCTACTACTGCCATCACTACTATTATCTTGAGGAATGTCCTGCCTTCTGGACTCCTTTTATATACCTTGTCTGTTCACTGTATTGTTTGGACTGGTGTGACAAAGATCCCAGTAAGTGAAACACAGTAAATGTCTTATTAATTGCACATGTCAATTTACCCAACAGTTTGTTAATTCTCATCCATTAACCCTCTGACTGTCGCAGGCCCCTTTCTGAAACTCTCATTCTATGTCGATAAATTTTTTGAAAAAAAAAAAAAAATCTTATGAAATGATAGAGAATCTTTTCCCAATGGTAATGACACCAAAAGTACGAAATTTGGTCGAAAACTCACGGAATTACGCTCCCGCAAAGTTAGTGGTCTCAGCAACATATACACATTGGCGATTAACTCATAGCTATTTCTTTAGAACTCCATTTTTTCTATCAGTTGAGTACAAGAAACTGCCCATTTACCGATTTGAACTACTCAGTAAAGTTGTCAGAAATTGGCAATTTGGCCAATTTCACACAAATTAATTAAAAAAGATGCTAATTTCAAAATAGGGTCCAGAATAAATAATGTAAACATTCTTGGCACTAAAATAGCATATCCTCTGTTCATTAGTTGTGTCTTTAGGCCCCTCTTATATTACTATTGCTTTCTATTTTGATTTTTACTCATACAAAAAATACAAAATTTACTGTTATGCAGACTAATGCATTATTGTAAAAATGGTATAAATAATATCAGTGCACTAGTGAAAGAATATTAGACTCCCCAGTTGAAGTGTATTGGACGTGTGGTGTGATTTGCTTACTCCTGAACATTGGTAAAAATCGACCATTTCCGCTATTTTGAGCTCAATTTCAAGGTCGTTTTCATTGTGAAAGTAATCAAAATCATCTCTATTTCTGTAATATGTTTCCCATTTTATCACCTGAGACCATGAAAACGAGAATACAACGATAAATACCATACGAAAATACACCTCAAAGTCAGCATTTTAATCCAAAAAAATGGTCATTTTTTTTTTCTCATTATGCACTGCGTGCTGCAGGATTTTTTTTATGTGGTGCATATTAAACACACAGACCCATTCTCTCACATGTGGGCCTACCAGCTTTCTCCCGCTTGATTTGAAGCCGCTAGAATTTACGCGTATAAATACGTCCGAAACAGTAACGTGTAAGACGTATATATACGACTGAAACAGTCAAAGGGTTAATGAGTAGATAATCTTTGCAAACTCATAATTAATAATACAGTTGAGAATAAGGATATGGATCTGTGATGACAAAAGTAGTATAATCTGCAAGATGATCCAAGTACATATGTACTTATAATGTACATATTTATGTTGAATCAGGAGATTGCCTCAGCACTGTTATCCATAAACAATAATTTTTCAACATCTTGTGCAAGAGATAGCCTATTTGTACCTATAGGAGCAGAGCCATGCTTATAATCTCCCATATTTAGTTTATCATATAATTTTGAAGTCTCTAATGATCATAGAGATCTTTCAGTGTTTCTTAGTAATTTGCTTGAAATCTCTAAGTAATTTTAAAGCATCTTGAAATTATTTTCTTTTAATACTTTTTGTGAGGACATCAGACTATAGCTGAATACTCAAACTTTTATGTTGTGCTTATTTTAGCCTTTTTTTTTTTTTATCTCTATAAACACTCAGTATTTATATTTTGGAATAAAAACAAATTTAACACTTTAGACATTTAATTAGAATTTAGGACACTTATTGTCCTAAGTGCTGCATGTGTATCTGTATTCCACAGTCTGTCAATATTCTCATACCTGTACTTGTTTCGGTATTTATGTTCTTAGTCATGGAACCCAGCCATTAAGGGTAAGGTTAATATGCAGAATTTACAAACACTATACTTGGCCGATAAATTCAAAGTACTGTCAAGATGTATTAATTGGACCCATGTTGAACTCAGTGTATTATTTTTTATTACAGTGTATTATAGTTTTATTATGAAAATCAATATAATATATTCTAAGCCTAATTAAATGAGCCCAAACCTTATTTAACCCATAAACGGTCCAAATGTATACAGTGGACCCCCGGTATTCAATATTAATCCGTTCCTGAGAGCTCATCGAATACAGATAATATCGAAAACCGAATCAATTTTCCTCATACGAAATAATGAAAATCAAATTAATCCGTGCAAGACACCCAAAAGTATGAAAAAAAAATTTTACTACATGAAATATTAAGTTTAATGCAATAGAATAATTACAATAATAATAAAATAATTGACACTTACCTTTAATGAAGATCTGGTGATGATTGATGGGATGGAAGGAGGGGAGAAGTGTTAGTGTTTAGAAGGGGAATCCCCTTCCATTAGGACTTGAGGTAGCAAGTCCTTTTCCAGGATTACTTCCCTTCTTCTTTTAATGCCACTAGGACCAGCTTGAGAGTCACTGGACCTCTGTCGCACAACAAATCTGTCCATAGAGCTCTGTACCTCCCGTTCCTTTACGATTTGTCTAAAATGGGCCACAACATTGTCATTGTAATAGCTGTGTTAGGGTGATTTTCATCCATAAAGGTTTGCACTTCAACCCACTGTGCACACATTTCCTTAATTTTTGAAGTAGGCACAATGTATTCCACAACTGGTATAGGCTTCTCAGGGTTAGCCCCAAACCCTTCAAAATCTTTCTTAATTTCCATACTAATTCTCACCCTTTTTACCACAGAGTTGGCACTAGAAGCTTTCTTGGGGCCCATGGTGACTTATTTTGCAGAAACAAGCACCAAACACAGTGATAATATGGATAATATGGAATGTACCGAATGTATCCTTAGATGCGCGCACACTGGCTGGCTTGTAAACACTGGCACACAAGGGGCAGTTCAGGCCACATGTGGACACGTCTCGTACGAATCGTATCGAATACCGGGTTTTCAATCGAATACCGAGGAAAATTTTTTGCGATATAATGCATCGAATACCGATGCCATCGAATACCGGGGGTCCACTGTATATACATTCACTACCCTAGTGCCCTGAATATTTTGAAAAATAAAAAAATAATTTTTCTTAAGGAAAATAAAGAGCACATTTTTCTAAGTGTTAAATAAAAAAATTAGGGTCAGTACTTACTGAGATATGAGGCTACAAAGTTGGCACTTAATGCTCACCTGATGGCAACAGAGTCCTGCCGCTTGCAGAGGTGTTGCTGATATACCATTTTTTCTCATTTTTATATTATTTTATATAATTTTTATGTTCTGATAATTACAATTTATTGTAGTTCTTGTCATTTCATAACCAATCTTTGTTCTGACACTAATATTAGGTACTGAAATTGTACTCAAATTGTCACAAACACATTGACAGGTGGACATTTACACCTGCCTTGGTCATTTACTATTGTCTAGGAATATATACAAAGTATTTATAGGTCCCAGCAATGTTTTGGATACACAGGAATATAGAAGAAGAAGAAGAGGAAGAAAGAAGGAAGAAGGAAGGAGGAGGAGGAAGGAAGAAATATCCTTGAAGCAATGTGCAAGACAAGTGTTCAGTGACAAGCATCAGGGAGGGCAGTGATGAGATCAGATATGAGATATTTGATGGGCTCCAGCAGGGTGCAGAGATAAGATTAGATAGTGCAGAGATAAGAGGAGATAAGCTATGACATTTGATGGGTGCCAGCGAGGGTGCAGAGATAAGGGATGACATTTGATGAGCTCGTATCTCTGATTATGTCTCTCTGTCCTATTTCTCTGTCTGCTTGTCTCTTTCTGTCTCTCTGCTTGTCTCTCTGTCTGTCTCAGAGAGAGCCATTGTGAACCAACAGGTATTCTTATGCATTATATCTACAAGTACAGTATAGCACTGTGGATTTTTTTAGGTTATCCTAGGTAATTTACACTATGTATAATTGTATTTGTGTGTACCTGTGAGACAAATAGAGAGAGAGAGAGATAGACAGACAGAAATAGACAGAGACAGATAGACAGACACTAAACTTGGGGTTAATATCACTTTCCTCTTAAAAGGGGAGTGTTAATATGACAATACATCAGTGAATCCTTGGTGTTTGCCCCACTGTTTGCTCCAGCTGGCCTTCAATATAACTGGCACTCCCACAAGGTACTAAGTGGTCCCAGATTTTTTTAATATGATGCACACCGAGTGTTAAGACCCATTCTATGCTGACCAGGCATCTCAGGCCAATCGTGCCAAATTTGGAGGCAGGAAAAATAAAACATATATTTACGTTTGGGGCACTAGCGGTAAGAACGTATATATACGTTTGGACCGTTTACGGGTTAAAAGTCGAGAGATAATGAAACATTAATAACAATCAATAACAAAGTAGAACTTTTTGCCTTCATGTGCAAGCATATAACAAGAAAGTGGTTCTCCATGTCAACTTATTTAAAAGCAACATTTTTATTATGATAAAAATAGTGGTAACCAAAAAAAAAACATTGCAGCTACACTCTGAATAAATTTTATTTTTTATTTTATTATCACACTGGCCGATTCCCACCAAGGCAGGGTGGCCCGAAAAAGAAAAACTTTCACCATCATTCACTCCATCACTGTCTTGCCAGAAGGGTGCTTTACACTACAGTTTTTAAAATGCAACATTAACACCCCTCCTTCAGAGTGCAGGCACTGTACTTCCCATCTCCAGGACTCAAGTCCGGCCTGCCGGTTTCCCTGAACCCCTTCATAAATGTTACTTTGCTCACACTCCAACAGCACATCAAGTATTAAAAACCATTCGTCTCCATTCACTCCTATCAAACACGCTCACGCACGCCTGCTGGAAGTCCAAGCCCCTCGCACACAAAACCTCCTTTACCCCCTCCCTCCAACCTTTCCTAGGCCGACCCCTACCCCGCTTTCCTTCCACTACAGACTGATACACTCTTGAAGTCATTCTGTTTCGCTCCATTCTCTCTACATGTCCGAACCACCTCAACAACCCTTCCTCAGCCCTCTGGACAACAGTTTTGGTAATCCCGCACCTCCTCCTAACTTCCAAACTACGAATTCTCTGCATTATATTCACACCACACATTGCCCTCAGACATGACATCTCCACTGCCTCCAGCCTTCTCCTCGCTGCAACATTCATCACCCATGCTTCACACCCATATAAGAGTGTTGGTAAAACTATACTCTCATACATTCCCCTCTTTGCCTCCAAGGACAAAGTTCTTTGTCTCCACAGACTCCTAAGTGCACCACTCACCCTTTTCCCCTCATCAATTCTATGATTCACCTCATCCTTCATAGACCCATCCGCCGACACATCCACTCCCAAATATCTGAATACATTCACCTCCTCCATACTCTCTCCCTCCAATCTGATATCCAATCTTTCATCACCTAATATTTTTGTTATCCTCATAACCTTACTCTTTCCTGTATTCACTTTTAATTTTCTTCTTTTGCACACCCTACCAAATTCATCCACCAATCTCTGCAACTTCTCTTCAGAATCTCCCAAGAGCACAGTGTCATCAGCAAAGAGCAACTGTGACAACTCCCACTTTGTGTGATTCTTTATCTTTTAACTCCACGCTTCTTGTCAAGACCCTCGCATTTACTTCTCTTACAACCCCATCTATAAATATATTAAACAACCACGGTGACATCACACATCCTTGTCTAAGGCCTACTTTTACTGGGAAATAATTTCCCTCTTTCCTATGTACTCTAACTTGAGCCTCACTATCCTCGTAAAAACTCTTCACTGCTTTCAGTAACCTACCTCCTACACCATACACCTGCAACATCTGCCACATTGTCATATGCCTTTTCCAAATACATAGATGCCACAAAGACCTCATTAGCCTTATCTAAATACTGTTCACTTATATGTTTCACTGTAAACACCTGGTCCACACACCCCCTACCTTTCCTAAAGCCTCCTTGTTCATCTGCTATCCTATTCTCCGTCTTACTTTTAATTCTTTCAATAATAACTCTACCATACACTTTACCAGGTATACTCAACAGACTTATCCCCCTATAATTTTTGCACTCTCTTTTGTCCCCTTTGCCTTTATACAAAGGAACTATGCATGCTCTCTGCCAATCCCTAGGTACCTTACCCTCTTCCATACATTTATTAAATAATTGCACCAACCACTCCAAAACTATATCCCCACCTGCTTTTAACATTTCTATCTTTATCCCATCAATCCCGGCTGCCTTACCCCCTTTCATTTTACCTACTGCCTCACGAACTTCCCCCACACTCACAACTGGCTCTTCCTCACTCCTACAAGACGTTATTCCTCCTTGCCCTATACACGAAATCACAGCTTCCCTATCTTCATCAACATTTAACAATTCCTCAAAATATTCCCTCCATCATGTCTGAGAGCAATGTGTGGTGTGAATATAATGCAGAGAATTCGTAGTTTGGAAGTTAGGAGGAGGTGCGGGATTACCAAAACTGTTGTCCAGAGGGCTGAGGAAGGGTTGTTGAGGTGGTTCGGACATGTGGAGAGAATGGAGCGAAACAGAATAACTTCAAGAGTGTATCAGTCTGTAGTGGAAGGAAGGCGGGGTAGGGGTCGGCCTAGGAAAGGTTGGAGGGAGGGGGTAAAGGAGGTTTTGTGTGCGAGAGGCTTGGACTTCCAGCAGGCATGCATGAGCGTGTTTGATAGGAGTGAATGGAGACAAATGGTTTTTAATACTTGACGTGCTGTTGGAGTGTGAGCAAAGTAACATATATGAAGGGGTTCAGGGAAACCAGCAGGCCGGACTTGAGTCCTGGAGATGGGAAGTACAGTGCCTGCACTCTGAAGGAGGGGTGTTAATGTTGCAGTTTAAAAACTGTAGTGTAGAGCACCCTTCTGGCAAGACAGTGATGGAATGAATGATGGTGAAAGTTTTTCTTTTTCGGGCCACCCTGCCTTGGTGGGAATCGGCCAGTGTGATAATAATAATAATATCTTCCCAATACCTCTAACTCTCCATTTAATAACTCTCCTCTCCTATTTTTAACTGACAAATCCATTTGTTCTCTAGGCTTCCTTAACTTGTTAATCTCACTCCAAAACTTTTTCTTATTTTCAACAAAATTTGCTGATAACATCTCACCCACTCTCTCATTTGCTCTCTTTTTACATTGCTTCACCACTCTCTTAACCTCTCTCTTTTTCTCCATATACTCTTCCCTCCTTGCATCACTTCTACTTTGTAAAAACTTCTCATATGCTAACTTTTTCTCCCTTACTACTCTCTTTACATCATCATTCCACCAATCGCTCCTCTTCCCTCCCGCACCCACTTTCCTGTAACCACAAACTTCTGCTGAACACTCTAACACTACATTTTTAAACCTACCCCATACCTCTTAGACCCCATTGCCTATGCTCTCATTAGCCCATCTATCCTCCAATAGCTGTTTATATCTTTCCCTAACTGCCTCCTCTTTTAGTTTATAAACCTTCACCTCTCTCTTCCCTGATGCTTCTTTTCTCCTTGTATCCCATCTACCTTTTACTCTCAGTGTAGCTACAACTAGAAAGTGATCTGATATATCTGTGGCCCCTCTATAAACATGTACATCCTGAAGTCTACTCAACAGTCTTTTATCTACCAATACATAATCCAACAAACTACTGTCATTTCACCCTACATCATATCTTGTATACTTATTTATCCTCTTTTTCTTAAAATATGTATTACCTATAACTAAACCCCTTTCTATACAAAGTTCAATCAAAGGGCTCCCATTATCATTTACACCTGGCACCCCAAACTTACCTACCACACCCTCTCTAAAAGTTTCTCCTATAGAACAAAAAAAAGGCAGTTACACACTGGACACAGAATCAACTACTTTCTCAACCACCCTACCAATATTCCTGTTTTACACTTCCTGCAGTGCACCTAAAATGAAAAAGATACTCGTGAGAACAGGACAGTGTATGTGGAAGACTGACAAAAAAAAGAGCAGAGAAGGAAAGCTATATGAAAGTCAATAAAGACTTTAATTAAGAGTATGGTCTAAGAGGGATAAGAGAGCTTATGTAACTTTGGAAGAGGGTGGGACTGAGGATGGAAAGGAAGGAGGAAAACACTAAGGATAGTCTAGTATTATTCTTGACATGTATACAACAAATACATCACTAACACTCCCATGCTACTAGGCATGTTCTTGTGTCTGGAGTATACTTGGAAATACCTGAAGAGGGTTTCAGGGGTCAATGCCCCCACAGCCCGATCTGTGGCCAGGCCTCGTGTTGGAGCAGGGCCTGATCAACCACGCTGTTACCGCTGGCCACATGCAAGCTGACTTATGAACCATAGCCCGGCTGGTCAGGTACTGATTTTTGAGGTCTATTGGTAATCTCCGTAATATATGCTGGGAGGCAGTTGAACAGTCTTGGGCCCCTGACACTTATAGTGTTTCCTCTTAATGAATTTGTAGCACACCTGCTTTTCATTGGGGGGATGTTGCATTGCCTACTGAGTTTTTTGCTTTTGTTTTTTTGCTTTTGTAATTCCTAGGTCTGCACTTGACTGTAATCTTAAATTTCATTCCCATATCCAGCATATCCAAGAAAATTCCCAAATCAGTAGGCATCCTTTCCAAGATACGGTACTTTGTACCCCAAACAACATTCCTTACCCTATACCACACTTTAACATATCCCAACCTCACCTATGGTATTTGTGCCTGGAGATCAATCACAGCTAACCACCTTAAACCAAAAGCTGTTGTGCGGATGATTACAACTCCTGTGTCAGATAGCACACCCCACCACTTTTCAAAAGCCTGAGCCTACTAAATATACGAGACATATACTCATGTTACTGTGCCTACTACATAGAGTGGAACTTCAGCTTACGAGTTTTATCCGTTCCGTGACCTTGTTCGTACCCTGATCTGCTCGTGTGCCGAGTCAATTTTCCTCATTTAAATTACATAATTGAAATGCCATTAATCCGTTCCAGTGAAATTCCTGTTCTGGGAGGCAGGACAAAAATACTTCAACATGATGCTAATATCAACTCTATGGCTTATTTATCTATCACAATTCATCTAGTGTGACATAATAAACAATTTAAATAACACAGAAACCTGATATATACTCTAGAATGAATAAAATGTCAATAAGTGACAAGTGGTGTGGCGGCCATTCCCTACCTCAAGTGGCCGCCTTGTTGTGGGGCAGCAGGGGAGACCTCCTGCCATCCCCCAACACTCCCGACACCACCATCCTAGTTTCGTGAATACGTGTTCAGTTCCACTTCTCTCCTACAAGCTACCTGTATTTGTGAATTGTGTTTTGATCTTTTAATTGCCATATCTTGTATCTGCCAAGCAATCCTGACACCCAGTAGGCATACCAGTGTTGCTGACTTACTGAATGACTTACTGACTTGACTGGACTGACTTGACTGAATTACTGACTTGACTGACTTAACTGACTTGACTGACTGACTTGACTGAATAACTTACTGAATGACTAAACTGACTTGACTGACTTGACTTACTGACTTGACCAACTGACTTACCTGACTGACTTTACTGAGTGACTTACTGACTGACTTACTGACTTGACTGACTGGCTGACTTGACTGACTGAATGACTTGACTGACTTACTGAATGACTTGAAGTTAGACTTTTTCACTGAAAAGGACCCTGAAATGGTGTCTAGAGCAGCTGATGTCTTACCATCAGTTGTATAATGTACTGCAGGGTAAAACAGAACAGAAATCCATTACAGAAATTATGCACACTCTAGTACAACCATCGACTTCAGTACCAGAACCTCTACCATCCACCTCAGCCCAGTAGGTCCACAGCATAACTCCCCACTCTCTTCACAATCATTGACAAACACCAGCACCCACAATTTAAGGTAAGAATACTATTATTTCTGTTGCAATTATAGTCTTAACCCTTTCAGGGTTGACAGGCCCTGTCAGAGACTTGTTCTCAGGGTCGGCCAAATTTCAAAAAAAAAAAAAAATATTTTTTTCTTATGAAAAAATAGTGTTTATTTTACTGAACATTATGGGCTAAACAAAAAATTTTTACCATCAATATTTACCGAGATATGGAGGCATGAATTTGATGAAAAAGGGGCACCACGTGGCAACATCGCCATCTGCCATCACCCGGTAGTCTTTTATTTACTTTCTTATGTACTAATTTCTATTATTTTTTAATTTTTCTTTTTCCAAGTAACTTTTATGGCCTGTGAGACCAATATGATCAGTATTTTGTAAGTTACTTCTTTTTCAATACTACACAATAAGGGCGTAAACACTGTTGTCATTGTTTTGTTTACAAAAAATATTTGCACAAACAAATGATATGAAATGTTGTTTATTACTATTTTTCTATATTTTATATACACATATACAGTCACAGGGAATGTTTCTAGAAGTTCTGCAGCCTGTGGAAGTCTTTGAAACATGGTGTCATGCACAGTGGTGTTTTACATTCTTCACACATAAAACGAGTGTCTCTGCATTGTTGTGAGCGTTTTCTTGTATGTGCACAGACATAACACCTCTTTTGAGCCTTCTTGAAAGCAGTAGCAGGCAGTTTTACCAGGAAGTGATCACCATGCTTTAAATGAGAAGGAAGTTGTTGAAAATTTGGTGGGCGGTCTGTTGCAGGTGCTGTTCCTTGGTACTTGAATACTATTTGTCTGATGACAGACAAACAGAATTCGCTGTGTGGTGGTTTGTTTCTGGTCCTCATCTTATACATATTATAAGCATTCAGGATGGAAATGTCCAGAAGATGGAAAAAGAGTTTTATGTACCACTTATAACTCTTGCGAACACAATCAGCAAACCCAATCTGCATGTCACATTTGTCCACTGAACGCATATTGAGAGTGTAGTCCATCACAGCTGCAGGTTTTAGAATGGGTTCATTGCTTTCTCTATGCTGCCTGTCAGTGTCTGCTATTTCATTAGGGTGAACTGATGACAACAGTGTGACATCTCGTTTGTCATGCCACCGAAATGCCACGATGTCATTGGCAGGAAACGCCTGCACCTCACCTCTACGAGTGCCAGCGTCAAACCTGGGCATATGTTTCCGATTTGCACGCACTGTGCCACACACACCTGTCATGTTCACTCGCAAAAAATCACTGAGTGTGGGGCTTGTGTACCAGTTATATGTATATAATATATGCCCCTTACCAAGATATGGTTCCATCATTATTCTAACCACATCACCAGAGATGCCCAATAACTTCCTGGTATTTTGCAATGTATAATTTCCAGTGTACACAATAATATCCAATACCAGATCACTGTAACAATCACAAAGCACAAACAACTTTATACCAAAGCGTTTCCTCTTGCTTGGTACGTACTGCTTGAAAGAGAGTCTTCCTTCGAACAGAATCAAAGACTCGTCAATTACAAGCTTCCTGAAGGGATAAAAATACATATTGAATTTCTCTTTCAGATACACAAACACATGCCTAATCCTATATAACCTGTCGTTTCTGTCAGACCTGGTTTTGTCTGAGAAGTGAAGCATACGTAACATTAGCACAAATCGATTCAGTGGCATTATATCACTGAAACCTGGGGTTGCAATCAGGCGGTCTGTTGACCAGTATGATTTCACACTGTGCTTATACACATGTGGCATAAGCATTATTGTGGCAAAGAAAAGATACATCTCAGCCACAGTTGTCTCCTTCCACTGGTGTAGACGTGATTTTGGTGAAAGTATTGTGTTTGCCATGGTGTACTCGTAGTATGTGTTGCTTTCCATGACAATACTTTCCATCAGGGGTTCATCAAAGAATAACTCGAAACATTCCAGGTCACTGGCATTGTTCCCAAGTGTACAGGATGGCCGTATTCCACTTTGGCTGTCATCAAACTGGTGGGGATTTGGAACAAAACTGACAGCTTCCTGCCAATACCCGGTGCGGTCTGCTGGTGGGTACTGGACAATGACAGGTGGTTGTGGTTGTGGAGGTTGTGGTTGTGGAGGCTGGTGTGGTGGGTGGGTGGGGGATGGTGGCCTTTGTTGCAGATCAGCTGAGGCAGCGGCATGGGTGGCAGCATGGGTGGCAGCATGGACCACTGCTGGTGCCTCACGGCCGGCACCACCACTACCACCACCATGCACATTTTCCATCCCAATTGCAACACTATCATCGTCATTTTCACTGTCTGTTCCTGTTGTACAGCCATGGGATGTACTCCGAGATGTACTCCTTCCCCTTGGAATAGCATATGGCACACTACCAGAGCGCATATATCGTCTTATATACTGACGCTTCACTGGGGAATATTGCACTTCACTATCACTACTGGAACTAGTTTCAAGAGCTTGTAGTTTATATTCACTATCACTATCATCACAAATGCTCACATCTGAGTCTGGGATTTGGGAAAATAGGAGTTTCCTCTTTGATTCTGGTACAACTGAACATGAACAAGACGGCCCAGCACCAGAGGTGTAAGGCTGAGGGTCGTCTGGGTTTTCCTCACTATTACCGATATTATGGTCATTAGTTCCAGTCAAAACCTCACCAAAACCTTGACACTCATCTTCACTGGCACTTCCATCTGTATTAGAACTGTCACTGGGGAACAAAAGTGTCCCAATTCGCCGAGGAGTGAGGAACTTCTTACCGCGAGGCATGGTGGACATTGTTTACAAAGATGGTGTTCCCACAATGCACCATTGGGTCCCAGATTTTTTCCTACACAGACCCATTCTCTCACATCTAGGCCTACCAGCCTTTTCCCGCGAGATTTGACGGCGCTAGAATTTATGCATACTAGTACGTCAAAAACCCCTGCGCGTAAGCCGTACTAGTACGGCCGAAACCCTGAAAGGGTTAAGTAGTAAAAACAACATAATACATCACGACAAGAACTACAATTATGTATTCACTTTTATTTTTGTAAGATCTGAAGGTCTAAAAAAAAAAGCTGTTTGAGGGGAAAGCTTGCATCCTGAATTTTTGCTCGTATCCAGAAACAACCAATCGAGTGACTGCTCGTATCCTGAAAAACTCGTATGGTGGGGCACTCATAAGCCAAGGTTCCACTGTATACAGAACATTCAACACCAATATAAAACCTCTGCTGAAACTTCTCCTTGATAGCTACAACAGAATGCATAGTCACAATACAAGGCACAAGGCACTCTTCGACATCCCTGTCAATCTCACACTATGCAAAAATGCAATGCACATAAAGGGCCTAAAGATCTGGAATTCACTACCTGAACCAATAAAGGATTCCCTGGCTACATGCAAATTTAGGGCTATTCTTAAAAATCATCTCATTTCTAAATATTAACCAAACAAACCAAAACAACTTCTAATCAGTTTGAAGCAACTCTCCCAAATGTATGTACAGTATTATATTATATGACCTCTAGTCTATTAAAACAACTGCCAATCTATAAAATACATGTATTATTGTTTGAACCATTAATTGTAATATTGTTTTTATTATGTGCAACTTCAAGATTATTATTCTTACAAACTTCCACCTTGACTACCTCGCATTAGTATTAAGATAAAATATATATTAAAAAGTTAACCACTCTTATCTTGTCTAGACTTAACCCGTAAACGGTCCAAGCAGATCTACGTTCACATGTGTAGTGCTCCAAAAGTAGATATACATATTTTTTACATATTTTCAAATATATATAAAAAAAAAAGTAGATCAAAGTTTTTTTACACGTTTTCAAATGTAAAAAAAAAAAAGATCTACCTTTTTTTACATACTATCAAATGTTGAAAAAACGTATATATACGTTTGGACCGTTTACGGGTTAAGTAGTTATTATGTACTAGTATTAGTCTGCCTGAAATGCCCAGGCATGACAGTGGCTTTCTTTGCACTTAACAAATCAAAATTGTAATTACACACTGTAACCTTTGCAAAGAAATAAAATCTTTATTCTTTTAAGGAGTGGTTTTTATGTGCAGATTTGGGACTAGCCCCTTTAGGATTTTCCAAGTGTGTATTATCACGTACCTTTGTCGCCTGCATTTCAGGGAGTACAAATCAAGGGACTTCAACTGTTCCCAGTAATTTAGGTGCTTTATCGTACTTATATGTGCCTTGAAAGTTCTCTGTACATTCTCCAGGTCTACAATTTCACCTGCCTTGAAAGGGGCCATTAGTGTACAGCAATATTCCAGCCTAGAGAACAAGCAATTTGAAGAGAATCATCATGGGCTTGGCATCCCTAGTTTTGAAGGTTCTCATTATCTATCCTATCATTTTCCTAGAAGTTGCAGTAGATATATTACTGTGATCTTTGAAACCGAGATCCTCTGACATTATGCTTTGTATTTTATGAACATTTTACTTTTCACCACTATTATATGGTGTATTAATTAACTTAATAAATTACTGAAGCATGAAAGCTAGGTGAATTTTTGCAGGCCTCTGTGGACATACAGTACTTGGCCAATATATGTCAGATGCCCAGGATATAGGAAATTGCAAAGTTTGAAATACGTTTGATTAAAAACATACCACAAAAGTGTATTGTAAAAGGATTTACAGTGGACCCTCAGTTAACGACATTAATCCGTTCCAGAGAGCTTGTCTTCAACCGATTCTGTCATTATCCAAATTAATTTTCCCTGTAAGAAATAATGGAAATCCAATTAATCTGTTCCAGACACCCAAAAGTATTAAACAAAATAATTTTTCTACATGAAATATACATTTCCCTACACAGAAAAAAATGAGACCTGCAGAATAAATACATTAATAATTAATAAACTGACATTTACCTTTACTGAAGATGTATTTGATGAGTGATGAGATAGGAGGGCAGAGGATGGAGGAGTTTACAATTGTTTGGAAGGGGTAATCCCCTTCCATAAAGACTTTAGGTACCAAGTCCTTTTCTGGGGTTACTTCCCTTCTTTATTTTTTAATGCCACTAGGATCAGCTTGAAAGTCACTGGACACCTGTCACACCAAAAATCTGTCCAGAGAGCTCTGTTTCTGGTGTGTCTAAGATTTCCCTAAAATGGGACAAATATTGTCATTGTAGATGTTGCCAGCACGGCTTGTAACAGCCGTGCTGTTCATCCATAAAGGTTTGCACTTCAATTCACTTTGCAGAAATGTCCTTAATCTTTGAAGAAGGCAACTTCCTCCATCTCTTTTCCTCCTCCTCCTCCTCCTCTGAAGGAAATTCCTGAGCTATGGTCTGTTGCTGTTGCACCTCAAGCTCTTGCAGGTCTGTAGTGGTTAGCTTTTCATCGTCGTCCTCCAACAACTCTTCCACATCCTCGCCACTAACCTCCAACCTCATGGACTTTCCCAATGCCACAATAGATTCCATAACTGGCATAGGCTCCTCAGGGTTAGCCCCAAACCCTTCAAAATCCCTCTCTTGTACACACTGTGGCCACAATTTTCTCCAAGTCCTGCAAATCACTCCCTCCCAAGCCGCCTTACCTGTAAGGTTTATGCAACTGAGGATACTGAAGTGATCTTTCCAGACCTCTCTTAGGGTCAATTCAGTGTCTGAGGTCACTTCAAAGCACTTTTGAAACACTGCTTTGGTGTACAGTTTTTTGAAATTTGAAATGACCTGCTGGTCCATGGGCTGGAGGAGAGGAATGGTGTTAGGGGGCAAAAATTTAACTTTGATGAAACTAAACTCCCCCACAATTCGCTCTTCCAAGTCTGGAGGATGAGCAGGAACATTGCCCATTAACAGGAGGCACTGGAGTGGCAATTTATTTTCCAGGAGGTAATTTTTCCACACTGGGACCAAACACGTCACAGAACCAATCGAGGAAAATGTCCCTAGTGACCCATGCCTTACTGTTTACCCTCCACATTACACACAATTTAGGCTTGACGACACTGTTTTTCTTGAACACTCTGAGAGTGTCAGAGTGATACACAAGTAAAGGCTTCACTTTGCAATCCCCACTAGCATTACTACAAAACATGAGAGTTAGCCAGTCTTTCATAGGCCTGTGTCCTGGGAGTGCCTTTTCCTCCTGAGTAATGTAGGTCCTGTTTGGCATTTTCTTCCAAAACAGGCCTGTTTCATCACAACTGAACACTTGTTGGGGTTTTAATTGTTCAGCCTCTATGTACCCCTTAAAGTCCTGCACATATTTTTCAGCCGCCAATTTGTCAGAACTGGCAGCCTCACCATGCCTTATCACACTATGTATGCCACTACAATTCTTAAATCTCTCAACCCAACCTTTGTTGGCCTTAAATTCACCAATATGAGCACTAGTTCCAAGGCAAGTCAACTGCCTTGCCTTTTCACATGTAACTGACTGTGAAACATTATCTCCTGATAATTGTTTCTCGTTGATCCACACCAACAACAGTCCCTCCACATCTTCGAGTATTTGTGATCTCTGTTTTGTAAGCACATTTGCACCTTTTGCAACAACATCTTCCTTGGTTGCCTTTTTGTTGGCCAAGATAGTAGCAATGGTTGTATGGGGTTTGTTATACAACCTGGCCAGCTCAGAGACACGCACCCCACTTTCACATTTTGCGATGATCTCTTTCTTAAATTCAATAGTATTTCTCACCCTCTTTACCACAGGGCTGGCACTAGAAACTTTCTTTGGGCCCATGGTGGCTTATTTAGCAGTTACGAGCACTAAAGACAATGGAATAATACAAAATGTATCGCATATACACATGGAATCGTCCTCCCTGGCTTGTAAACAATGGCACACTGACTGTACATGGAATGGCAGGGCTGCTCAGGCCACGCAGACATGTTCAGGACGAAGGACTTTAACCGAGTTCTTTGTCGCTAACTGAGCCAATATTTTGATGCAAAAACGTGTTATCTGATTTTTACGTTATCCGATGACATCATTAACTGAGGGTCCACTGTATTGTACAGTGCCTGCACTTTGAAAATTTGGAAGGGATGTTGTAGTTCAGTGGATATCATTTGTTCATGATATTTGTGCCCATCTGGAATGAGAGCTAGGGGAGGGAGCGAGTAATGGTAACTGTTTTCTTCTTTGGGTTACCTTATACTACATTGGAACCTCGGCTTACAAATTTAATCCGTTCCGGGACCTCATTCGTATCCCAATTTGTTCGTATGCTGAGTCAATTTTCCTCATTTAAATTAACTGAAATGGTATTAATCCGTTCCAGCAGAATTCCTGTTCTTGGGAGGCACGACAAAATACTTAAGAATGATGCTAATAAAAACCTTTTAAACTTTTTTTATATATATCAAATTCTTTCTAATCTCACCATCACTAAAGGGTTTTCACAAAGGTCCCAATTCATTGTCAGTTTTCAGCATTTCCTTCGTTTGTCAGCTTCCTGTAACTCCTTTTGCACACAGCCAGATGATTAAACGAATTGTCAATGCTTTTTGGGTTTGGGGTCCATAAAAACATAAGAAAGGGGGAAAACACTGAAACACCCCTTTGGCCCATACTAGGCAGGCCCTTTTAAACAATCCATCCCACTAACAAAACAAAGGGCCCCAAACAAATTTCAATGAAAAGTCCCATTTAAAATCCAACCCTCCACTCATGTATTTTCCAACCAAAATTTTTGGAAAACCCAAACCCAAAGGGTTTTAGCTTCAAAAACCCAACTGTAGACTGTTCCCAACTCATCAACTCCCTTTTTTAAAACCCAATACTTTCCTACACCCCTTTCAAAATTTCAAATTGCCCAAATTTTAAAAATCCCTTACGGGGGGTTCTCTCGGGAGAAGATATCCTCAAGCCCTTTATTAACATCATATTAAATTAAATTCCCCATCTTCCACTTATACACTTCGATCATTTCCCCCCCTTAAACCCTTCGCTAAAAATTTGAATAAAATTTAAGGGTTTTTTTTAAAATTTTCCTTCATGGGGGAAAAATTTTCAAAAGCAAAGTTTTAAATTTAGCCCAAACTACATTTAAAGTTTTCAAACCGAATTTTACTATATCTATTCCTGAAATTTGGAAACCCAAACCTGGGGCCCCAATAACCCTAGGTAAAGGCCCCTTACTAATGACGTAAAAACGAAGTAAAACTGCTGGACTTCTTTTTCTTACACTTCTTGATATAAATCCCACAATCTTTTTGGGGCCTTTAATAAAACACATTTTAGCACTGTTTTGTCTTGGTTTAAGTTTGGGTTTGTTTTACCATAACCCCCAAACCCTTTTTTCGCATTCTAAAACGACTAAGTTCAACTTTTAAGCGGGAAAGGAGCTAGGGTTAGGGAAACATTTCCGAGCTTAAGAACTTTAAAAAAATTTGTCTACATAGCGCATTTTGCCACTTTTCGGGACCATGAACGAGTTTTTTTTTAAATCCCCCTTTAATTTGGTGAGACATAAAACCCTCTGAATCGTTTAATCCTCCCTATCTTCGTGTCATCGAAAATTTGCTTATTCACAAAAATTCCCCCTCGTCAAGGTCATTTATATAAAAAATTTTTAAATATTTTATATATTTTTTTTTTATATAAAAGGGGGCTCTGGTGGCCTGGTGGTTAACGCTCTCCCTTCACAGGGTGAGGGCCGGTTTTTCGATTCCCAGCCAGGGGTAGAAAAAATTGGACGTGTTTTTTTTCCACCTTTTTTGTCTATTTTCCCCATCAGTAAAATGGGTACCCCGGGTTTTTTACCCGACTGGTGTGGGTCGCAACCTTTGGGCCCACGGGACCCTAAGAGGGCCGGGTTCACAGCCCGGGCGCGGGGCGTTGACCCCCGGGAACTCTCCCCAGATAAACCCCAATAAACAACAATGGGCCAAAAAACGACCCCCTGTGGAATGCCACTTGAAACAAAATCCCCCATCAGATTTAGCCCCAATTTAAATGCAAAAACCTCTGCTTCAAAATTTATTTAGCCATGATTCGACCCAAATTGAAAACATTTTTTCCCCCCCATTGCCATGAGAAACCTTTTTCCCCCTTCAACATTCCCCCTGATTTGGTACTCTATCAAAACCCCTTCCAAAAATCTAAATAAAAAAAATTTCAAATTTCTTTTTTCCGATAAAATCCCCCCTCAAAACTTTGCTGAAAAAGGGTTACTAAATTAGTTAGGCAAACGGGCCCCTGGTAAACCCAAAGTTATTATTTTTAAAATCAAATTTCCTATCTAGTTTGCTTTTTAAAATATATCACTATAATTGACTCAATTTTTTTTCCAAAAAAATTGGGGTTTAGGCTTATTGGGCGGAAATTTTGTTTGGTAACGACTTTCCCCGGGCTTTAAAAATGGGAAATTACATTGGGCCCCATTTTCCACATATCAGGCACTAAATCATTTTTGAAGAATGAATTAAAAATTTTAGTTAAAGGTTCACAGATTTCCCTTTTTTACAATTTTTAAAAAACCCTTTAAAAAAAGTTCATCAGGGCCCGGGTTTTTTTTTGCTTTAAGGTCTATCTTTTTAAATCCCCTTTGGCTAGTAAACATGGGTATTCCCTAATTTTACCAACCCCAACCCACTATAAAATTTAAATTTACTGGGATATTTTTCAGTGCCCTTTCCTGAGGAAAACCGAGGAAAATAATTTTTTAAAATAGAGCACATTTCATTCCCCTTTTTCATTTAAGATCCCAGAGTTTTTTTTTAAAAAGGGGACCCATCAAAATCTCTAACTTTTTTTCCCTTAAACCCCGGGAAAAAAATTTTTTTGGGTTATTTTTTTAAATTTCCCTAGAAATTTTAATTTCAAAGTCCCGTTTAGCTTTTTTTACCCCCCTTTTTAATGTCCATCTTAACCCTTTGAGGGTCGACAGGCCCTCCCCAAAGACTTGTTCCCCCGGGGTTGGGGCCAAAAATTTAAAAAAAAAAATATTTTTTTTACAAATGAAAAGAAAGAAAAATTTTTTCCCAATAAAATTGACACTAAAAGAATGAAAATTGACGGAAACCCTTACGGAAATTAGCTTTCGCAAAGTTAGTTGGTGCTTGACAATTTTTTACGCTCGGCGTTTTTTTTTGCCCCACTTTGACCCCAATTTTTCACCCAAACCCCATGTACAAACCCGACAAAAATCAAACCCTTTTTCTCTAAACTCAAATTTTTTCTTTTGAATGAGTACAAAAACCCCACCCATTTACTGATTTCAACTATCCAATACAGTGGTCAAAAATTAGCAATTTTGCCAATTTCACCCCAAATTTTAAAAAGAGGGGCCCAATTTCCCCAAATAGGGCCCCAAATAAACAAAAAAAAATTTCCGGGCAAAAAAATAAAAAATTTCCTCTGTTCGTTAGTCACATCCCCAGGCCCCCTTATATTTCTTTGGGTTTCCCCCTTTTCCCTTTTTATTCTTACAAAAAAAAAGAAATTTACTGTTTTGCAAACTCGCATTAGGGGTAGAAATGTTTTAAAAAATATCAGCGCACTTGGGGAAAGATATTAGACTCACCAAATTTTATTTTATTTGGGACGCTTGGCTGATTTTTTTTACTTTTTTAACCTTTTGGGAAAAAAACGAAAAATTTCTGCTACTTTTAGCTCAATTTCAAGGGACTTTTCCCTTTTAAAACCCTTTAAAAATCATCCCCAAATTTTTGTAAAAAGTCTTCCATTCTATTTAAAAGAGACAAAAAAAAGCTAGAATACAACCCTAAATACCAAAACGAAAATAAAAGTGCAAAGTCGCTGTTTTTTTCCAAAAAACACGGGCAAAGTTTTTTTTTTTCATTATGCCCCCTGTTTTCTGCAGGATTTTTTTATACTGTTTCACACTGACCCATAGACCCATTCTTTCATATGTATGCCTACAAGCTTTCTCCCACTAGATTTTTAAAGGGGGCTAGAATTTTGGCTTTCTAATACGTCCCAAAAAACCCGGGGCGAAGCCATACAGTAAAGGCCGAAACCCTCAAAGGGGTTTTGGGCAATATCCCGATTCATAAGATACCCTCACCCTCCCTTTTTATACACCTAAAAATTTTCCCTTTTTTTTCTTTTCCTTAAAAAATATTTGGGGCCTATTATTTTATCCATTTGGGGGGTTTTTTTTTATTCAATCTAAAATTTTCCTTTTAGGGATAAATGTCCTTTGGGGAGCATGTCTGTGTTAAAAAAGCGTCATTTCTGATACTCTCCCTTTGTTACCCCATTTCCCCAGATGATAAAATGTTCTCTAAGCCCATTGTAATCTGCCAAAGGGAAAAATCTGGACCAAATTTCTGGGAAAAATTTTCCCTCTTTTCATTTCTTCCATTTAAAGCCCAAAGGTTAAATTTTATTTGTGAAACGCTTGTTTCCGAGTTCCTCCCGTAATTTTAAATTTTAAAAAGGGTTTTCCTTTTTTAAAAAAGAACCAAATCAAGCAAGGGTTTTTTTCCCCTTGTAAGGGTCGGCAAAAAACTGCTTCAAAAAAAAAATCCGGAAATACTTCCCAAGAAATCGTAGATTCTAAATTCCTAAACATGAAATTTCCCAAACAATCTGACCCAAAAATTGAAGTCCCCCCCAGAATTACTACTTTTCTTGCCTTTTGGGCCTTAACCCAAATTTTCCCCCCATAGAAATTCCCCTTGGCTCCTATCTAAGTTTGAGGGACGGTATATCACACCTAAAATAAATTTTTCGTGTTGCTCTGAAAATTCTATCCAGATTCTGTGTGTTATTCAAATTTTATACCCTTTTTTATGCAATAGTTCAAGCAATCTCGGACATACAATGCCACCCCACCCCCCTTCCCGATACTTCTATCTAGTACATGGAACAATTTAAAACCCTGAATGTGACATTCTGCAGCCATGTCCCAACTTTTTGAATTAAACCACGTCTCAGTTATGGCAAATACTATATCAATGTTACCTGCACTAGCAACTAATCTCAACTCATCCATCTTATTCCTAGCACTACGGCTATTAGCATAATAATACATTGAAAGACCCTCCTTTCTCTTTAACCTTCCTGCTCATTTCTGTTTTTCCACTAAACCTATTACTGTCCTTGTCACCTAGTGTCACTGGCTTTTCAATATTTACCCATTCTGCTATTACTAGTTCCCCTAGAACTCATAATATTACTACACTGGGACTTCACTGTTTTCCTGCCAAAACCCATACCACTAACTATTCCTAGTTTAAGTCCTAACAGCTCCCTCCACTGCAGTTGCCAGTGACCCCACCCCAGACCTAGATAAGTGTACCCCCCATCCCTGGCATACATGTCATTTCTTCCATAGAAGAGGTCCCAGTTGTCAATGAGTGTTACTGCATTTTCCTTACAGTATTTGTCCAGCCAGCAATTGACACCAATTGCCCTGGACAACCATTCATTTCCAACTCCTCTCCTTGGCAAAATACCATATATGACAGGGTTCCCACCCTTCCTCCTAATTATTTCTATTGCTGACCTATACCTGCTAATCAGGTCCTCACTCCTACGTCTGCCAACATCGTTGCCTCCAGCAGTGAGACAGATAATAGGATTGCTCCCATTACCTCTCATAATGTCATCCAGATGGCTAACAATATCCTCCATCCCAGCCCCAGGAAAGCAACCCTCTGTCTCCTACTCCTGTCCTTCAAGCAGAAGGCCCTATCCATGTACCTAACTTGGCTATCCCCAACTACAGCAATATTCTTACCTTCCTTGGTGTCGTTTGTCGTGACGTTCCCAGTAGTCGACTCACATTCGTCGGGTAGCACGGAGAATGCATTAGATGTTTCCACAACAGTTTCCACAGCAGTCTCTTTCTTCTCAATCGTTTCTACCTTTGCATTCGTCTTCTTGATCGTCAACTTCGTTCCATGCTGTCCAGCCACTGTCCAGTTTCCCTTCTTGACCTGAGGACTCAAAACAGGAGGATTACTACGAATCTTCTTGTTTTCCTCGGTCAGTCGCCGAATCTCCATCTTTGCCATCCTCAATTCTTCCTTAAGACTGTTGGTAAAGTTGCTCGATGGAGAGGGCATCTTGGTTCAGTCCGTAGAGAGCACACTCGACACGTCCTCACTGAGCTAAGTACAGGTCACCACTGAGCTAAGTACAGGCCACCACTGTTAAGTACAGGTCCCCACTGAGCAAGGGGGTTGGATATGAGGGGGACTTGCATGTGAGTAAAAAAGGATTATTAAAGCTTATTGCTTGGGTAGCATTTTTTCTGTTAGTAGGTTGGATTTGTGAAGGACCCTGCCAAGTATGGGCCAACGGGCCTGCTGCAGTGTTCCTCCCTTTCTTATGTTCTTATGTTGATGATGGCACAATCTGCCTAGTATGGTTTATTGGGGCCCTGAAACCTTTGGGGTAGTTTCAAATTTGTGTTGGAAAATTTACACGAGTGAGAAGGGTTGGATGTGAGTGGGACCTGCACTTTGAGTAAATAGAATTATAAAAAGCTTATTGCTTGGGTAGCATGAAAACTGAGTTGGGCAAATATTCTGTTAGTAGGATCGACTGTGAAGGACCTGCCTAGTATGGGCCAACAGGCCGCTGCAGCGCATTATTACTATTAGTAAAATATTATAATAATAATAATTATTATTATTATTATTAATTTGGGAAGTGGAGCACAGACCCAAATTTCCCCTTTGATCAAGAGCCCTCACCAAGGAACTTCCCTTGAGGGAGAAGTTCGCATCTGAAATTTTGTTCATATCCCGAACAAAAAATCGATCGAGTGACTTCGTATCCTGAAAAATTCGCATGGGGGGGGCATTCGTAAGCCGCGGTTCCACTTATTATAGAAATTCAGAGAAGTTACTTGGAAAAATATCTATAAAATTTGTTTTGATTTTCAATAATAGCCCCGTCAAAAATTTTTTAACTCCAAACATGTGTCCACAAAGATAAATATTTGATTTGGGAAAATTAATGAAGCATGCAAAGAAATAAAATTGTTTATTGTTTATTTGCTTTAAGTCAACTCTTTTCACCTCTCATGGGGAATCCTTTGATGTTCTGCGAGCGGGGGGGAAAGTCTCCTTGACTCTCTTCTTCTGGGAGAATAATCAGGTGGGGCTCCTTGAGGGGTTTTCCTATGATTTCTATTCCTTTCCCTCCACCCATCATCAGAATAATTTTCAGGATAGCCATGGTTTATACCGGGATCTAAACGTCCTCGATCCCCTTCATACCTGCGTTGTAAAGATTTGCTGAAAAATTCTTAAAAATTGATTCTATATAAATTATCAACATATTATTAACCCATTTATAATGACATCAGTTACTGCTGAAACTGTTATATAATTTAATCACAATACACAAAAACATAAACACAGATTTATAACCTTGATGAAGTATGGGAAGATCGCTCCTGTCCTCGAGATGGTGGCTCACGTTCTCTCAAACGACCACTGTCTCTATAGTTACTTATTTTGATGCCAAACCCCTTATCTATGCCAGATCTAGAACATGATCTTCAATGAGTGACCTATGAGATGTTGCTCGATCTTCATCCCCAAATTGACCCTGGCCATGTCTGCTGATGTATATCAGGACCAACACCTCTTGGGGTCCTGGGGGCTGTGCACCAGGCTGAGGTAGCTGTGCTGTTGGTGATGGACCCCAATTATAGCAGATGTTCCGCTGTAATTTAAACTAGGTGGTGGACAAGAGGGGGGGTCCAGGAGATGGTCCCCGGAGGAGAAACTGAGGAACAGGCGGAGGACCTGAAGTGCCACTAGCCGGGAATGGGAGGTGGTCCATTTAGTCCTGGAAATGGTCTTGGAGGAACAGCCCAAAAAGAGTGTTTGGAGGAGGAACTGAGGTGGACCATGCTGAGTAGGGGAAACTGACTAGGTGGGGGGATTGGGGAGGAAAATGGAAAGGATCTGGCAATGGAGGTTCTGGTAAACCCTGTGAAGGACCTTGTGGGCAAGGCCAACTCTGATGTGGAGTATTCACAACAGGAGGGGGTACTTGATTAAAATAGGGGGGCATCCAGAAGATGCTGGGCTCCCCACTGTGGAGGTGGACCATTTCCAGAGCCCGAATATGACCACTGCGGACAACTAGAACCTCCAGGTCCTGACCATGCTGGTCCGGAACTCATGAGCCACCTGAAGAGAAAGCAGTAGATGTATGTATATTCTTCATGAGAGTGTTAGTGATCCTAATGACAAATTTAATAAAAAAGTTTACAGAAAAATTATCTAAAAGTATTAAACAGCCTTTCCAGATCTTCGTAACAGCTTCTCCTCACTTAGCGACGTACTCGTCAGACTTACGATGGGCTCTCTGACCAGTATTTATACCTAAATAATGTATATTAGAGCTGATTTCCTCTTACTCTGTTTATTTCAATATACAGTACACTACTGGATAAACATTTAAAAATATACCAGAAATGTTATATGGTGGAAAGGTGACATTAAAACAATATCAAAGATGGCTGACACAAACCCATTACCATTATACAGTGGACCCCCGCATAACGATGGCATCACATAGCGATTATTTCGCATACCGCTTACTTTAATCGCAAAAATTTTGCCTCACATACCGCTTAAAAAACCCGCTTACCGATTTTTGTCCGAGACGCGCTCACATGTTCCGCGGTGGCATTGTTTACCAGCCAGCCTCCGCGGTAACAATCCAAGCATACAATCGGAATATTTCGTATTATTACAGTGTTTTCGGTGCTTTTTCTGGAAAATAAGTGACCATGGGCCCCAAGAAAGCTTCTAGTGCCAACCCTACAGCAATAAGGGTGAGAATTACAATAGAGATGAAGAAAAAGATCATTGATAAGTATGAAAGTGGAGTGCATGTCTTCGAGCTCGGCCAGGTTGAATAATAAACCCCAATCAACCATCGCTACTATTGGTGGTACAGCTGCTGCTGCTGCTGCACTGTCAGCTGCTGCTGCTGCTGTAGCACCGTTGTTGGTGTGGCTTATTGAGAATACCAAGAAACAATTAACCCCAGAGGATTTGCCACCCAGGATAACCCAAAAAAGTCAGTGTCATCGAAGACTGTCTAACTTATTTCCATTGGGGTCCTTAATCTTGTCTCCCAGGATGCAACCCACACAAGTCGACTAACACCCAGGTGAACAGGGAAAAATGCCTGGAACTAGTGCTCATATTGGTGAATTTAAAGCCAGCAAAGGTTGGTTTGAGAGATTTAAGAATCGTAGTGGCATACACAGTGTGATAAGGCCTGTTCTGGAAGAAAATGCCAAACAGGACCTACAGTACTCAGGAGGAAAAGGCACTCCCAGGACACAGTGTCTCATCAGTCATTGCTGCATCTTCAATAAAGGTAAGTGTCATTTATTCTTCATTTAGTAGACTAGTACAATGCACAATATATACTGTGCATGTACTACTCTACTATTGTGCATGTATCCTTCTCTTTGTGTGTGGGAAAATGTATTATTAAATGGATTAATTAAATGGATTAATTTGATTTCCATTATTTCTTATGGGGAAAATTCATTCACATAGCGATTATTTCGCATAACAATTACCCCTCTTGCACGGATTAAAATCGTTAACCGGGGGTCCACTGTAGTATGCTCCTCACTTAGCGACAAATTCATTTAATGACGTGGTCTTAACAGAACTCCGTCATTAAGTGAGGAAAGGCTGTATACCTATCATTTCAAAGCATAGCTACAGATAAATTAAAACAATTTAAATAAATTCTTAATCCTTTCAGGGTCTGTGCCATAGATCTACGGCTTTACGTTCAGGGTCCAAACCGTAGATCTATGCCAAAATTCTAGTGGCGTCAAATTTAGCGCGAAAAGGCTGGTAGGCCTACATGTGAGAGAACGGGTCTGCATGGTGTGTGTGTGCCGTAAACAAAAATTCTAGGCGCCTGCATAGCATTGTGGGAACGCCAGCTCAGTTACCTTTGTTCACCATGCCTCGTAGCAAGGCAGCTCTCACTCCAAGAAAAATTGGGACTCTCTTCTTCCTATCTGATAGTTCTGACTCTGATGGAAGTGGAAATGAAGATGAATTCTTTGGCTTTGATCAGTTAGTGACCGAAAGGAATGACCAGGATATCGATAACAGTGCAGAAAACCCTGACGATCCTCAACTTTCTACCTCTGGTGTGGGCACTCCTCAGTCACATTCAGTTGTACCTCATCGCAAGAGAAAACTATTATTTTCGTGTGGCCAGGCCTCTGACTTCAGTAATGATGATAGTGACATGGATTGTGATTTTATTGCTCTTGACGATCATTCGAGTAGTGATAGTGAGGAATCATATTCACCATTGAAGCGTCGGTATATATGCCGCCGCATGTGCTCGGGTAGTTTTTCCCTATGCAGTGCCCAGGGGACTGAGTACATCCCGGAGTACATCCCGTGGCCCTACAACAGGAATAGACAGTGAAAGTGAGGATGATGTAGCTACACTTGGCATGGATAGACCACAGGCATTGGTAGGTGGTGGTATTGGTGGTGATGGTGGTAGTGGTGATGATGGTAGTGGTGATGGTAGTGCCACGGTCATGCATGACTCACCAGCCCAGGCTGGGGCCCACGCTGCCGACTCCTCAGTTCAAGGACAAAGCGGAGCGTCAGCCACCAGCCCACCACAACCACAACTACCAGCACAACCAGCTTATGATGTCCAGTATCCACCAGCAACCCGTATCTGGGATTGGCAGCAAAATCCCAATTTTGTTCCCAAGCCCCACCAGTTTGATGACTCTCAAAGTGGAATTCTACCTACCTGTCCCCTTGGAAACACTGCAAATGAACTGGAATTTTTTGAACTATTCTTTGACCAGCCATTGATGGAAACTATTGTCAGGGAAAGTAACAAGTATTTTGAGTACACCATGGCAAATATGATGATATCACCACAATCAAGACTACACCAGTGGAAAGAGACAACTGTTGCAGAAATGTATTTGCTTTTTGCAACAATAATGCTTATGCCTCATGTCTATAAGCATAATATAAAATCATACTGGTCCACAGATCGGCTAATTTGTACCCTGGTCTTCAGTGAAATCATCCCAGTGAACAGGTTTATCTTACTGTTACGTATGTTGCACTTCTCTGACAAAACCAGGCCTGACAGAAGTGACAGGTTATACAAAATTAGAAATGTTTTTATGTATCTGAAACAAAAGTTCAACATGTACTTTTATCCATTCAAGAATCTTGTACTTGACGAGTCTTTGATTTTGTTCAAAGGTAGACTGTCGTTCAAACAGTATATACCAAGCAAGAGGAAATGCTTTGGTATAAAACTGTTTGTACTCTGTGACTGTGACAGTGGCCTGGTATTGGATATTGTTGTATACACGGGAAGTAAAACATTGAAAGATACCATGATGTTATTGGGTATCTCAGGTGACGTAGTGAGAAGCATGATGGCACCTTATCTTGGTAAGGGGCATACATTATATACTGATAATTGGTACACAAGCCCTTTACTAAGTGATTTCTTGTGAGTGAACATGACAGATGTGTGTGTGGCACAGTGCGTTCTAATCGTAAACATGTGCCCAGGTTCAACGCAGGCACTCATGGTGAAGAGGTGCAGGTGTTTACTGCCAATGACATCATGGCATTACGGTGGCATGACAAACGAGATGTCACATTGTTGACAACCATTCACCATAACGAAATGCAAGACAGTGGCAAAGTTGATCGAGTGACAAATGAACATATTCGAAAACTAGTGACAGTGATTGATTATACACAAAACATGCGCTTGGTTGACAAATGTGACATGCAGATTGGCTTTGTTGTTTGTGTTCGTAAGAGTTATAAGTGGTACATGAAACTTTTCTTCCATCTCATGGACATTTCAATGCTCAATGCATATAATATGTACCAAGTGAAGACTGGCAACAGACCACCGTACGGTGAATTTTGTTTGTCTGTTGTCAGACAACTCATAATGAAATACCAAGTAACAACACCTGCTATACAAAACCGTCCTCAAACTCCTCAGGATATACCCAAGCGTTTGAGGAGGGAGGGTGATCACTTCATAATACAGCTTCCTGCAACTAAGAAGAAATTTGCTCAGAAGAGATGTGTTGTCTGTGCACAAACAAAACGATGGCAACAAAGACGCAAAGACACTCGGTTTATGTGTGAGGAATGTAAGGTACCTTTGTGCATGGTGCCTTGTTTCAAGGAGTTCCACAAGCTGCAACAGTTCTAAAAACATGTCCAGTGATTGTACGTATGTAAATATATGATAGAACATTAGTATTATACAAGATTTGTGCGTTTATTGTAATAAACAAAAGTGGTAAACAATATTATAATAACTTTAGTGCAGTTATTGTGTTCAATACAGTGAGTTTGTATATATACATTATATACAGTATTGGTCTCACAGGCCACAAATGTTACTAGGAAAAGAAAAAATTAGAAAAGAAAAGAAATAATTATAAAAAAAACGTAAAATAAAGAAGTACGAGTTTGCAGCAATCGCCGATGTTGCCGCCACCCCCCCGGTCATTTTGGGTCAACTTCCCGCCTCTGTATCTCGGTAAGTACTGATCAGAATTTTTTTTTGTTACCTTCACAAAAATATACTCTAATTCTGTAAGAAAATTTTTTTTTTTTTTCAAAATTTCTCAAGACATTGGGGCACCCCTTCCGATTTTGGCTTTGGACCCTGAAAGAGTTAAGCCATAATTTTTCCCACTCTACAAATGTAATTTTATTTCAGTTGTTGCTTAAGGACAGAAAAGTAAACAAACAAGGAAAACTTGAAATTATCCTCTGACAGCAAATTTGCATTTAATGATATACATGCAGAAACAAAAACTTAAACAATACATGTGTACAACACTAGAACACCGCCAACCATCTGACGAGATTCAATGTAACACACTAATTAAAGACTAATTTCTCTCAGACAAAAATGCCTTGAATCATCATTAATCTCTATTCCAGACACTAGTAAACAGAACAAAGGCAGCTTCATCGTCTCTGAAGTATTAGCCAGAGTCCTCCTTAAAATGATATGCCCTACCATCACAACTAAAAGTTACCTTTATTATTAGTTCTACCACTACCACTAGTGTTTACCTGGAGTTTACCTGGAGGTTTCGGGTCAACGCCCCGCAGCTCGGTCTGAGACCAGGCCTCATGGTGGATCAGGCTAATCAAACCAGGCTGTTACTGCTGGCCACACACAAGCTGACATACAAACCACAGCCTGTTGGTCAGGTACTGACCCAGTAAGTCACTCTGTCTGACTTTTTTGGGTTATCGTGGGTTCTCTATACATGTGCTGCTATGTATGATAATCTATGTAACTGTATTTGTGTATACCTGAATAATGACGGCGATAATGACGGTCTAGTAGCTGGGAATGATAACCTTAACTCCATATGTAATGCATACATAGGTCAATGTGAGACAATACAGCTTTAATTATCTAAAACCACTACCAAACAGGGGGCGTACACTGTACTAAAGTACGCATGAAAAACAGAAAAGGCACCTTATGTAAAATGTGTAAGGGGTGGGTGCAATTGGATGTATGTACAATTATAACAACGGTGCCAGAATTCATTTTGTGTGTAACAAATGCACTTTGGCACAGTTACCCTTTAGCAGTGATGACATTGATTTACCTAAATTTAATACAAATGACCCATTGCCATATATTGATGATTTTTGATTGTTTTATGAAAACAGGCCTTCACTTTATTCGGTCAATGCAAATCACTTCTTCCTAAATTGGCAGAGATTAGGATTCTACAAAACAAAATTAGGGGGGCAGTTATAACCATCTCTGAATCTTGGTTGGATGATACGGTGACTGACGACGAGGTCAAAAAAATGTTACAATATAAAACGCTTAGATAGGAACAGAAAGGGTGTGGAGTATGTGCCTACATTAAAATGACTTAGCTTACAACCCAAGACCTGATTTAAATAACAATAAACTGGAGATTCTATGGTTTGAAGTGCGCTTCCTAAGCCCAAAACCCCATCTTAGAAGGAACTAGTTACCGCCCTCCTACCCAGGACCAGTTCTTAGAAGACTTTTCCAGAGTCTTGTCCGGATTGAAAACAATTGCGAGAAAATTTATACTGGGCGACTTCAATATCTGTTTTCAGGCAGCAAAATAACGGGCTATGCAAAAGGTAAAAGGGCAAATTCTAGGATTAAATAGTTAACACTCAACAAATTTAATACCCCAAAACCCGGATCACACAGTTCCAGCCACCCTAATTGACCACATACGTACTTTGTAACCGCTCTGAGAATATTAGTCAGTCAGCGTCATTACCACAGGTCTAGTGATCATTTCATCATTTACTGCACCGGGAAAAATCACTAGGGATGGGATAGGCCTACACAGGACAATAAAAATGGGGTCAACTAGAAACTACATTAAAGAAACACTGGTAAATAGGCCAAAACAATTGTACGGGGACAGAGATAAGTTGCACGGACGTAAACGATGCCTAGGAAAAATTCAAACAATGTTCACTACCATCCTTGATAATATTGCACCAGTTAAAGGGGTTTAGGATTAAACGAGAACTGAACCCTGGATGAATACTGAGATATTAGATAAAATTGAAATTCAGAGACCAGCTCAAAAAAGATTTAAAGCAAACAGACAGGATATGCAGCACTAAATGAATTCCAAAGGGTGAGGAACAGAGTACAGAGACTTAAAAAAGGAGCAAAGGCAAAGCACTACTGCTAAAAAATTTGAAGAGTAAAGCATAACCCCAGAAAGCTCTGGCAACAACTAAAACAGTTGGGGTATAGCCATAAGCCAGTAGATAAGGTCTAACATAGTACTCACAAACGATAATGAGGTATGCCATGAAAAAACTTAGGTGGCAAATTGCTTTAATTCATACTACACATGTTGCATCAACACTAGTAAGTAAACTACCAGCTGCATCAAATACCTTTAACACAGACCCTGATAAGTTTCAAACATACTATACCAATAAAGGGGTAACCCCAAACAGTTGCAACTATTAAGTGTATCTCATGACTTTTTTCAAAAAGAACTAAGCAGTTAAACCCAACTAAGAGCACGGGCCCCCTGATAACATCCAGTCTAAGTTCCTAAAAATGGTGCTTCTGAACGTCAATCCCTATTGCTCACATAATAAATCTATCTATCACCACTAATACCATACCGGGAGGGGTTTCAAGGAGGCCAGAGTTACTCCTACTTAAAGGGAAAAATAGTAGGTCTGATGAAAGCAACTATAGGCCTGTTAGTATACTCAGTAAATACCCTAAAATTCTAGAGAGGGCGGTGTATTCTCAGTAGTTAAGTACCTTAATGAAAAACAACATTCTCCATAGCTATCAATCGGCTTTAGGGGATCCCTACTAAACCGACACCTCCCTTATTAATCTGATGGATTCCTGAGAACTGAAATGTCAAAGGGAACCTCATAGGATGGTAACCTTAGACCTGAAAAAGCCTTCGATACTGTCAACCACAATATATTTATTAATAAACTTCAAGCAATCGGTATAGGTTCTGTAGACTGGTTTAAGTCCTCCCTTTAGCAACAGGAGACAAAGTCAAATCAACAAAACAGAATCAGAACCCCTGCCGAAAACATGTGGAGTTCCCCAAAGGTAGTATTCTGGGTCCCTTATTATTCTTATGTTATGTCAATGATATGCCTATCAGTGTCAAGTGCAAACTCCTACTGTATGCAGATGACAGTGCTCTGTTAGTGTCAGGTAAAGACCCACAAGATATTGCTAATGTTTTAACACGGGAACTGGAGTCCTGCAGCAAATGGTTAGTAGACAACAAACTATCATTACACCTGGGGAAAACTGAAGCCATTCTCTTTGGCAAAACAAAACTGAGAAGGGTAAAAAATTTTAATGTTCAATGTAATGGGGACCCATCACTTTGGTTTCATCAGTAAAAAAATTTGGGAACCCCCTTTGACCCATCATGTCAGGAGAATTGATAGGGAACAGTGTGTAAAGAAAGCGAATGCCAGAGTGAAGTTCCTGTAAGACAAGCACAGGTCTACCTACTGAGGCTCGCAGGACCCTATGTCTAGCCCTTATACAATGCCATATGGATTACGCTTGCTCTTTTTGGGTATTTCTGCCTGACAAAAAAACTGAAAGATAACTGCAAATCACCCAGAACAAAATCGTAAGATTCATCCTGGGGCTGGGACCAAGAAACATGTAGGCCAGGATGAATTACAGCAGTTGGATATGCTGAATGTTGAAGACAGAGTAAAAAAACTGAAGCTAAATCATGTTTATAAAATTGCTCACAAACAACGTCCAAATATCTTGCTGTCAATTTGTCAAGGTTGGGAACCAAAGCAATCATAGTACTAGGGGGAGAGAGCACAACTTTGTAGTACCCACGTCGTGGCCAAGCTTCAAACACCTTTTATTGTACAGCAATAAAAATGGAACAGACTGCCCACACATGTCAAAGCCAGTCATAGCATGAACCAGTTCAAGAAGAGTGCCAAAAGGTGTCTGATGAATGAAAGCTACAGAAAGGGAGGGGAATGATTTTCTATTTTTAAGCTAACATACGTGTAAATTTTTACCTTATTCCTAGTAATGACCCTCGTATTGTAATAGTCTTAAATGCCCTTTGGGTGTAGTAATATCTTTTTAAAGTATGATAATAAGATGTTATCTTCATTGTAGAATAATAAAAAATATTATAACCTTTATATTATAATAATAAGGTAAAAGGACCCCAATGGAAATAAGTCACTCTGTCTGACTTTTTTGGGTTATCCCAGGTTCTCTACACATATGCTGCTATGTATGATAATTCTATGTAACTGAAATTTGTGTATACCTGAAAAGCTTACTTACTTACTTACTTACTTACTTAACTTACTTACTGATTTTAGGTGACTGTCCAGGGGCAATTTATTTTTAAATTGTGGGGGAGCACTAAACCAGAGGGAATATACAACACCTTAGAGGGGAATGGAAGACTTAATTCAAGGAATTGGAGCATAGATCCAATTCCCTAGAGCAAGAGCCCCTCACAGGTGACCCCGTGGCCTGGCTGGCAAAGCTCACGCTTCACACGCGGAGGGTCCAGTTCGATTCCCGGCAGGGTAGAAACATTTCATCGTGTTTCCTTACACCTGTTTCCTGTTCACCTAGCAGCAAGTAGGTACCTGAGTGTGGTCAACTGGTGTGAGTTGCATCCTGGGAGATAAGATTGAAGACCCCAATGGAAATAAGATAGACAGTTTCTCGATGAGCACTGACTTTCTTGAGTTATCCTGGTGGCTAACCCTCTGGGTTAAAAATCCGAAGAAATTTTTATTTTACCACACCACTAGTGTGAGCCATTAGGCCTACTGTTGTGCTTGTGTTCCTCTCTCACCTCACCTTCTTTCTTATATATATCCTGTTCCTCGTATTGTTTGCACTGGCTTGATAAAGCTCTTGCAGTCAGACGTAGCCATAGTAAAATGCCCATAAAATATTTCATAGTTACACATGTCCCCTTTTTCCTAACATATAGGGTTTATTTTTACCTACTGGCTTTCTAATTATTGTATATTTTTTACATGCCGTGACTGTAATTTAAGAATCTAAATCTAACCTTATTACATTAAAAATAAGTTTCCTCGCGGTGTGTGACAATCATAAAATTCAAATACAACATACAGCCAAGATCCTTCATCAGTTTGTTGAAGTATCCAGGGGTTTTTTAAGTCATCCAACATTTAAAACACATATCCCAATATATCAAGAATAAAATCTAATAGTTTATTTATTCCCTGACCAAAACCTGTAAGATGGAAGCGGAAAGAAAACGTCAGGGACACAGTCTCTTAATCTTCTTGTTGGGGTTTATAGGGCCACTGAGAGCTCATGTCGTGTCGAGTTCTGCTTCCCAGTGTCCGGGGAAACAAACCTCGACCTAGTAAGTTGATTCATTAGAGATACACATTAATACAGTTTACATAAATTATCATATATAGCAGCAGATGTGGAAGTTGACTAATAATCTAGTCCCTGGACCCATCATGTTCCTCTGTAATCTTTTGACTAATCCACAGAATGGATATGGGGTGCATAATAAAGATATGGTGTCCCGTAGGTCGATTGCTACCGCGCTCAGCCACACACTGAGGTCCGGAGTTCGAATCTCCTCCAGTAAGGCTGGAAAACATTAGGGACGTGTTTCCATAAGAAAATCTGCCGTCCATGTTCACCCATCAGTAAAAAAATGGGAACCTGGGTGTTAGTCGAAGGTTTTGAGGTCGCATCCTGGGACAAAACTGACCTAATTTGCCGAAATGCGCAGCATAACAAGCTGCTTTCTATATAGTAGTATGTCATTGAGTCAGCTAGGCCTTACACCATGTACATGTACTTGTAGTAAACAAAGATATATATTTTCATGTGTCCTGTACTTAATTGCTAGCGAACTCAGCTCATATAAAGTGGAACCCAAATATCCGTTCCAGGGGTTAGCTCTAAAAATTTGAAAAGTCTGAAAAGCGAAGCAATATTTCCCCTAACAAATAATGGAAAAACAATTTAATCCTTCCAGAAACCCAAAAATATTCACAAAAAAAAATAAATTTTTATATGATTAATTATAGTTTTTTCATACACACAACAAATATAGTGTTCAATTATGTATTAATAAATTTAAATAAACATATAAAATAACATTTTACTTACCTTAAATTTAAGATTGGTGATGGCATCTGGAAGATAGGGAGGAGAAGGGGAAAGGGAGTTGGGGTTAGTGTTTGGAAGGAGAATCCCCCTCCATGAGGACTTCAGTTATCAAAGCCCTCTCCGGGGTTAATTCCCTTCTGTCTTTGATGCCACTAGGGCCAGCTTGAGAGTCACCCGGACCCCTGTCCCACAAAATAACTGTCCACAGTCCTCTGTTTTCTGGCACCTCTTTAAGATTTCCCTAAAATGGGTTTATGGTTCTGTCACTGAACTTGTTGCAAAGATGGGTTGTTCATCTTGCTCAGGTGATACTTTTTCCACAAATATTTGTATCATGTGGGGGTTCGAACACGTGGATTGGGTAAAATAATACTCACGTAGGCTGGTAGTACGTATAATACAATAATGTTTGGGGAGAGCCCTTACAGCCGTGACCTAGTCTCCTTGCTCCTCTCGTAACACTGACTGCCTGGCCCCCCACAGTAAACCCATATGTGAGGGGGTCTTTGAATACTGCCAGGTCAGCACATGAGTTCAGACAGTGACCAGGCAGAGACGGTTGGTCGTGAGTCAACTGGCACAGTGGTTTACTGGTAACTGGTTACTATTACTGAGATTTGGACAAACATTCCACTTGGACACCCTTCCACTTCTGTATTATTTCCTTCTTCACATCTATGGTGTTTCCCACTTTCTTTACCACAGGTTATCACTAGCAAGTTTCATTGCTTCCATTGTAGCTTAATTTCACAGTCCCACAAGCACAAACAACAATAATCATAAAATGTTTGAATGAGAGCACAGGTTAGTGGTTCACTCAAGCATCAGCAAAACCAGACTGGCTCATTTGGGGGCCTGCGTGGGGGCGCAGACAGAGCGGGCTGCCAGACAGGTCCGGTACCCGTGGTTCGAAAATAGGGGCGAGTTTGATAACAGGGACAAAGTTGGTTTGAAGAAAGGGTTTTTATTTTCGAAGAGTTTGATAAGTGATGTGTTCGAAATTTGAGGTTCCACTGTATTGAGGTCCGGGGGGGTCGATCCCTGGGACAAGGAAAACATTAGGACATGTTTCCTTAAGACACCTGCTGTCCCTGTTCCACCTATCAGTAAAATAAGTGCCTGGGTGTTAGTTGATTGGTGTGGGCCGCATTCTGGAGACAAAATTGACCTAATTTTCCCGAATTTTTAAATGCTGAGCATAATAAGAGCTTTATATATATAATTGACGCAGCTAAGCCTGTATACCTTGTTTCATGTATTTGTAGAAATAAAGATTTTTATTATTATTTTTTATTATATTATTAAATTTTTATTATATTATTAACAGACTAGGATCTGATGGTCTGGAGGACATAAGGGCCGTGGTCTGGTAGGCAACCCCTCTAGCCCCACACTGTGTCCATGGTTCAATCCCCGCCAAGGGGGAAAACATTGGATGTGTTTCCTTACACGTTTGTCCCCGTTCACCTAGCAAGTAAGTAGGTACCTAGGTGTTAGTCACTGGGGTGGGTGGCATCCTGATCAGGCCTTCCAGTGGATCAGGCCTGATCAACTATGCTTTACTGCTGGCCGCACATAGTCCAAAGTATAGCTGATTCGCCCAGCTGATCCGGCACTGACTTTAGGTAAACTATCCAGCTCCCTCTTGAAGTCAGCCAGGGGGCTATTACTAATTCCCTTATGACTGGTGGGAGGCTATTGAACAGTCCCTTGGGCCCCAGACACTTACTGTATTTTTCTTAGGGGTACTAATGGGGCCCCTTCTTTTCACTATGGGTATGTTGCATCGCCTGCCAAGTCTTTGCTTTCGTAGGGAGTGATTTCTGTGTTTTAAATTAGGGGCCAGTCCCTACAGGATTTTCCAGGGTAATTATAAGTAAGTAAAGTTTATTCAGGTATACACAAATCCAGTTACATAGAATTATCTATCATACATACAGCATATGTGAAAAGAACCTAGGATAACCCCCCCAGTACCAACAATACCACCAGTCCGATGACATTCTTCTTTGGGAAATATACAGGGTCTAAAGCCCCGCAACAAAAAACAAAATACCTTTCATCCGGGACTGCTTGCAGAGGCAAAGGCAATGTCACGGCTTTCCCCTGAGACCCCCCATAAAGGATCACTTGGACAATGAAATATGGATCCCAGGTTACAACCTATACAGATGTGACAGAGTGAACAGGCAAAAGCGGGGGTTGGCCTTACATTGCAGAGTCCCCTTGTTTGCACAGAACTGCTTAATGCCTCAAATGATGTAGTGGAAGTTTTAGCATAAAGATCGAGAACCAAAAACCCTAGTCATTGTGTTTGTCTACAAGCCTCCGGCTGCAACATCCCAGCAATTCCAGGGAACAGCTGTTAAAAATTGACCACTGTCTGGAAAATCTTCCAGCTCCTGCACCCAACATCTTTCTCCTGGGGGATTTTTAACTTAAGGCACCTAAAATGGAGGAATATAGCAAATAATATTGTTGCAGTAATAACACCAGGAGGCAGCTATGATGAAAACTCACACTCACAACGAGCTTTTTTAAAACTCTGCAAATAATAGAGCCTACTAAACTGGAGAAAAACACTAGACCTCATCTTCACTAACAAAGATGATCTGATAAGAAATGTCACCATATCAAAAAAAATATACTCAGATCAAAAACATAATTGAGGTTCAGACATGTATGCGCGGACCCCAGACCGACATAATGAGATTATCACGAGGGAGCATTCACCAAATTCAAAATTCAATAATAAAAACATAAAGTTGGGACCAAGTAAACCCAAGTCCTAACCGATATAAGCTGGGAAGATATACTAAGCAACACAGACCCCAACTTATGCCTAGAACAGATTAACTTGGTGGCACTCGATGTATGGACAAGGCTTATTCCTCTAAAAAAAGGAGGATAGATGAAAATAGAAAGAGACAGGCGCTTCCTTTACAGGCAACGGAAAAGAATAACAAGCGGCTAAAAGAGGTCAGTATATCTGAAATGCTTTGGGAGACATGGTCAGAGAAATAGCAAAACATCGAACTTAAGCTAAAGGAATCTTATAGGAGTCAGAATCCCCGGGAAGAACTAAAAAGCCAAAATGAAATCGAAAGAAACCCCAAAAAATTTT
>NC_069467.1:10366474-10418476 GCF_026875155.1 Cherax quadricarinatus
AAGGGTTTTCAATCTTTCTTCATAAGGAAGATTTCTAATGCTATGTATTAATTTAGTCATTCTACACTGAATGTTTTCTAACGAATTTACTATATCTATTCTGTAATATGGAGACCAGAACTGAGCTGCATAATCTAGGTGAGGCCTTACTAATGACGTATAAAACTGAAGTATAACTGCTGGACTTCTGTTGCTTACACTTCTTGATATAAATCCCAGCAATCTATTTGCCTTATTACACACACTTAGGCACTGCTGTCTTGGTTTAAGATTGCTGCTTACCATAACCCCCAAATCCTTTTCGCATTCTATACGACTAAGTTCAACATTATTAAGCTGGTAGGTGCTAGGGTTATGGACATTTCCGAGCTTAAGAACTTTACATTTGTCTACAGTGAGCTGCATCTGCCACTTTTCTGACCATGAACTGAGTTTGTTTAAATCCTCCTGAAGTTGTGAGACATCAACCTCTGAATCGATTATCCTACCTATCTTCGTGTCATCAGCAAATTTGCTTATGTCACTAGTAATTCCCTCGTCAAGGTCATTTATATATATATATTTATATATTTATATATATATTTTATATATATGGGGCTCTGGTGGCCTGGTGGTTAACGCTCTCGCTTCACACGGTGAGGGCCTGGGTTCGATTCCCAGCCAGAGTAGAAACATTGGACGTGTTTCTTTCCACCTGTTGTCTATGTTCCCCATCAGTAAAATGGGTACCTGGGTGTTAGTCGACTGGTGTGGGTCGCATCCTGGGACACTGACCTAAGGAGGCCTGGTCACAGACCGGGCTGCGGGGGCGTTGACCCCCGGAACTCTCTCCAGATAAACTCCAGATAAACAACAATGGGCCTAAAACTGATCCCTGTGGAATGCCACTTGATACAGATCCCCACTCAGATTTAGACCCATTTATGCACACTCTCTGCTTCATATTAGTGAGCCATGACTCGATCCATGACAGCATTTTTCCCCCAGTGCCATGAGCAGCCACTTTCTTCAACAGTCTCTGATGTGGTACTCTATCAAAAGCCTTACTAAAATCTAAATAAACAAAATCGAATTCTTTATCCTGATCAACGGCCTCAAAAGCTTTGCTGAAGAAGGTTACTAAATTAGTTAGGCAGGAACGGCCCCTGGTGAAACCATGTTGAGTATCATTAATCAAATTATGCCTATCTAGATGGCTTCTTATATTATCATCTATAATTGACTCTAGTAATTTGCCTACAATTGAGGTTAGGCTTATTGGGCGGTAATTTGATGGTAACGACTTGTCCCCTGCTTTAAAAATAGGAATTACATTAGCCATCTTCCACATATCAGGCACTACATCTGTTTGAAGAGATGAATTAAAAATATTAGTTAAAGGTTCACAGAGTTCCATTTTACACTCTTTAAAAACCCTTGAAAAAAGTTCATCAGGGCCCGGGGATTTATTTTGCTTTAACCGGTCTATCTGTTTGATAACCATTTCGCTAGTGACTGTGATATTGCATAATTTATCATCTTCAAGCCCACTATAAAAGTTAATTACTGGGATATTGTCAGTGTCTTCCTGAGTGAAAACCGAGAGAAAATAATTATTAAGAATAGAGCACATTTCATTCTCCTTGTCAGTGAGATGCCCAGAGTTATTTTTAAGGGGACCTATCTTATCTCTAACTTTTGTTCTATAAACCTGGAAAAAACTTTTGGGTTAGTTTTTGAATCCCTAGCAACTTTAATTTCAAAGTCCCGTTTAGCTTTTCTTATCCCCTTTTTAATGTCCATCTTAACCCTTTGAGGGTCGACAGGCCCTCTCCAAGACTTGTTCTCAGGGTCGGCCAAATTTAAAAAAAAAATATTTTTTACTATGAAAAGATAGAGAATCTTTTCCCGATCATATTGACACTAAAAGTATGAAATTTGACGGAAAACTTACGGAATTATGCTTTCGCAAAGTTAGTGGTCTTGACGATGTTTACGCATCGGCGATTTTGCCCACTTTGAGCCCTATTTTCAGCCAATTCCAGTGTACTAGTCGACAAAAATCATAACTATTTCTCTAGAACTCTATTTTTCTATTGAATGAGTACAAGAAACCACCCATTTACTGATTTCAACTATCCAATACAGTGGTCAGAATTTAGCAATTTTGCCAATTTCACACAAATTTCAAAAGATGCCAATTTCCAAATAGGGTCCAGAATAAACAAGAAAGACATTCCTGGCACTAAAATAACATTTCCTCTGTTCGTTAGTCACATCCCCAGGCCCCTCTTATATTTCTTTGGCTTTCCACTTTCAATTTTTATTCTTACAAAAAATAGAAGATTTACTGTTATGCAAACTGCTGCATTAGTGTAGAAATGGTATAAATAATATCAGCGCACTTGTGAAAGAATATTAGACTCACCAGTTGATGTGTATTGGACGCTTGGCATGATTTGTTTACTTTTGAACTTTGGTAAAAATCGAACATTTCTGCTACTTTGAGCTCAATTTCAAGGTACTTTTCATTGTAAAACCAGTCAAAATCATCTCAATTTCTGTAACATGTCTTCCATTCTATAAAATGAGACAAAGAAAGCTAGAATACAACAATAAATACCATACGAAAATACAGTGCAAAGTCGCTGTTTTATTCCAAAAACACGGTCAAAGTTTTTTTTTTCATTATGCACTGTGTGCTGCAGGATTTTTTTATACTGTGCACACTGACCACATAGACCCATTCTTTCATATGTATGCCTACAAGCTTTCTCCCACTAGATTTGAGGGCGCTAGAATTTAGGCGTACTAGTACGTCAAAAACCCTGGGTCGTAAGCCATACTAGTACGGCCGAAACCCTCAAAGGGTTAATGTCAATATACTGATTCATAAGATGACCCTCACCTCTTTTGATACACCTATAAATTCCTTTCTTCTGTCCTAAAAGATATTTGAGCCTATTATTCATCCATTTGGGGTTATTTTTATTCAATCTAATTTCCTTATATGGGATAAATGTCCTTTGGGCAGCATGTACTGTGTTAAGAAAGCTGTCATACTGATAGCTCTCTTCGTTACTCCAGTCCACAGATGATAAGTGTTCTCTAAGCCCATTGTAATCTGCTAAGCAAAAATCTGGGACCATTACTGAATTATCCCTACTATCATACTTCCATTCAATGCTAAAGGTAATTGATTTGTGATCGCTTGTTCCGAGTTCCTCTGTAATTTCTAAATTATTAACAAGGGTTTCCTTGTTTACCAGAACCAAATCAAGCAGGTTATTTCCCCTTGTAGGCTCTGTCACAAACTGCTTCAAAAAAACAATCCTGAACTACTTCTAAGAAATCGTTAGATTCTAAATTCCTAGTCATGAAATTCCAATCAATCTGACCAAAGTTGAAGTCCCCTAGAATTACTACGTTATCTTGCCTTGTGGCCTTAACAATTTCCTCCCATAGTAGTCTCCCTTGGCTCCTATCTAAGTTTGAGGGACGGTATATCACACCTAAAATAAATTTTTCGTGTTGCTCTGAAAATTCTATCCAGATTCTGTGTGTTATTTCAAATTTTATACCCTTTTTTATGCAATAGTTCAAGCAATCTCGGACATACAATGCCACCCCACCCCCCTTCCCGATACTTCTATCTAGTACTTGGAACAATTTAAAACCCTGAATGTGACATTCTGCAGCCATGTCCCAACTTTTTGAATTAAACCACGTCTCAGTTATGGCAAATACTATATCAATGTTACCTGCACTAGCAACTAATCTCAACTCATCCATCTTATTCCTAGCACTACGGCTATTAGCATAATATACATTGAAAGACCCTCCTTTCTCTTTAACCTTCCTGCTCATTTCTGTTTTTCCACTAAACCTATTACTGTCCTTGTCACCTAGTGTCACTGGCTTTTCAATATTTACCTCATTCTGCTTATTACTAGTTCCCCTAGAACTCATAATATTACTACACTGGGACTTCACTGTTTTCCTGCCAAAACCCATACCACTAACTATTCCTAGTTTAAAGTCCTAACAGCTCCCTCCACTGCAGTTGCCAGTGACCCCACCCCAGACCTAGATAAGTGTACCCCATCCCTGGCATACATGTCATTTCTTCCATAGAAGAGGTCCCAGTTGTCAATGAGTGTTACTGCATTTTCCTTACAGTATTTGTCCAGCCAGCAATTGACACCAATTGCCCTGGACAACCATTCATTTCCAACTCCTCTCCTTGGCAAAATACCATATATGACAGGGTTCCCACCCTTCCTCCTAATTATTTCTATTGCTGACCTATACCTGCTAATCAGGTCCTCACTCCTACGTCTGCCAACATCGTTGCCTCCAGCAGTGAGACAGATAATAGGATTGCTCCCATTACCTCTCATAATGTCATCCAGATGGCTAACAATATCCTCCATCCCAGCCCCAGGAAAGCAAACCCTCTGTCTCCTACTCCTGTCCTTCAAGCAGAAGGCCCTATCCATGTACCTAACTTGGCTATCCCCAACTACAGCAATATTCTTACCTTCCTTGGTGTCGTTTGTCGTGACGTTCCCAGTAGTCGACTCACATTCGTCGGGTAGCACGGAGAATGCATTAGATGTTTCCACAACAGTTTCCACAGCAGTCTCTTTCTTCTTCATCGTTTCTACCTTTGCATTCGTCTTCTTGATCGTCAACTTCGTTCCATGCTGTCCAGCCACTGTCCAGTTTCCCTTCTTGACCTGAGGACTCAAAACAGGAGGATTACTACGAATCTTCTTGTTTTCCTCGGTCAGTCGCCGAATCTCCATCTTTGCCATCTTCAATTCTTCCTTAAGCTGTTGGTAAAGTTGCTCGATGGAGGGCATCTTGGTTCAGTCCGTAGAGAGCACACTCGACACGTCCTCACTGAGCTAAGTACAGGTCACCACTGAGCTAAGTACAGGCCACCACTGTTAAGTACAGGTCACCACTGAGCAAGGGGGTGTTGGATATGAGTGGGACTTGCATGTGAGTAAATAGGATTATTAAAGCTTATTGCTTGGGTAGCATTTATTCTGTTAGTAGGTTGGATTTGTGAAGGACCTGCCAAGTATGGGCCAACAGGCCTGCTGCAGTGTTCCTCCTTTCTTATGTTCTTATGTTGATGAGTGGCACAATCTGCCTAGTATGGTTATTGAGGCTGAAACCTTGGGTAGTTTCAAATTTGTGTTGGATAATTACACGAGTGAGAAGGGTTGGATGTGAGTGGGACCTGCACATGAGTAAATAGAATTATCAAAGCTTATTGCTTGGGTAGCATTGAAAACTGAGTTGGGCAAATATTCTGTTAGTAGGATCGACTGTGAAGGACCTGCCTAGTATGGGCCAACAGGCCTGCTGCAGCGCATTATTACTATTAGTACATATTATAATAATAATAATTATTATTATTATTATTAATTTAGGGAAGTGGAGCACAGATCCAATTCCCTTGATCAAGAGCCCCTCACCAAGGAACTTCCCTTGAGGGAGAAGTTCGCATCCTGAAATTTTGTTCATATCCAGAAGCAAAAAATCGATCGAGTGACTTCGTATCCTGAAAAATTCGCATGGTGGGGCATTCGTAAGCCGCGGTTCCACTGTATTATGAGAAATGTCAGAGAAGTTACTTGGAAAAATATCTATAATTAGTTTTGATTTTCAATAATAGCCCAGTCAAAGATTTTTAACTCCAATCATGTGTCCACAAAGATAAATATTTGATGGAAATTATGAAGCATGCAAAGAAATAAAATTGTTTATTGTTTATTTGCTTTAAGTCAACTCTTTTCACCTCTCATGGGAATCCTTTGATGTTCTGCGAGGCGGTGAATGTCTCCTTGACTCTCTTCTTCTGGGAGAATAATCAGGTGGACTCCTTGAGTGTTTCCTATGATTTCTATTCCTTTCCCTCCACCCATCATCAGAATAATTTTCAGGATAGCCATGGTCTTTATACCTGGGATCTAAACGTCCTCGATCCCCTTCATACCTGCGTTGTAAAGATTTGCTGAAGAAATTCTTAAAAATTGATTCTATATAAATTATCAACATATTATACCTATTTATAATGACATCAGTTACTGCTGAAACTGTTATATAATTTAATCACAATACACAAAAACATAAAACAACAGATTTATAACCTTGATGAAGTATGGGAAGATCGCTCCTGTCCTCGAGATGGTGGCTCACGTTCTCTCAAACGACCACTGTCTCTATAGTTACTTATTTTTGATGCCAAACCCCTATCTATGCCAGATCTAGAACCATGATCTTCAATGAGTGACCTATGAGATGTTGCTCGATCTTCATCCCAACTTGACCCTGGCCATGTCTGCTGATGTATATCAGGACCAACACCTCTTGGGGGTCCTGGGGGCTGTGCACCAGGCTGAGGTAGCTGTGCTGTTGGTGATGGACCCCAATTATAGCATGATGTTCCGCTGTAATTTAAACTAGGTGGTGGACAAGAGGGTGGTCCAGGAGATGGTCCAGGAGGAGGAAACTGAGGAACAGGCGGAGGACCTGAAGTGCCACTAGCCGGAATGGGAGGTGGTCCATTTAGTCCTGGAAATGGTCTTGGAGGAACAGCAAAATGAGTGTTTGGAGGAGGACACTGAGGTGGACCATGCTGAGTAGGGGGAAACTGACTAGGTGGGGGGATTGTGGGAGGAAAATGGAAAGGATCTGGCAATGGAGGTTCTGGTAAACCCTGTGAAGGACCTTGTGGGCAAGGCCAACTCTGATGTGGAGTATTCACAACAGGAGGGGGTACTTGATTAAAATAGGGTGGGCATCCAGAAGATGCTGGGGCTCCCCACTGTGGAGGTGGACCATTTCCAGAGCCCGAATATGACCACTGCGGACAACTAGAACCTCCAGGTCCTGACCATGCTGGTCCGGAACTCATGAGGCCACCTGAAGAGAAAGCAGTAGATGTATGTATATTCTTCATGAGAGTGTTAGTGATCCTAATGACAAATTTAATAAAAAAGTTTACAGAAAAATTATCTAAAAGTATTAAACAGCCTTTCCAGATCTTCGTACAGCTTCTCCTCACTTAGCGACGTACTCGTCAGACTTACGATGGGCTCTCTGACCAGTATTTATACCTAAATAATGTATATTAGAGCTGATTTCCTCTACTCTGTTTATTTCAATATACAGTACACTACTGGATAAACATTTAAAAATATACCAGAAATGTTATAAATGGTGGAAAGGTGACATTAAAACAATATCAAAGATGGCTGACACAAACCCATTACCATTATACAGTGGACCCCCGCATAACGATGGCATCACATAGCGATTATTTCGCATACCGCTTACTTTAATCGCAAAAATTTTGCCTCACATACCGCTTAAAAACCCGCTTACCGATTTTTGTCCGAGACGCGCTCACATGTTCCGCCGGTGGCATTGTTTACCAGCCAGCCTCCGCGGTAACATCCAAGCATACAATCGGAATATTTCGTATTATTACAGTGTTTTCGGTGCTTTTTCTGGAAAATAAGTGACCATGGGCCCCAAGAAAGCTTCTAGTGCCAACCCTACAGCAATAAGGGTGAGAATTACAATAGAGATGAAGAAAAAGATCATTGATAAGTATGAAAGTGGAGTGCATGTCTTCGAGCTGGCCAGGTTGTATAATAAACCCCAATCAACCATCGCTACTATTGGTGGTACAGCTGCTGCTGCTGCTGCACTGTCAGCTGCTGCTGCTGCTGTAGCACCGTTGTTGGTGTGGCTTATTGAGAATACCAAGAAACAATTAACCCCAGAGGATTTGCCACCCAGGATAACCCAAAAAAGTCAGTGTCATCGAAGACTGTCTAACTTATTTCCATTGGGGTCCTTAATCTTGTCTCCCAGGATGCAACCCACACAAGTCGACTAACACCCAGGTGAACAGGGAAAAATGCCTGGAACTAGTGCTCATATTGGTGAATTTAAAGCCAGCAAAGGTTGGTTTGAGAGATTTAAGAATCGTAGTGGCATACACAGTGTGATAAGGACTGTTCTGGAAGAAAATGCCAAACAGGACCTACAGTACTCAGGAGGAAAAGGCACCCCCAGGACACAGTGTCTCATCAGTCATTGCTGCATTTTCAATAAAGGTAAGTGTCATTTATTCTTCATTTAGTAGACTAGTACATGCACAATATATACTGTGCATGTACTATTTCTACTATTGTGCATGTATCCTTCTCTTTGTGTGTGGGAAAATGTATATTATTTAAAATGGTTTATTAAATTTTTGGGTTTAATTAATTTGATTTCCATTATTTCTTATGGGGAAAATTCATTCACATAGCGATTATTTCGCATAACAATTACCCCTCTTGCACGGATTAAAATCGTTAACCGGGGGTCCACTGTAGTATGCTCCTCACTTAGCGACAAATTCATTTAATGACGTGGTCTTAACAGAACTCCGTCATTAAGTGAGGAAAGGCTGTATACCTATCATTTCAAAGCATAGCTACAGATAAATTAAAACAATTTAATAAATTCTTAATCCTTTCAGGGTCCTGTGCCATAGATCTACGGCTTTACGTTCAGGGCCCAAAAACCGTAGATCTATGGCCAAAATTCTAGTGGCGTAAAATTTAGCGCGAAAAGGCTGGTAGGCCTACATGTGAGAGAACGGGTCTGCATGGTGTGTGTGTGCCGTAAACAAAAATTCTAGGCGCCTGCATAGCATTGTGGGAACGCCAGCTCAGTTACCTTTGTTCACCATGCCTCTTAGCAAGGCAGCTCTCACTCCAAGAAAAATTGGGACTCTCTTCTTCCTATCTGATAGTTCTGACTCTGATGGAAGTGGAAATGAAGATGAATTCTTTGGCTTTGATCAGTTAGTGACCGAAAGGAATGACCAGGATATCGATAACAGTGCAGAAAACCCTGACGATCCTCAACTTTCTACCTCTGGTGTGGGCACTCCTCAGTCACATTCAGTTGTACCTCATCGCAAGAGAAAACTATTATTTTCGTGTGGCCAGGCCTCTGACTTCAGTAATGATGATAGTGACATGGATTGTGATTTTATTGCTCTTGACGATCATTCGAGTAGTGATAGTGAGGAATCATATTCACCATTGAAGCGTCGGTATATATGCCGCCGCATGTGCTCGGGTAGTGTTCCCTATGCAGTGCCCAGGGGACTGAGTACATCCCGGAGTACATCCCGTGGCCCTACAACAGGAATAGACAGTGAAAGTGAGGATGATGTAGCTACACTTGGCATGGATAGACCACAGGCATTGGTAGGTGGTGGTATTGGTGGTGATGGTGGTAGTGGTGATGATGGTAGTGGTGATGGTAGTGCCACGGTCATGCATGACTCACCAGCCCAGGCTGGGGCCCACGCTGCCGACTCCTCAGTTCAAGGACAAGCGGAGCGTCAGCCACCAGCCCACCACAACCACAACTCCAGCACAACCAGCTTATGATGTCCAGTTTTCACCAGCAACCGTTCTGGGATTGGCAGCAAAATCCCAATTTTGTTCCCAAGCCCCACCAGTTTGATGACTCTCAAAGTGGAATTCTACCTACCTGTCCCCTTGGAAACACTGCAAATGAACTGGAATTTTTTGAACTATTCTTTGACCAGCCATTGATGGAAACTATTGTCAGGGAAAGTAACAAGTATTTTGAGTACACCATGGCAAATATGATGATATCACCACAATCAAGACTACACCTGTGGAAAGAGACAACTGTTGCAGAAATGTATTTGCTTTTTGCAACAATAATGTTTTATGCCTCATGTTATAAGCATAATATAAAATCATACTGGTCCACAGATCGGCTAATTTGTACCTGGTCTTCAGTGAAATCATCCCAGTGAACAGGTTTATCTTACTGTTACGTATGTTGCACTTCTCTGACAAAACCAGGCCTGACAGAAGTGACAGGTTATACAAAATTAGAAATGTTTTTATGTATCTGAAACAAAAGTTCAACATGTACTTTTATCCATTCAAGAATCTTGTACTTGACGAGTCTTTGATTTTGTTCAAAGGTAGACTGTCGTTCAAACAGTATATACCAAGCAAGAGGAAATGCTTTGGTATAAAACTGTTTGTACTCTGTGACTGTGACAGTGGCCTGGTATTGGATATTGTTGTATACACGGGAAGTAAAACATTGAAAGATACCATGATGTTATTGGGTATCTCAGGTGACGTAGTGAGAAGCATGATGGCACCTTATCTTGGTAAGGGGCATACATTATATACTGATAATTGGTACACAAGCCCTTTACTAAGTGATTTCTTGTGAGGGGAACATGACAGATGTGTGTGTGGCACAGTGCGTTCTAATCGTAAACATGTGCCCAGGTTCAACGCAGGCACTCATGGTGAAGAGGTGCAGGTGTTTACTGCCAATGACATCATGGCATTACGGTGGCATGACAAACGAGATGTCACATTGTTGACAACCATTCACCATAACGAAATGCAAGACAGTGGCAAAGTTGATCGAGTGACAAATGAACATATTCGAAAAACTAGTGACAGTGATTGATTATACACAAAACATGCGCTTGGTTGACAAATGTGACATGCAGATTGGCTTTGTTGTTTGTGTTCGTAAGAGTTATAAGTGGTACATGAAACTTTTCTTCCATCTCATGGACATTTCAATGCTCAATGCATATAATATGTACCAAGTGAAGACTGGCAACAGACCACCGTACGGTGAATTTTGTTTGTCTGTTGTCAGACAACTCATAATGAAATACCAAATAACAACACCTGCTATACAAAACCGTCCTCAAACTCCTCAGGATATACCCAAGCGTTTGAGGAGGGAGGGTGATCACTTCATAATACAGCTTCCTGCAACTAAGAAGAAATTTGCTCAGAAGAGATGTGTTGTCTGTGCACAAACAAAACGATGGCAACAAAGACGCAAAGACACTCGGTTTATGTGTGAGGAATGTAAGGTACCTTTGTGCATGGTGCCTTGTTTCAAGGAGTTCCACAAGCTGCAACAGTTCTAAAAAACATGTCCAGTGATTGTACGTATGTAAATATATGATAGAACATTAGTATTATACAAGATTTGTGCGTTTATTGTAATAAACAAAAGTGGTAAACAATATTATAATAACTTTAGTGCAGTTATTGTGTTCAATACAGTGAGTTTGTATATATACATTATATACAGTATTGGTCTCACAGGCCACAAATGTTACTAGGAAAAGAAAAAATTAGAAAAGAAAAGAAATAATTATAAAAAAAACGTAAAATAAAGAAGTACGAGTTTGCAGCAATCGCCGATGTTGCCGCCACCCGGTCATTTTGGGTCAACTTCCCGCCTCTGTATCTCGGTAAGTACTGATCAGAATTTTTTTTTGTTACCTTCACAAAAATATACTCTAATTCTGTAAGAAAATTTTTTTTTTTTTTCAAAATTTCTCAAGACATTGGGGCACCCCTTCCGATTTTGGCTTTGGACCCTGAAAGGGTTAAGCCATAATTTTTCCCACTCTACAAATGTAATTTTATTTCAGTTGTTGCTTAAGGACAGAAAAGTAAACAAACAAGGAAAACTTGAAATTATCCTCTGACAGCAAATTTGCATTTAATGATATACATGCAGAAACAAAAACTTAAACAATACATGTGTACAACACTAGAACACCGCCAACCATCTGACGAGATTCAATGTAACACACTAATTAAAGACTAATTTCTCTCAGACAAAAATGCCTTGAATCATCATTAATCTCTATTCCAGACACTAGTAAACAGAACAAAGGCAGCTTCATCGTCTCTGAAGTATTAGCCAGAGTCCTCCTTAAAATGATATGCCCTACCATCACAACTAAAAGTTACCTTTATTATTAGTTCTACCACTACCACTAGTGTTTACCTGGAGTTTACCTGGAGGGTTTCGGGGGTCAACGCCCCGCAGCTCGGTCTGAGACCAGGCCTCATGGTGGATCAGGGTCTAATCAACCAGGCTGTTACTGCTGGCCACACACAAGCTGACATACAAACCACAGCCTGGTTGGTCAGGTACTGACCAGTAAGTCACTCTGTCTGACTTTTTTGGGTTATCGTAGGTTCTCTATACATGTGCTGCTATGTATGATAATCTATGTAACTGTATTTGTGTATACCTGAATAATGACGGCGATAATGACGGTCTAGTAGCTGGGAATGATAACCTTAACTCCATATGTAATGCATACATAGGTCAATGTGAGACAATACAGTCATTATTATCTCAAACACTACCAAACAGGTGCGTACACTGTACTAAAGTACGCATGAAAAACAGAAAAGGCACCTTATGTAAAATGTGTAAGGGGTGGGTGCATGAGGATGCTAGGCAATTATTACAACGGTTCCAGAATTCTTTTTTGTGTGTAACAAATGCACTTTGGCACAGTTACCATTTAGCAGTGATGAATTGATTTACCTAAATTTAATATACAAATGGACCATGCCATATATGATGATTTTGTTTGTTGTATGAAAAACGGCTTCACTTTATTCGGGTCTATGCAAGATCTCACTTCTTCCTTATTGGCAGAGATTAGGATTCGAGCTAACAAATATTAGGGCGGGCAGTTATAACTATCCTATGAATCTTGGTTGGTGATACGGTGGACTGACGACGAGTCAACTCTAGATGGTTACAATATGAAAACGCTTAGATAGGACCAGAAAGCGGTGGTGGAGTAGTGCCTCATTAGAAATGACTTTGCTATACAACCAAAGACATGATTTAACATAAAAATAAACTGGAGATTCTATGGTTTGAAGTGCTGCTTCCTAGACCAAACCATCTTAGTAGGAAACTAGGTTACGCCCTCCACCCAGGACCAAGTTCTTAGGAGACTTTTCCAGAGTCTTCGTCGGTGTTGAAAACAATTGCGAGACAATAATACTGGGGACTTTCATATCTGTTTTCAGCAGCAAAATAACGGGCTATGCAAAAGGTTAAGAAATTCTAGGATTAAATAGTTAACCAGCAACTAATTAATACTCCAACCGGATCACACAGTTTCTCAGCCACCCTAATTGACCACAACTTACATTGTAAACCGCTCTGAGAATATTAGTCAGTCAGGCGTCATTTACCACAGGTCTTATGATCATTTCATTCATTTTACTGCCACCAGGAATAATCACTAGTGATAGGATAGGCCTACACAGGACAATATAAATGAGGTCAACAGAAACTACAGTAAAGAAACACTCGGTAAATAGGCCACACAATTGTGACTGGACAGAGATAAGTTGCACGGACGTAAACGACGCTCCTAGGAAAAATTCAAAAAATGTTCAACTACCATCCTTGATAATATTGCACAGTTAAAGAGGTTAGGATTAAAACGAAGAAATGAACCTGGATGAATACTGAGATATTAGTAATATGAAATTCAGAGGGACCAGCTGCAAAAAAGATTTAAAGGCAAACAGACAGGATATTGCAGCACTAAAAATGAATACCATTGGGTAGGAACAGAGTACAGAGATACACGAGGACACTTTCTACACTTAGGATTAGATCGCTAAAGGTGCTGCCATAAACGACTAAGTAGACTTGTTCAAAACCTGACCAGTGTGTCACTCGCCGAGATGTCTAATTGATCTCTCAGAACCGCGCCTTATATAACGCCCAACCTCCGCTACAAAACACACAACACACCCACAGCACTCCCGAGCCTCCCCCCGTCTACATCCACATCTCAAACCACCTCGTTGGGCCCGGTATCCTCGCACAACTAAGCCAGTAGTTAGCGTCCCTATATAGTACTCACTTAGCGATTAATGAGGTATGCCTAGAAAATCTTCTAGGGTGGCAATATTGCTTTAATTCATACTACACATCTGTTGCATCAACATATAAGTAACCTACTGCTGCCATCAAATACCTTTAACACAGATCTCTGATAAGTTTCAAACAATACTATCCAATAAAGGGGTAACCCAAACAGTTTTGTCACATCTATTATGTGTATTCATGACTTGATTCAAAAAGAAACTAAGCAGTTAAACCCATCTAAGGAGCACAGGGCCCTGGATAAACATCCGTCTAAGTTCCTAAAAGATGTGCTTCTGAACTTGGTCAATCCCTAATGCTCAATAATAAATCTATCTATCACCACTAACCATACCGGGAGGGGTTCAAGGAGGCAGAGTTACTCCTATCTTCAAGAAAATGGGGTTCGATTGTATGCAACTATTAGGCCTGTTTAGTTTACATCAGTATTAATATCTAAACTTCTAGAGAGGGCAGGTGTATTCTCTAGTAGTTAAGTACCTTAATGGACACAACATTCTTCCATGGTATTCAAGCGGGCTTTAGAAGATCCTACTCAACCGGACACTCCCTTTTTAATATGATGGATTTGCCTGAGAACTGAAAAATGTCAAAAGGGCGAACCTCATTGGTATGGTCACCTTAGACCTGCAAAGGCCTTCGATACTGTCAACCAAATATATTATGTAATAACTTCAAGCTATCGGTATCGGTTTTGTAGATGGTTACGTCCTCCTTAGGCAAACAGGAGTTCAATTAGTCAAAAATCAAACAAAACGAATCTGAACCCTGCGATAACATGTGGAGTTCCCCCCAAGTAGTATTCTGGGTCCTTATTTTCTTATGTTATGGTCAATGTATGCCTAATCAGTGTCAAGTGAAACTCCTAATGTATGCAGATGACGTGCTCTGTTAGTGTCAGGTAAAGGGACCCACCAAGATATTGCTATGTTTTAACACTGGAACTGGAGTCCTGCAGCAAATGGTTAGTAGACAACAAATATATTACACTAGGAAAAAACTGAAGCCATTCTCTTTGGCACGGAAAACATAAACTGAGAGGGTAAATAATTTTAATGTTTCAATGTAATGGGGGGCCCATCATTTGGTTTCAATCAGTAAAATATTTGGGAATCACCTTTGACCATGCATGTCAGGAGAATTGATAGGGAACACGTAGTAAAGAAAGCGAAAATGCCCAGAGTGAAGTTCATGTTATAGACAAGCACAGTGTCTTACCTACTGAGGCTCGAAGGACCCTATGTTCAGCCCTTATAAATGCAATATGGATTACGCTTGCTAATCCTTGGTACTCTGCCTTGACAAATAAAATGAAAGAAGACTGCAATTCACCAGAACAAAATGTAAGATTCATCCTGGGGCTGTGGGACCATGAGAACATGTAGGCCAGGATGAATTACAGCAGTTTGGATATGCTGAATGTTGAAGACTGAGTAAAACAACTGAAGCTAAATCATGTTTATAAAATTGCTCACAAACAACGTCCAGGAATATATTGCTGTCTATTTTGTCAAGGTGGGAACCAAAGCAATCATAGTACTAGGGGGAGAGAGAGCACACTTTGTAGTACCACAGTCAGTGGCCACGCTTCAAACAACTTTTATTGTACAGCAATAAAGGAATGGAAAGATGCCCACCACATGTCAAAGCCAGACATAGCATGAAACCCAGTTCCAAGGATGAACTGCCAAAAGGTGTCTGTTGAATGTAGCTACAGAAAGGGAGGGGAACATGATTTTTCTATTTTTTAGCTACATACGTGTAAAATTTATACCTTATTCATAGTTTTGACCCGCGTATTGTAGATAGTTTTATTGACCTTAGTGTAGGAGATAGTCTTTTTAGTATGATAATAAAGTGTTATCTTCATTGTAGAATAATAAGAAAAAATATTATAATACTTTATATTATAATAATTAAGGTAAAAGGACCCCCCAATGGAAATAAGTCTCTCTGTTGACTTTTTTGGGTTATCCTAGTTTCTCTACACATATGCTGCTCTGTATGTAATTCTTAAGTAACTGTATTTGGTGTATACTGAAATAAGCTTACTTACTTATTACTTACTTACATAATCTTACTTATGACTTTAGGTGACTGTCCAGTTGCATTTATTTATTATTTGGGGAGCACTAAACCCAGAAGGGAATAATACAGCACATGTAGAGGGGAATGGAAGACTTACTTCAAGGGAATTGGAGCATATTCCAATTCCCTAGGAGCAGAAGCCCCTCAAAGGTACCCCGTGGGCCTGGCTGGCAAAGCTCACGCTTCAACGGCGGGGGTCCAGGGGTTCAGATTCCCGGGCAGGGTAGAAACAATTTCATCGTGTTTCCTTACACCTGTTGTCCTGTCACCTAGCAGCAAGTAGGTTACTGGAGTGCTGGTCAATGGGTGGAGGTTGCATCTGGGAGTAAGATTGAAGACCCAATGGGAAAATCAGATAGACAGTTCTCGATGACGCACTTGGACCTTTCTTGAGTTATCTGGGTGGCTAACCCTTCTGGGTGTTACGCTTCCCCTACCGGTCGTTTAATAATCCGAAGAAATCTTATTTACCCGCTCCACTAGTGTGAGCCATTAGGCCTACTGTTGTGCTTGTGTTCCTCTCTCACCTCACTTCTTTATTATTATATCTGTGTCCTCGTATTGCTTTGCATGGCGTGTAAAAGCTATTGCAGTCAGCGTTAGATCATTAGTAAAATGCCCATAAAATATTTTCATTAGGATACACATGTCCTTTTACCTAAAATATAGGCTTTATTTTTACCTACTGGCTTTCTTAATTATTGTATATTTTTTTACATTGCCGTGACTGTAAATTTAAGAATCTAAATCTACCTTATTACATTAAAAAGTAAGTTTCCTCGCGGTGTGTGACAAATCATAAAATTCAAATACATCATACAGCGAGCTTCCTTCTCAGTTTTGTTATTGAAGTTATCCCTAACAGGGTTTCTTAAGTCATCAAACATTAAAAACCACATATCCCAATATATCAAGAATAAAATCTATTAGTTTATTTATTCCCTGACCATACCTGTAAGTTGGAAGCGGAAAGACACGTCAGGGACACTAGTCTCTTAAATCTTCTTGTGTGGGGTTTATAGGGCCACTTGAGAGCTCATGTCGTGTCGAGTTCTGCTTCCCAGTGTCGGGAAAAAAACTCGACCTAGTAAGTTGATTCAGTAGAGATAACACATTATCTACAGTTACATAAATTATCATATTAGCAGCAGATGTGGAGTTGACTATTAATCTAGTCCTGGACACTTCTTAGTTCTCTGTAATTTTTGACTATAGTCCACAGAATGGATATGGGTGCCATAATAAAGATATGGTGTCCCGTAGGGTCGATTGCTACGCGCTCAGCTCACATCCATGAGGTCCGGAGTTCGTATCTCCTCCAGTATGGTGGAAAAACATTAGGGACGTGTTTCCTAATAAGGACTTCTGCCGGGTCCATGTTCAACCCATCAGTATATTATGGGAAAACTGGGTGTTAGTCGAATGTGTGAGGTCGCATCCTGGGGACAATAAGACCTAATTTGCCCGAAATGTGCGCAGATAAAAAGCTGCTTTCTATTATAGTAGTATGTCATTGATGTCAGCTTAGGCCTGTAACCATGTTAAACATGTACTTGTAGTAAACAAAAGCTATTATTATTTTCCACTGGTGTCCTGTAGCTTAATTGATAGCGAATATCAGATCATATAAAGTGGATCTCAAATTATCCGTTCCAGGAGTTAGCTCTAAAATTCGGAAAAGTCTGAAAAGGCGAAGCAATATTTCCCCTTAAAACAAATAATGGGAATTACAATTAAATTCCATTCCAGAAACCCAAAAATATTCACAAAAAAAACATTAATGTTATAGTGATCTAATTATAGTTTTACATTCACCCTCAAAAACTATAGTGTTCAATTTATGTATTAATAAATTTAAATAAAACATATAAAATAACAATTTACCTTACCTTTATGAAGAGATTGGGAGGGCCCCATCTGGAAGATAGGGAGGAGAAGGAGGGGGATTTGGGGTTAGTGTTTGGAAGGGGAATCCACCTCCATGAGGACTTCCAGTTATCAAAAGCCATCTCCGGGGTTAATTCCCTTCTGTCTTTTGATGCCACTAGGACCCAGCTTGAGATTCACTGGACCCTGTCCCACAAATATATCTGTCCACAGTCCTCTGTTTATGAACCTCTTTAGAATTCCCTAAAATGGGGTCATGGTTGTCACTGAACTTGTTGCAAAGATGGCTTGTTTCATCTTGCTCAGGGTGTTACTTCTCCACAATTATTTGTATCATGTGGAGTCGAACACGTGGATTGGGTTTTATAAAATAATTACCTCACGTAGGCTGGTTCGTAAGTATAAATACAGATAATGTGGAGAGAGCCTTACAGCCGTGACCTAGTCTCCTTGTCCTCTCGTAACACTGACTGCCTGGGCAGCCCACAGTACAATATAGTGTAGGGGAGTTCTTTGATATACTGCCAGGTCAGCACATGAGTTCAGACAGTGGACTCAGAGTGACGGTTGGGTCGTGAGTCAACGGCACACGTGGTTACTGGTAACTGGTTACTATTTACTGAGATTTGGGACATCACTTCCTTGGAAACCATTTCCACTTCTGTTTATTACCTTCTTTCACATTCTATGGTGTTTACCACTTTCATTTACCACAGGGTTATCACTAGCAAGTTTCATTGCTTTCCATGTGATTATTTTCTCAGGCCACAAGCACTAAACACAATAATCATTAAAATCCCTGTTTTGAATGTCGAGCATCTGGTTAGTGTTCACTCCAAGATCAGCAAACACCAGACGGGTCTTTGGCGCCCCCTCGTGGTCGGTCGCAGACAGAGCGGGCTGGCAAGAAGGTACGAGGTACCCGCTGGTGCGCACAAATTCCGGGGACCGAGTTCTGCCCCATAAACCAGGGACAAAGTTGGTTTGAAGACTAGGGTTCTTAATCTTTCGATGAGTTTTGTCTAAGTGATGTTGTTCGAAACTTGAGGTTCCACTGTATAGAGGTCTGAGGGGGGTCGATCTGCGTACAAGTGGAAAAACATTAGGACTTGTTTCCACTTAAGACACCTGCTGTACACTGTTATTCTGTTAAAAATCTTACAGTTGCCTGGGTGTTAGATTGTTTGGTGTGGGCCGCAATCTGGGATGACAAAATTGACCTATTTTCCCGAAATTTGATATGCTCTGAGCATAATATGGAGCTTTATATCTATAATTGGACGTCAGCTAGCCTGTCTACTTGTAATGTATTTTGTAGTAAAAAAGATTATTATTATCTATTATTATTATTCCTGTATTATTTTTATTATTATTATTATTATTATTATTATTATTATTATTAACAGACTAGGATCTGATGGTCTGGAGGACATAGGGCCGTGGTCTGGTAGGCAACGCTCTAGCCCCACACTGTGTCCATGGTTCATCCCCGCCAAGGGTGAAAACATTGGATGTGTTTCCTTACACGTGGTTGTCCCCGTTCACCTAGCAAGTAAGTAGGTACCTAGGTGTTAGTCATGGTTGTGGGTGGCATCCTGATCAGGCCTTCCAGTGGATCAGGGCCTGATCAACTATGCTGTTACTGCTGGCCGCACATAGTCCAAAGTATGAGCTGATTCGCCCAGCTGATCCGGCACTGACTTTAGGTATCTATCCAGCTCCCTCTGAAGTCAGCCAGGGGTCTATTACTAATTCTCCTTATGACTGGTGGGAGGCTATTGAACAGTCTTGGGCCCCAGACACTTACTGTATTTTTTCTTAGTGTACTAATGGCGCCCCTTCTTTTCACTATGGGTATGTTGCATCGCTGCCAAGTCTTTTGCTTTCGTAGGGAGTGATTTCTGTGTTCAAATTAGGGACCAGTCCCTACAGGATTTTCCAGGTGTAGATTATAAGTAAGTAGGTTTATTCAGGTATACACAAATCCAGTTACATAGAATTATCTATCTACATAGCAGCATATGTGTAGAGAACCTAGGATAACCCCCCAGTACCAACAATACCACCAGTCCGATGACATTCTTCTTTGCAAATATACAGGGTCTAAAGCCAGCAACAAACAACAAAATACCTTTCATCCGTGGACTGTTTGCAGAGGCAAAGGCAATGTTCACGGCTTTCACTGAGACCACATAAAGGATCACTTGGAAATAAAATATGGATCCCAGGTTACAACCTATACAGAGTGACAGACGTGAAAGGCAAAAGCGGGGGGTGGCCTGTACACAGGGGGTCACTTGTTTGCACAGAACTGCTTAATGCCTCAAAGTGTAGTGGAAGTTTAGCAGTAAAGATGAAAAACCAAAAACCTAGTTCATTGTGGTAGTTACAAGCCCGCTGCAAATCCCAGCATTCCAGGAACAGTTGTTAAAAATTGACCATGTCTGGAAAATCTTCCAGTCCTGCACCCAAAATCTGCTCCTGGGGGATTTCATTAAGCACCTAAAAAATGGAGGATATACAAATAATATTGTGCAGTAATAACACAGGAGGCAGCTATGATGAAACTCACACTCACACGAGCTTTTAAACTCTGCAAATTATACCCTACTAAACTGAGAATACACTAGACCTCATCTTCACTAACAATGATGATTGATAAGAATGTCCCATATCAAAAAAATATATCAGATACAAACATAAGAGGTTCAGGACATGTTGCGCGGAGCCCCAGACGAATATGAGATTAGTCACGGGGAGCTTCACCAAATTCAACTTCAATAAAACATAAAGTGGGACCAAGTAAACCAAGTCCAAACGATATAAGCTGGGAAGATTACTAAGCACACAGACCCCAACTTATGCTAGAAAGTTAACTTGGTGGATCGATGTATGGACAAGGCTTATTCCTCTAAGAAAAGGGGAGTAGATGTAAATGAAAGAGACGGGCGCTCCTTTACAGCCGGAAAAATAACAGAGCGGCTAAAGAGGTCAGTATATCTGAAAATGCGTAGGGGACCTGGTCAGAGAAATAGCAGCATGGGAACTTAAGCAAAAGGAATCTTAGGAGCCCAGGAATCGCGGGAGACAAAGCCCATAAATAAAATCGAAAGAACCCAAGTTTCTTCTCCTTGCCAAATCAAAGTCGGAACAACGTCCAGTATGGGTCCTTTAAACAAGATGGTCTCCAGATGACAGCAAGGAAATGAGTGAGTACTCAAGTCCCAATTGACTCAGCTTTTACCCAAGCCGCAACCAGCTGAGAGTCGAAGTCAAAATGATTTTTTAGGGGAGAGGCCACAGATTTGGTTAACACGGCCTATCCGTGTTACCTGACGCCAATGACTTCGAACAGGCGATAAATGACTTTGCCCTGCACTCTGCCCCAGGGCCAGACTCATGGAACTCCGTGTTCATCAAGAACGGGCAAGAAGCCCCTTCACGAGCCTTTACCATCCTTTTGGAGAGGGAGCATGGACACGGGGGTCGTCCCACAGTTACTAAAAACAACAGACATAGCCCCACTCCAAAAGGGGGCAGTAAAGCAACAGCAAGAACTACAAACAAATAGCACTAACATCCCATATAAAAATCTTTAAAAGGGTCCTAAGAAGCAAGATCACCACTCATCTAGAAACCCTCAGTTACACAACCAAGGGCAACTTTGGGTTTAGAACAGGTCGTCCTTTTCCTGTCTCAACTATTGGATCACTACGAAAAGGGTTTCCTAGATGCACTAGAAGACAAAAAGAATGCAGATGTAATATATACAGACTTTGCAAAAGCCTTCGACAAATGTGACCATGGGCGTAATAGCGCACAAAATGCGTGCTAAAGGAAAACAGGAAAAGTCGGTCGATGGATCTATAATTTCCTCACAACAGAACACAGAGAGTAGTAGTCAACAGAGTAAAGTCCGAGGCAGCTACAATGAAAAGCTCTTTTCCACAAGGCACAGTACTCGCCCCCATCTTGTTCCTCATCCTCATATCTGACATAGAAAAGGATGTCAGCCACATCACCGTGTCTTCCTTTTGCGGGATGACACCCGAATCTGCATGGACAGTGTCTTCCATTGCAGACACTGTAAGGCTCCAGGCGGACATCAACCAAATCTTTCAGTGGGCTGCAGAAAATAATATGAAGTTCAACGATGAGAAATTTCAATTACCCCGATATGGTAAACACGAGGAAATTAAATCTTCATCAGAGTACAAACAAATTTCTGGCCACAAAATAGAGCGAAACACCAACGTAAAAGTCCTGGGAGTGATCATGTCGGAGGATCTCACCTTCAAGGACCATAACATTGTATCACTCGCATCTGCTAGAAAAATGACGGGATGGATAACGAAAACCCCTTCAAAACTGGGGATGCCAAGCCCATGATGCCCACTCTTCAGGTCACTTGTTCTATCTAGGCTGGAATATTGCTGCACACTAACAGCACCTTTCAAGGCAGGTGAAATTGCTGACCTAGAAAATGTACAGAAAACCCTTTCACGGCCGCATAATGGAGATAAAACACCTCAATTACTGGGAGCGTTGAGGTTCCTAAACCTGTATTCCCTGGAATGCAGGCGGGAGGATACATGATTATATACACCTGGAAAATCCTAGAGGGACTAGTCCCGAACTTGCACACAAAAAATCACTCACTACGAAAGCAAAAGACTTGGCAGCGATGCAACATCCCCCAATGAAAAGCAGGGGTGTCACTAGCACTTTTAGGAGACCATACAAAAAGTGTCAGGACCCCGAGGACTGTTCAACTCCCTCCAAGCAACTTTAAGGGGGATTACCAACAGACCCCTGGCAGTCTTCAAGGCTGGCACTGGACAAGCACCTAAAGTCGGTTCCTGACCAGCGGGCTGTGGCTCGTAGGTTGGTTTGCGTGCAGCCAGCAGTAACACCCTGGTTGATCAGGCTTGATCCACCAGGAGGCCTGGTCACAGACCGGACCGCGGGGGCGTTGACTCCCGGAACTCTCTCCAGGGAGCGAGTACTGTTGCCTTGTGGAACAGAGCATTTCATCGTAGCTGCCTCGGACTTTACTCTGTTGACAAACTACTCTCTGTGTTTGTTAGTGAGGAAATTATAGATCCATCGACCGACTTTTCCTGTTTTTCCCTTTAGCACGCATTTTGTGCGCTATTACCCCATGTCACACTTGTCGAAGGCTTTTGGCAAAGTCTGTAATATTTTTACATCTGCATTCTTTTTGTCTTCTAGTGCATTTAGGACCTTGTCGTAGTGATCCAATAGTTGAGACAGACAGGAGCGACCTGTTCTAAACCCATGTTGCCCTGGGTTGTGTAACTGATGGGTTTCTAGAGGGTGGTGATCTTGCTTCTTAGGACCCTTTCAAAGATTTTTATGATATGGGATGTTAGTGCTATTGGTCTGTAGTTCTTTGCTGTTGCTTTACTGCCCCCTTTGTGGAGTGGGGCTATGTCTGTTGTTTTTAGTAACTGTGGGACGACCCCCGTGTCCATACTCCCTCTCCATAGGATGGAAAAGGGCTCGTGATAGGGCTTCTTGCAGTTCTTGATGAACAGGGGATTTCCAGAGTTGGCCTGGGGCAGAGTGCATGGGCATGTCATTTATCGCCTGTTCGAAGTCATTTGGCGTCAGGATAACATCGGATAGGCTTTTTGTTAATAAAATTTTGTGGCTCTCTCATAAAAATTCATTTTGATCTTCGACTCTCGTCTGGTTAGCGGCTTGCTAAAAACTGGTCATATTGGGACTTGAGTAGCTCACTCATTTCCTTGCTGTCATCTGTGTAGGACCCATCTTGTTTAAGTAGGGGCCCAATACTGGACGTTGTTCTCGATTTTGTTTTGGGCCCATAGGAGAAGGAAATACTTTGGGTTTCTTTCGATTTCATTTATGGTTTTAGTTCTTCCGCGATTCCTGACCCCTAAAGGTTTCTTTTAGCTTAAGTTCGATGCTTGCTATTTCTCTGACCAGTGTCTCCCTACGCATTTCAGATAATATTGACCTCTTTTTGCCGCTTCTGTTATTCTTTCCGTCGCCTGTAAAGGGAGCGCCTGTCTCTTTCTATTTTACATCTACTCCTCCTTTTTCTTAGAGGAATAAGCCTTGTGCATACATCGGTGCCACCGAATTAATCTGTTCTAGGCATAAGTTGGGGTCTGTGTTGCTTAGTATATCTTCCCGCTTATATCGGTTAGGACTTGGTTTACTTGGTCCCACTTTATGTTTTTGTTTATTGAAGTTGAATTTGGTGAATGCTCCCTCGTGACTAGTCTCAATATGTCGGTCTGGGGCTCCACGCATACATGTCTGAACCCCATTTATGTTGTGATTTTGAGTATATTGTTTTTGATATTGTGACATTTCTTATCAAATCATCATTGTTAGTGAAGAGAGGTCTAGTGTATTCTCCAGTTAGTAGGCTTTATTATTTGCTGGTTTAAATTTAATTTTGTGCAGAGATTTAAAAGCTCGTGTGGGGTGTGAGTTTTCATCAGAGCTGCCTCCTGGTGTTATTTTCTGCAACAATATTTTTTGCTATATTCCTCCCTTTTAGGGCCTTAAGTTGAAATCCCCCAGGAGCAAGATGTTGGGTGCAGGAGCTGGAAGATTTTCCAGACAGTGGTCAATTTTTAACAGCTGTTCCTGGAATTGCTGGGATGTTGCAGCCGGAGGCTTGTAGACTACCACAATGACTAGGTTTTGGTTCTCGACCTTTACTGCTAAAACTTCCACTACATCATTTGAGGCATTAAGCAGTTCTGTGCAAACAAGTGACTCTGCAATGTACAGGCCAACCCCTTCCCCTTTTGCCTGTTCACTCTGTCACATCTGTATAGGTTGTAACCTGGGATGCATATTTCGTTGTCCAAGTGATCCTTTATGTGGGTCTCAGTGAAAGCCGCGAACATTGCCTTTGCCTCTGCAAGCAGTCCACGGATGAAAGGTATTTTGTTGTTTGTTGCTGGCTTTAGACCCTGTATATGGTAAAATTGCACGTGTGTTAGCTAAAAAAATAAAATATCATTCCCCTCCCTTTCTGTAGCTACATTCATCAGACACCTTTTAGCACTCTTCTTGAGCTGGTTCATGCTATGACTGGCTTTGACATGTGCATGCAGTCTGTTCCATTCCTTTATTGCTGTACAATAAAAGGTATTTGAAGCCTAGCCAATGACTCTGGGTACTTCAAAGTTGTGCTCTCTCCCCCTAGTACTATGATATGATTGCTTTGGTTCCCGAAGCAATCATAGTAAGTACAAGTCAAGTAAGTACAAGTCAAGTGCTTCCAAGTGTTTCCAGTAGTTAAGGTGTTTGATGGGACTTATATGTGCAGTAAAGGTTTCCTGTACATTCTCTAGATCTGCGATTTCACCTGCCCGGAATGGAGATGTTAATGTACGGCAGTATTCCAGCCTAGAGAGAACAAGTGATTTAGAAAGGCTCATCATTGGCTTGGCAGCTCTTGAACGTTCTCATTATCCAACTTATCATTTTCCTCGCAGATGTGATAGTGGCACTACTGTGATCCTTGAGGGTGAGATACTCAGACATTACCACTCCCAGGTACCCATTGTACTGATGGGTGAACAGGGAAACTAATCAAATTTACAGCAACTCTCCCAAATATTTCATTATCCCTTAACTATTAAGTCATTATTACAAGCTTAAAAATGTATGTTTGTATCGTTAATTGTGCTACCTCATAATAATACTGCTGTATACTAACGGCCCCCATCAAGGTGGCGACATTGCAGACCTGGAGAGTGTACAAAGAACTTTCACGGCACAAATAAGTACGATAGGTATCTAAACTACTGGGAACGGGTTGAAGGTCCTTGATCTGTATTCCTCGAACGCAGGCGAGAGAGAACATGATTATATACACTTGGAAGGCCCTGGAGGGACTGGCACCAAAACCCACACACGAAAATCAAATCCCTTGAAAGCCAAAGACTCGGCAGGAGAATGCAACTTCCCCCGATGAAAAACAGGGGTGCCCCCGAGTACACTGAGAGAGAACACAGTAAGTGTCCGGGGCCCCCAACTGTTCAATTTTTCCCCCCAGCATACATAAGGGGGATTACCAATAGACCCCTGGCTGTCTTCAAGAAGGGGACTGGACAGGCACTTAAAGTCAGTACCCGACCAACCGGGCTGTGGTTCGTACGTCAGCTTGCGTGCGGCCAGCAGTAACAGCCTGGTCGATCAGGCCCTATATCCACCATGAGGCCTGGTCTCAGACCGCGCCGCGGGGGCGATGACCCCGAAGCCCTCTCCAGGTAATACTACTCTTCACCCGTCTAGACTTAAGTTGTCTATAAGTATTAGGTTAAGTCTGCCTGAAATGCCTCGGCATGATAACCTTAGCAAAGAAAATTTAAAATTTTTTTTTATTATTGTTATTTATTTATTTATTTATTTAAAATCCAGTACGGTATCCACTTATAGTGATCTGTTGAAGAGACTAGTTAATGGTTTGCTAAGTTCCTCTTTACTTTCCTTTACAACCCTTCGTAACAACAGCTCTTTAGGGGCCAGTGACTGTTTAGTATCACTTACCTAGTTGTTTGAAAAAAACATGTCATTAGTAACCTTCATCTTGAGAGTAAGACACATGTGCAACATCTGGGTATCTTTAATGTATGTAGACGTTTCGCCATCCAGTGGCTTTATCAATCAAATTCTAGGACATAACTTGAAGACGTAGAACTATGTACAGAAGATGAGGTAATCAGTCCCTCAACCTAGGAGTAGGTGCAAAGAGCACCATAAATCGTGGGAGATTCAGAATCTCCACGACTATGGTGCTCTTTGCACTACTCCTAGGTTGAGGGATGATTACCTCATCTTCTGTACATAGTTCTACTGTTTCAAGTTATGTCCCAGAATTTGTATTGATAAAGCCACTGGATGGCGAACGTCTACATACAATAAAGATACCCAGATGTTGCACATGTGTCTTACTCTCATCTTGTCGGTTTATATACCATTCGTACACAAACCCTTTATCTTACCAGTTTAGTCTCGTCCAGACGTAAAATTATTAAAATCTTGGGATTTCATTTGTATTATCTTATATAAAAACAGAGGAAATAAAAATAAAAAATGGTGCACATTTCTTTGTCTCTAACAGTAAGCTATTGGATATACCTGGAGAGGGTTTCGGGGGTCAACGCCCCGCGGTCAGACCAGGCCTCATGGTGGATCAGGGCCTGATCAACCAGGCTGTTACTGTTCAACCAGGCTAATCAGAGTTTCATTTATGTGAGCCAATTTTTTTCCCTAATATTCTTTCCTATACATGTATACCTGAAAGAAATCCTGTGGTTGATCCTTTATTCCCTCACAACCTTAATTCCAAATTATCTGTGGAAAATTTTGTACCTAATTTTCCGAAATTATAATGTATAATTTTTAAAATGTAATAAGTTATAAAAAATGATGCTGATATGGACCTTCGAGAAAATCCGAGTGGGGAAGGAAAAATCTTGCGACTGCGCAAGTTGGGGAAGGGGACGCCATACTGAATTCAAAACGGGACCACATTGTAATTTGTGTGGGAAATTTCGGCGTTCTCCAAGGCTAAATAGGGAAAATTGGCTTCAGAAATTTTGATAGGAAATTTGAAATTATGTCCTACTTAGAAAAATAAGGACAAGAAATTGGCCCGGACATCCAGGATTTCGGATAAAAGGGGAAAATAAGAAAAATATCACCACCCCCATCTAGGTAAACCGTCTTTTTATGTAGAGGTTAGAGCTAGCTGGCCAAATTGTGGGTGATCCCGTGCATCAAGGGATCTCCAGAGGAAACAATGGTAAGTGGTAATAATGATCATTTTTTCTGGGATTATAATGTTTGAATATCTGTGTACCCTCCCTCCCCCACACACACCCTCGTTCAGTGAGTCAAACCCAACTCATACAGTCCACCTTAATTTCAATTTTACGCCAGAATTATTTGTTATGTTTTCTTATGTAATGCATAAATTTAAGTCCCGTTATTGTGTGAGTATTGTGCGGTTGCGGGTACAAGGGGGACGCTTTCCCGCGACCTAGGGGTCTAAAAATCCCACATTTCCATCAGATTTGAACAAAATGTAAGCAATGTATCTTAGTTGCATTCTAACCAAATTACTTGTATGAATGTAATAGTGAGATTCATACAGGTAATTTATTTCTCACATGATCTTTTGACTTTCCTGTTCCTTTCATAATTTCTCTCTTCACCTTTCAGTGCATGTCTTTTCACCTAAAAGATGTTTTTATCTATCATTATATCAAATGCTATATTCAGCTACCAGTCGTGGCGAGGTATACAAAACATAAAATCTTTGCCAATTGATTTATTAAATAGAAAAGTAAAAATTTGCATAATAAATGTTAGTCAGTAGCTGGAGGAGGCTTCTCTAAAAGAATGATGCTAGTATAGGACAGGCAGTCTATAATAGGCTGTGACCTGTAATTTTGAAAATAATTGTTATATGTATGGATGTTTATTGATACTGTTGTTGCTTGCTCTGATGTTAACTTTGTTGTTCATGATGTATTATTAGTATTGCTACTGGGTATCACAGAATTAACGACACTATGTGCATGGTAATAACAGCAACAGCTGCTGCTGCTGTTAGTGCAGCTGCTGCTATGGTTACACGACTCCTTTTGTTAGTACTGTTCTTGTTATGTACCTGCTACTGTTGCGATGCAGCAGCTACTGCTGTTGCTGCGACTGTAGATGTACTGTATAGTGTCTCCATATTAATGGTGTTAAGCTTGAAGACCTAACAACCACTAGGGTCATTAAAACATTACTTCTAGTATATTATAATTCCCAACAAAGTTAAGAATTAAAGTAATTCTAAGTACACCTTTTTTACACACACTCACATAGATATACGTATGTGTGTGTGTGTGTGTGTGTGTGTGTGGTGTTTACTACTGCATCAGATATATATTAATTCTTTGGTGAAGAACAGCTGAAGGAAAACAGAAGGAGCTGAAGTTCTCTTCTTTTACTAGTGATAAATTATTGTTTTATAATGCTGAAAGTGCAGAGGAGGGTTGCTTTATCAAGATAGTTTTTTTTTTTTTACGAAAGAGTAGTTTTCGTCAGTAAGGTCATCAGGGATTTCCTTAGTCCTGGGGTGAATTCCAGCAGTTATATGGAGAACTAAATGGTTGTCATCACAAGGACGTCAGGCTGTTTCCGTGTGGTGGTCTCCTACTGGACGTCAGGCTGTGTTCCGTTGTGTGGTCTTCCTACTGGACGTCGGTTGTTCCAGTGGTCTTCCTACTGGACGTCAGGCTGTGTTCCATGTGGTGGTCTTCCTACTGGGATACACGTCGATCGTTGTCAAGTCGTGGATAGGACAGGCTGTGTTATGGCTTTTGTTATATGCAAAATGAGTGTTCATTGTTGGTGGTTCTTTCATTAGAATAACCGTGTTCCAAAAAGTATCTCTAAAGGGCAGTGACGAAAAATAAATCACAATTGGAAGGTAAACGGATTTTAAGGAATTGATAAATAAGTAATTGCCTCTTATTATTGTTGAAATTCACTATGAGAGAAAAACCAGAGAAAAAATAATGGCATAATGGATGATAAAAATATTCGTAAGTACGGACAACTCACACCGGGATTTTAAGGTATAAGAAGTATCCTCGGACTATCGTTGGAAAACCTAATGAGAGAAAACACTGGCATGAAAAGATGAAGGACGTGCTCGTGGTTACAAGTTCAGCACAACTCACTTTAGCTTTGTTTGATAGGCCTGCAACAAAGCACCTTACTCTGTCTAAAATACACTATTTGTGAGATCTTATCAATATAATGATAGAGTAATGCTATGATATTACTATATGATTATATTATTATATATATGTACTGGACCTGCAAAAATATTATATCATAAAACACACACTCACACACACAAATATATATATATATATATATATATATATATATATATATATTATATATATATATATATATATAATATAATATATATAATATATATTATATGCGTTTAATTAAAATACATAGATTCACACAAAGTATGCTATAAAAAGGTATAATTAATTGTGAGATGGTATATAATGTTATTTATAGTATAACTCAGTGGGAGACAAAATGAACTAAATTTAGCATTTTTCTATATTACAAAAAAAAATGACTGTGTTTTATTAAGAGTTTAGTACCTTTAGGAGGATGTAGTGAAGCTGTAACCAGTGAATAAGGCACAGGTATTGGTAGATTGTACAACATTTCTTCCAAGTTATAGTGGGGATTGAGAATCTGATGTAACTTGAGCATTTTTTCTCAGGACTAGTGGCAAAAAAACTGGTTTTTGTAAGCATTAGTACCTGTTGAGCGGGAGTGAAGCTGTAACCCAGCTGATTAGCACAGTAGTGGTGTTTGCAACATCTTCTCCTTCCAAAGTGTGCGGTTGTAGTGCTGGTTGGGGTTCTTCACTGGCTTGAGTTGGTTCATACAGTTCTCCATGTTGGCTTCACACTTGGTCTTGTCGGCATGTACACACAGCTCTTCCGCTGGGGACACGAACCAGAAGTTAAAACATTTTCTAAAAGCTTAGAATTCAGGACATGCTAAGAATTAATTTCCGCAGTGACATTCTTAGGCTGCCCTCGAACTCTGTAAATTACACTAGACACTACACTTAGAGCACTCTCTCTCCACCATCTCCACTAATTATCACCACCATCATCTCCACCACACAAATTTCAACTACATCACCAATAAAGAACAATCACCACAGAGTATCTTACATTCACATACACAGGTGAGTACAACGGCATATAAATACTGAGAGGAATCGACAATGTGGACAGAGACAGGATGTTCCAGAGATGGGACACAGCAACAAGGGGTCACAGCTGGAAGTTGAAGACTCAGATGAATCACAGGGACATTAGGAAGTATTTCTTCAGTCACAGAGTTGTTGGGAAGTGGAATAGTCTGGAAAGTGATGTAGTGGAGGCAGGATCAGGCTCTGATCCACCAGGAGGCCTGGTCTCAGACCGGGCCGCGGGGGCGTTGACCCCCGGAACTCTCTCCAGGTAAACTCCAGGTAAATAGCATTAAGAAGAGGTATGATAAAGCGCATGGAGCAGGAAGAGGCGACCAGTGAAGAGGCAGGGCCAGGAGCTATGAATCGACCCCTGCAACCACAACTAGGTGAGTATACACATATGCGGGGCCAGGAGCTATGACTCGACTCCTGCAACCACCTATTAGTGTGTACACACACACACACACACAATAAGGATAATGAGAAGTCGAAGAGCCAGAAATGAATATGCAACAGGTAAGGAGGGAGGCCCAATGACATAGAAGAGAAAGCCAAGTCTGAACCAAAGCTGTTGTACATTCGCATCAGGAGGAAAGCAACAGTCAAGGACCAGGTAATCGTGCTGAGGAAAGAAGGAGGGGAGACCACAAGAAACGACCGAGAAGTATGTGAAGAGCTCAACAAGAGATTTAAAGGAGTATTTACAGAGGAGACAGAAAGGACTCCAGAAAGCCAGAGTGTTGGACACATTACATACAACCAAGGAGGAGGCGAAGAGGCTGCTAAGGGAACCAGATACCTCAAAGGGTTGGACAACATCTCCCCGTGGGTCCTCAGAGAGGTAGTAGAGGCGCTCTGTGTACCACTTTTTTTAAGAAAGGAGACAGAAAACAGGCAGCACTAAACTACAGACCAGTGTCACTGACATGTATAGTATGCAAAGTCATAGAGAAGATTATCAGGAGAAGAGTGATGGAGCACCTAGAAAGGAATGAGCTTATTCACGACAACCAGAATGGGTTCACGGAAGGAAAATCCTGTGTCACAAACCTACTGGATTTCTATGACAAGGTAACAGAAGCAAGGCAAGAGAGAGAGGGAGAGAGAGAGAGAGGTGGGTAGATATTGTTTCCTTGGACTGTAGGAAGGCTTTTGACACAGTTCCACACAAGAGGTTAGTGCAAAAGTCTGAGGATCAGGCGGGGATAACAGGGAAGACACTGCAATGGATAAGAGAGTACCTGACAGGAAGCCAATAACGAGTCATGGTACGTGACGAGGTGTTAGAGTGGGCACCTGTGACGAGCGGGGTTCCACAGAGGTCAGTCCTAGGACCGGTGCTGTTTCTGGTATATGTGAATGACATGACGGAAGGGATAGACTTAGAAGTGTCCCTGTTTGCAGACGATATGGAGGTGAGGAGAATTCAATCGGATGAGGATCAGGCAGGACTACAAAGGGATCTAGACAGGCTGCAAGCCTGGTTCAGCAACTGGCTCCTAGAGTTTAACCCCACAAAGTGCAAAGTCATGAAGACTGGGGAAGGACAAAGAAGGCCACAGACAGAATACAATCTAGGGGGGGGGGGCAAAGACTGCAAACTTTACTCAAGAAAAAAAATCTTGGGGCGAGTATAATACCGAGCACATCTCCTGAGGTGCAAGTCAACCAAATAACTACTGCAACATATGGGCGATTAGCAAACCTAAGAATAGCATTCCGAAGCCTCAGTAAGGAACCGTTCGGGACTCTGTATACAGTGTACATCAGGCCCATACTGGTGTATATAGCACCAGTTTGGAATCCCCACCTGGTCAAGCACGTCAATAAATTAGGGAAAGTGCAAAGGTTCGCAACAAGAGTACCCAGAAGGAGAATGTAGAATATAACTGGTATAACTGTGTCTAGCATTAGGAATAATATTAGGAGAAAAGTAAATAATGAAAATGATTGTTATAGGAATGCAAATAGAAGCCTGAGTATATCTGTAACCCGCTATGATAACATGAACGTAGATGAGTATGTTTATGGAGCAACGTGCAATGTGAACAGACTGACTGATGTTGTAGTGGCCAGGCTTAGGCTTGGTTACAAGTACTTCTGGCAGTTTGGGAGACACACAGATGATGATCAAACTAAATGTAAATTATGTGATCAGGCATACGGTCACTGTCTTGAACACTATGTGCTTAATTGTCCACTTATTGAGGAATACAGAGATAGACAGTATGATAACCTATGTGACATGTCAAGATATCTTATTAATGAAAATAAGATACCAGATATACTAAGCAAATTTCCTAAATTTGTTTGTAACAGATAAGTGAACTATAGATATGTAGATATAAATCCATATGTATTCATGTTAACCCCTTGGGGCCTAGTTCCTGGGCCTTTTGTGTATCCATATGCTCTTGCGGTACCGTCCACAGGTTGGATATGGGGTGCACAATAAACTAGCCACTTCGGTGGCAAAATCTAATCTTGCAACAAGACTATTTCCGGTTAAGGGAAATCGACCTGACGGCATTAGAGGACAGGAGAGAGTGTGGGGAGACATGATAACGACATTTAAAACACTGAGAGGAATTGACAAGGTGGACGGACATAGGCTGTTCCAGAGATGGGACACAACAACAAGGGGTCACACTTGGAAGTTGAAGACTCAGATGAGTCACAGGTATACAGAGATGTTAGGAAATATTTCTTCAGTTATAGTTGTCAGGAAGTGGAATAGTGTGAAGAGTGATGCAGTGGAGGCACGATCCATACATAGCTTTACCTGGAGTTTACCTGGAGAGGATTTCGGGGGTCAACGCCCCCGCGGCTCGGTCTGAAACCAGGCTTCGTGGTGGATCAGGGTCTGATCAACCAGGCTGTTACTGTTGGCCGCACGCAAACTGACGTACGAAACACAGCCCGGTTGTTCAGGTACTGACTAGGTGCCTGCCCAGTGCCTTCTTGAAGACAGTCAGGGGTCTATTGGTAATCCCTCTTATGTATGCTGAGAGGCAGTTGAACAGTCTTTGGCCCCGGACACTTATTGTGTTGTCTCTCAATGTACTCATGGCACCCCTGCTTTTCATTGGGGGAATGTTGCTTCTCCTGCCGAGTCTTTTGCTTTCATAGGGAGTGATTTTCGTGTGCAAGTTTGGTACTAATACCTCTAGGATTTTCCAAGTATATATTATCATGTATCTCTCTCACCTGCGCTCCAGGGAATACAAATGAAGGGCCTTCAACCGTTCCCAGTGATTTAGGTGACTTATCGTATTTACGTGTGCGTGAAAGTTTTTTGTTTTAAGAAGAGATATGATAAGGCTCATGGAGCAGGGAGAGAGTGACCTAGTAGAGACTAGTGAAGAGGCGGGGCCGGAGCTGTGACTCGAACCCTGCAATCACAATTAGTTGAGTACAATTAGGTGAGTATACAAACAGCAGTCAGCAGCAATAGGTAGACTTACTGAGAGCGGTCATGGCGGTGAGTGGGCCAGGATCCGGGCAGGGTGAGGTAGCTCCCACGTTGCTGAGTTGAGGCGAGGCATCAACACTCAACACCGTCAACGCCACAGTCACCAACACGCACATAAACACCTTCATGATGATCTTTTACCACAATCTGAGGAAGAAAAGTCCTTGCTATAAGAGAGGGAGAGGTGGACCCGTGGGACTAGGAGAGGGAAAGGTGGATCCTTGGGACCTGGAGGGGGAGAGGTGGACCCTTGATCTGGAGAGGGAAAAGTGGACCTGTGGACCCTGAAGGGGAGAGGTTGGCCAGTGGGACTTGGACGGGGAGAGGTGGACCCGTGGGACCTGGAGGGGGAGAGGTTGACCAGTGGGACCTGGACGGGGAGATGTGGACCCATGGGACCTGGAAAGTTAGTTACTGTAATATGTTGATTATGCACCCCATAAACATCCTGTGGGCGGTAGTCAAAAGATTACAGAGGTACATAATTGGTCCAGGGACTGGACTCCAAAGTTTTGATAGCTGAGCAAGTTACAGAGGTAATGAACTCACAATTTACAAATGTAATGAACTCACAATTTACAATTTACAACTCACAATTTACAAAGGTAATGAACTCCAGGTAGGTCTGGTCACAATCATGACAAGTTACAAAAGGAAAGGAAGAGGTGGACCCGTGGGACCTGGAGAGGAAGAGGTGGGCCCATGGGAACTGGAGAGGGAGAAGTGAACCCATGGGACCACCAGGATAGGCATAAGTAAGTAAGTTTATTCTGGTATACACAAATACATTTACATAGATTGTCATACATACAGCAAATGTGTAGAAAACCTAGAATAGCCCCAAAAAGTCAGAGTGACTTATTTCCATAGGGGTCCTTGTAATACCTTATTATTATACTATACAGGAGATATACTAGGAATAAGGTAAAATGAGTTATTTATATTTACATGTGTGTTAACTAAAAAATAAAAAAAAACATTCTCCTCCCTTTCTGTCGCTACATTCATTAGACACCTTTTGACTCTCTTCTTGAATTGGCTCATGCTGTGACTGGCTTTGACATGTGCAGGAAGTCTGTTCCATTCCTTTATTGTACAATAAAAGGTGTTTGAAGCCTGGCCACTGACTGTGGGTACTACAGAGTTGTGCTCTCTCGCCCTAGTGCTATGATTGCTTTGGTTTCCAACCTTGACAAAATTGGCAGCTAGATATTCTGGACACTGTGAGCAATTTTATGAACTTGATTTAATTTCAGTTGTTTTAATCTGGCTTCATCATTCAGCATATCCAATTGTTGTAATTCATCCTGGCCTACATGCTCTCTTGGACCCAGGTCCAGGATAAATCTTACCATTTTGTTCTGGGTGATTTGCAGTCTATCTTTCATTTTTTTTTTTGTCAAGACAGAGTACCAAGAAGAACAAGCGTAGTACATATGACATTGTATAAGGGCTAGACATGGGGTCCTGCGAGCCTCAGTTGGTAGACACTGTGCTTGTCTGTAGAGGAACTTCAATCTGGCATTCGCTTTCCTTACAACACTGCTCCCTATTAATTCTCCTGACATGCATGGGTCAAAGAGGATTCCCTGATATTTTACTGAAGAAACTGAAGTGATGGGTTCCCCATTACACCGGACATTAAAATTATTTACCCTTCTTAGCTTATGTTCCGTTTTCCCAAGGTGTAGCGATAGTTTGTTGTCTACCAACCATTTGCTGCAGGACTCCAGTTTCAGTGTTATTACATTAGGATTATCTTGAGGGTCTTTACGTGACTCTAACAGAGCACTGTCATCCGCATACAGTAGGAGTTTGCACTTGACACTGAGGGGCATGTCGTTTACATAACATAGAAATAATAAGAGACCCAGAATACTACCTTGAGGAGCTCCACATGCTGCCGGCAAGGGTTCTGATTCTATTTTGTTGATTTTGACAATTTGTTTCCTGCTGCTAATTAGAACTTAAACCAGTCTATGGAACCTATGCCAATAGCTTGAAGTTTCTTACATAATACATTGTGCTTGGCAATATCGAAGGCCTTTTGCAAGTCTAAGGTTACCACACCTATGAGGTTCGCTATCGACATTTCAGTTCTCATGTAATCCATCAGATTAATTGGGGAGGTGTCGGTTGAGTAAGATTTCCTAAAGCCTGATTGGTAACTATGGAGACTGTTGTTATCATTAAGATACTTAGCTACTTAATAGTACACCGTCCTCTCTAGAATTTTGGATATTACACTGAGTATACAAACAGGCCTGTAGTTGCTGACATCAGACCTATTGTTTTTCTTGAAGGTAGGAGTAACTCTGGCCTCCTTGAACCCCTCCGGTGCAGTATTAGTGGTGATGGACAAATTTATGATGTGAGCAATGGGGATTGGCAATTCAGAGCCACCATCTTTTTGGAACTTGGACGGGATGATATCTGGGCTTAGTTCTTTTTTGCACGAAGTCATAAGATACACTTGCTAGTTGACAACTGTTTGGGGTTATCAGAGTCTGTGTTAAAGGTATTTGATACAGCTGGCAGTTTACTTACTATTGTTGATGCGACAGTTGTGTAGTATGAATTAGAACAATTTGCCACTTTAGTTGTTTGGTGGCATACCTCGTTATCGATATTTAATACTATATTAGATCTATCTACGGGTTTATGGCTATACCCCAACTGTTTTAGTTGTTGCCAGAGCTTTCTGGGGGTATTCTTGTACTCTTCGATTTTTGAGTACTAGTGCCTTGCCTTTGCTCCTTTTACAAGCCTCTGCACTCTGTTCCTCACCCTTTGGAATTCATTTAGTGCTGCAGTATCCTGTCTGTTTGTCTTAAATCTTTTTAGCAGCTGGTCTCTGAATTTCATATTATCTAATATCTCAGTAGTCATCCAGGGTTTGGTTCTTCGTTTAATCCTAACCTGTTTAACTGGTGCAGTATTATCAAGGACGGAAGTGAATATTGTTTCGAATTTTTCCCAGGCATCATTTACGTCCGTGCAACTTACACCATAGAATCTCCAATTTATTGTCATTTAAATCAGGTCTTGGGTTGTAGGCCAAGTCATTTCTTATGTAGGCACATACATACCTGGAGTCTACCTGGAGGGTATTCCGGGGATCAATGCCCCCGCGGCCCGGTCCATGACCAGGCCTCCTGCAGGATTATTTGTGATCAAGGTGTACCAACTCCATATTTCCTAGGCAGTCGGTGCTCCTTACACCCACCGCCCTCGTTCACCTTTAGTAAAAAGTTACCTGATAATTAGTCGAGCACTGCGGGTTGCATCCTGGGGACTGATAAATATCACAGACCACTGAGCAACTTGAACTTCTCTTAGATGACCTAATACGTAATTCGGATATCTAACTTATTTAATAAAGTTAAGAGAGAAGTCATTAAGCTGGGTTTATATTATTTAATAAACTTCAGAATATTTATAGGGAAAATAACCATGCACTCGTTTCTTAATGACTGCAAATATTGCCGTGATCCGGGGGAAATGTTTGATATATATGTATATGCAATAACATCACAGTAAGCAGGTGATTTCAGAATGTGCAAAACAACCACTGTGAAAGAATAGAGAAATTCCAAGCGCTTTCGTGACTACTCACATTATCAAGGAACAATGATAATGTGAGTAGTCACGAAAGCGCTTGGAATTTCTCTATTCTTTCACAGTGGTTGTTCTTCATATATATATATATATATATATATATATATATATATATATATATATATATATATATATATATATATATATATATATATATATATATATATATATATATATATATATATATATATATATATATATATATTATATTATCAGAGTTTTGTGAAGTATTGTAGCTCACAGGGCAAGTGGTACTATGTCGTCACTAATATAGATTAAAAAGTTGCACATAAATATAAGTCGTTTCCTGATGTAAAAATGGACTTAATAAAAGAATATATGGTGTATGCTGGGGAGACTTGCTGCAGAAATCTGAACTTATAACACTAAAATACAAAACTCAGAGTCAGGATTCTGAGTTGAAAGTTATAACTTAAAGTTGTATTGTGTCTAGGATACTAAACTGCTAGTTAGGGAAAGTTCTAAACCTGTGGGAGGCAACCATGTTCAATCCAATGAAGAGGAGGGCAAGTCTAATTCCTTGGATCAAAAGCCCCACACCAGCATCAAGGAACCTCACTTGAGGGCACTGTGTCTAAGAAATATTTCATTCTACCTAGTATATGTGTCCATGACGAACACATCACTCCACCTCAGCAATTCTAAGTATAATTTATATTTTCCAGCGAAGTGTAGATAGCTAGCTAGGTTTTTAGTTTCAACTCGATCGTCAGACTTAATAAAATTAATGAGTGTATGGACAGAGAATCTCTCTTGCGCTACTGAGCTCTACACAACTTGATCATTGTATTTTATAAACTACAACTTGATCATTGTATTTTATAAACTATAGCTCGATCATTGTATTTTATAAACTACAACTTGATCATTGTACTTTATAAACTACAGCTCGATCATTGTATTTTATAAACTACAGCTCGATCATTGTATTTTATAAACTACAACTTGATTATTGTATTTTATAAACTACAACTTGATCATTGTATTTTATAAACTACAGCTCGATCATTGTATTTTATAAACTACAACTTGATCATTGTATTTTATAAACTACAACTTGATTATTGTATTTTATAAACTACAACTTGATCATTGTATTTTATAAACTACAACTTGATTATTGTATTTTATAAACTACAACTTGATCATTGTATTTTATAAACTACAGCTCGATCATTGTACTTTATAAACTACAACTTGCTTATTGTACTTTATAAACTACAACTTGATTATTGTACTTTATAAACTACAACTTAATTATTGTACTTTATAAACTACAACTTGATCATTATACTTAAACTACACACACTTAGGGTTTGGGATCGATCCCCGGCACGGGTTAAACGTTGGGCATGTTTCCTTATACCTGCTGTCCCTGGAGTATACCCTCTCCAGGTATACTCCAGGTATACACCTAGCAGTAAGTAGGTACCTGGGTGTTAGTCGACAGGTATGGGTCGCCTCCTGGGAGACAAGATTAACCTAAGTTGTTCGAAATGCTTTGCATAACCAGGGGCTTTCTATATAGGTCTGTATCAGGTGTATTATGTACCTGTAGAAATAAAGATTATTACTATTATTAATTATTATTATTATAACCAGGGAACAGGAATTTGCTCCATGACGCTGGTGCAACAGTAAGCAGCGGAGACTCACCTTAGCAAGAGTGATGAAAACCAAGAAAGATGTGCTGTGGTTGTTGGTGTGCTGGGCTTATATATACACAGCAAGACACGGGTAGCTTCCCCCTCTCAACCCTCAGTACATCACCATTGTATTATCACTGACGAGACTCGCCCGCCCACTATAATTTGCCTCCGCCTTTACTGTGTTGTCATTGTTATTGTGAGAGAGAAGAACTTGTCTCCTTCACGTTGTTTGTAAAACAACAATAGCTCTTGCATAAAAAAATGGACGGGACCTCAGGCTACACTTATATGGACTACACTTACACGAGTACCACCACGCATATCCATACCAAGAAGCAAAATTTATTTCTTCCCTCAAGGGAGGTGCCCGAGTTGGTGAGGGGCTCTTGATCCAAGGAACTGGACTTCTTCCCTTCCTTGGATTCAGCCTGAATGCCTCTCATTCCCCAAGTGCTATATGACACCTGTGGGTTTAGTGCTTCTCCTTGACTGAAATAAGCAATTATTTCCAGGACCTGAAGCTTGTAATCTAAATATTATTGACTTTCACAGCTTGATAGAATTATAAAAGAATGTAGAGGACTTTGTTAAATACTGATGAAAGGAAGGTGGTGACAACATGAACTGGGCAGGGTGGAATAATTTCTGGTAACAGTTTCGAAGAGCCACCGGTGAATGTTAAGGAACTGCGTGACGCAATGAAGAGAAAGGTAAAACAGCTGGGACGGATGGGAATATAGGTTTGGAGTGGTTGGTGTATTTGGTCCATACAAGCCTTCAAAAAAAGAGGGTACATAGGGACTGGCAGAGAGCATACATAATTCCTTTGTATAATGGAGGAGAGGGTGGAGAACTAGACAGAGCGTAAGAATTAAAGAGGAAGCCTTGTGAGTATATTGGCAAAGTGTACTGTAGAGTTATTATTGAAAGAGTTTAGGGGTAAAACAGAAGCTAGGATTGCAGAAGAACAAAGAGGATTTAAAAAGGGTAGGAGAATGTAGATCAAATGTATAGATTGAAGCAGATAGGTAAACAATACTTAGATAAGAGATAGGAACTGTATGTCGCATTTATGGATTTTGAAAAGATGTGATAGAGTGGATAGCGGGGCAATGTGGCAGTTGTTGCAAATGTATGGAAGAAATAATAGGTTAAGAGAAGCAACAGGGTGTTTATGCAGAGGCTCAATTTAGGTTATATAAGGAAGAATGTCGTTATTATCGAGTAGTCAGACCTTAGACAGGAATATATGTCGCCATGGTTATTTAGTTGAGTAGGCCATATCAGGTGCTCAAGATCAGTTTTTCAGGTCTAGCTCCTGTGCAGTACCAGTTAAGTATGCCTACCCCTTCACAGAAACAATTGCAAGCTGCGCAGTATGTTGTCCTTCGGTGTTGTCAAATGAGTCTCGTGAACGGAACGTCGCGAATAGGCAAATCCAGATTGATCCAGAGTATAGGTACAGATGGTTTATTGTTCGTTAATTACTTTAGGTCGTAATAACAGGTTTTATTGACAGTGGTGATCCTGTAGAGTCGAGGAAGGTCGTCAAAAGATAGAAGGGCTTCGAGAGTCCCTTTGTATTGTGCAACCCATTGTATCCACTGCTCTTCTTGCATGCTGAATTGTAAAATCCGTCAAATACCAGGTGTTATTTTTATATTGCATTTATGGGGAGCTCTAAACCCACTGGGGGTCATACAGCGACTGGGGATGCGAAAGACATTGAGGTCTGATTCAAGGAATTGGAGCCCAGGTCCAATTCCATAAATCAGAGCCCCTCAGCAGCTTCACGGAACCTCCCTTAAAGGGTAATATCCCTGGTCATCTCAGGGATGATAAAAATGATAGGTTTGACGCCCTGAACCCTTAGGCCAAATTTCTCTATAAGGTTGAAGTGGTAGCGTGACGCACTGCACGTTTTCTTCACTCCTGAGACCACTGGAGCCCTGGGCATCCTTTCCTGAAAAGCAATCTGCCAGTATGACTGATAAACGTACTGATTACACTGTTTCTTGGAACTATGCAACTACCGCGTTACCAGATGTGTCATTGCATGTATTTTAATGTGCTCATTTGTGATTAAACATAGGTTGTTGTTGGTTTATGTAATGTAGCCTAACTTTAAACAAAGAAAACAGGTATTTGTAAGTTTTCAGGAAGCTGCTAATAAACATATGTACTGTGATGCTAAGAGGTAGATGGAAGGACAATATGCAAGCACCAGGACATTTTATTTTAAATATTTCGGTCCCGGGAGCTTGGTCACTCCAAATGTGCACATGGGTAGGAAAACAATCTTATATTGTCGCGAAGATTCTGGTGAGGCAGTAAGACTAAGGAATAGCTGTGAGTCACCTGATGGCAGAACGAATTTTCTCGACGTACACAAACATTTTGGCAATATTACAGACTTCCTGCCTTTTTGCATGACTGGTACAGCAATCAGAGACGCTTCCCAACAATGGCTTTTTCTGAGATTTGGCTCCATGATGATCTGTGTATTGGGCCAATTTATCAGGTGTGTTCATGTGAGCCACGCAGGCGTAACTTAAGGTTGTCCCTGTTGATCTATGTATCTTAATAGACAAACTAATACCAGTTTCTTCTGCGTATTACATGCGACTTGTTTTTTTCTATGCTCGCTTTTCCACGCCCTCCCAAATTACTCTACTAACTTTTGCAATTTTTAGATTTTGCAACCGAAGTGGCTGGTTTATTGTGTACCCCATATCCATCCTGTGGACGGTACCTCAAAAGTATATGGATACACAAAAGGCCTAGGAACTAGGCCCCAAAAGGGTTAACAGGTGTATATATGGATTTATATCTACATATCTACAGTTCACTTATCTGTTACAAGCAAACTTAGGAAATTTGCTTAGTATATCTGGTATCTTATTTTCATTAATAAGATATCTTGACTTGTCACATATGTTATTATACTGTCTATCTCTGTATTCCTCAATAAGTGGACAATTACATAAATGACCTTCCAAATGCTTCGCAATTACTCAAACCCACACTATTTGCAGATGACACTACATACGTCTTCTCTCACCCGAGCCCAGTCACACTAGCCAATACTGTAAATACCGAATTACAGAAAATATCTACCTGGATGAGGACTAACAAACTTACACTAAACATTGACAAAACCTACTTCATTCAATTTGGTAACAGAGCTACAGATGTCCCTCTTAACATAATGATAAACGGATCACCTATCACAAAGCTAACAGAGGGAAAATTCTTAGGAATCCACCTTGATAATAGACTCAAATTTCATACACATATACAACAAATTTCTAAGAAAATTTCTCAAGACTGTAGGCATACTATCGAAGATACGGTACTATGTTCCACAGTCAGCCCTCCTGGCCCTATATCACTCTCTTATTTACCCCTATCTCACCTATGGAATTTGTGCATGGGGCTCAACAACAATTAACCATCTCAGACCACTAATTACCCAACAAAAGGCTGCAGTTAGAATGATAACAAATTCTCACTACAGGCAGCACACTCCACCAATATTCAATACACTAAACCTACTCACCATACAAAACATCCATACTTATTACTGCACCTATTACATACATAGAACACTTAACTCTGATATTAACCCTCCCCTCAAACATCTCCTTGCCAACCTCAACAGAACACATGACCATAACACAAGGCACAGATCACTCTTTGATATTCCTCGTGTTCATCTCACACTATGCAAAAACTCAATGCACATAAAAGGCCCTAAAATCTGGAATTCATTACCTGTAAATATAAAAGAAACACTACCTGTTTATAAATTCAAGTCTCTACTCAAAGATCACTTACTCACCCAAAACCAAATAAATACTGAATAACTGAACCTTATAAATTGTATATCTTAAATGTTTCTCACAATTATATCACATAAATGTTAAACCTAAAACCGAATCTAACTTTATTATTTTTTAAATACACTACCTAACAGAATCCTTCATATGACCTGTCTTTGTAATACTCACTTGTGCTTTATAGTAATCTGTTTACATTAATGTTTTATCACTGACTTCATCATTGCTTAGTTAATCTTAAGTTAATTTTAAGCCAGCCCGTAATGCTATGCATAGTATAAGTGGCTTTGGCATACTGCTCTTATCTGTATTTTTTTTTTGTACATCTGTATGTGTGCACAAATTTATAATAAATAAATAAATAAATAAATAAATAAATAGTGTTCAAGAGAGTGACAAATTAAGCACATAGTGTTCAAGAGAGTGACGATAGGCCTGATCACATAATTTGCATTTAGTCTGATAATCATCTGTGTTTCTCCCAAACTGCCAGAAGTACTTGTAACTAAGCCTAAGCCTGGCCACTACAACATCAGTCAGTCTGTTCACATTGCAAGTTACTCCATAAACATATTTATCTACGTTCATGTTATCATAGTGGGTTATAGATCTACCCAGGCTTCTAACTGCATTTCTATAACAATCATTTTCATTATTTACTTCTCCTAATATTATTGCTACTGTAAGACACAGATATACCAAAGTTATATTCTACATTCTCCTGGTGGTTAACGCTCTCGCTTCACACGGCGAGGGCCTGGGTTCGATTCCCAGCCAGAGTAGAAACATTGGACGTGTTTCTTTCCACCTGTTGTCTATGTTCCCCATCAGTAAAATGGGTACTTGGGTGTTAGTCGACTGGTGTGGGTCGCATCCTGGGACACTGACCTAATTTGCCCGAAATGCGGAGCATAACAAGGGACTTTCTATATGGTAGTATGTCATTGTTGTCAGCTAGGACTGTATACCATGTACATGTACTTATAGTAAATAAAGATATTATTATTATTATTATTATTATTATATTATTATTTATTATTATTATTATTATTATTATTATTATTATTATTAAGGAGTAATCCAATGTGTGATGGGATCATAACAATTGTATATTAATTCCTTTGTCCCGGATTTTTGAGTATCTATACCTGGCTTCTCCAATGAGCATGTTGTTGGAGCCATTATATGAGTCAAGAGCCTTCAGTGATGACATAGAATCAGTAATGATGATAGAGTCAAGCTAAGTGTCATAAGTTAGCTTTAGCGCCATTAGGATTGCAAACAATTCAGTTTGCAGTGTAGATGCCCAGTTGTCGATTCTTGTGCCTAACTCAACAAATTTATTATCTTTCTTAACTAGGGAGGTGGCAACAAGAACAGATTCATTCGTGCCAGATGACTCCTGTTTAGATACATCAGTGTATATAACTTGTGATAACGTGTTACTACCAGCTAGGCGATTTTTTTTTTCTTGAGCAGCTGCTTTAACAAACAGTGATAGCAGGAGACGAGATGACAATGACAGCAGGAGACGGGATGATAGTGATAGCAGGAGACGGGATGACAGTGATGGCAAGAGAGGAGATGACAGTGACAGCAGGAGACGGGATGACAGTGACAGCAGGAGACGGGATGATAGTGATAGCAGGAGACAGGATGACAGCGACAGCAGGAAATGAGATAAGTGTTGGTCTCTACAAATCAAAACCGCCTGAAGCCATTTAATACAATGCCTGACTAACATGTAATTTATATTACAGGGAAAAAATGGTTAAAGAATCGTACTCTAATGGATAAAAGGATCGTATTCTAATGGATAAAAGAATGAGCTATACATATAATGGAGTACTGTGTAAGCATAAGACGTAAGCATAAACAGAAGACATTCAAGAATAATTTACACACATAAGACATTCAAGAATAATTTGCAAACAGAGGACATTCATAAATAACTTTTAAAGAAAAGGCCGTTATGAGTAAAAAAAAGTGTGCTAAATCCGTATGGGTTATACAACAGTTGTTAGGCAGAAGAGAGTTAAGAAGGTACTCCCCAGGGACCAGAGCTGGGACTCATACTGTGAGTAAAGTTTATTTCACATGATACTTAGTACATTACATTATATTCGGGTTTATCGAAGATGGAAAACTCTTTAAGTCAAGTGTTTGCTGATGATGCGTTACTGATGAGAATAATGGAGGGCTTATAGAATTTCGATAACCTGTAGGGTATGAGAATTATCCAACAGGCCATAGCAAGGATTCAACGAGCCAAAGAAATGATTGAACTATAGGAATTACTCATTAAATGATCCTGGAGCCCAACATTAACTACCGTAAGATAACAAGGATGATGGCAAAGCAACGAGGGGTCGATAACGTTAATTTACAAGCTCAGTAGGAAGCTGCTTTTAAAAACGGAAAATGTGAATAAGCATAACTGTGAACCTGTCTGCCATATATGATGACTTTGGCAGCGTGTACAGGGTTGGCAAATGTAGGAAGAGAATTTAGGCTAATCAAGCTGTTTATTTAGCTAAAGTAACTAAACTAACATAATAACGCAGTTGTGCCTCGAATCACTGATTACTCAAAGAGTGGATATGATCACATCAAGCAAAATATTTTAAGGATATTAACAAATAATATTTTAGAGGTATTAACAAATAATATTTTAGGGGTATTAACAAGGAGGAGGACTGGGCCACAAGGAAAAAGGAACAATCTCATAAGCAAAGAGATGAGGATTTTCTTCTGGGTGAGAGAAGAGAGAAGCGCCCCAGGAAAGAAGGTACTGGAGGAAACACACACATACACACACGCACACACACACACACACACACACACACACATACACACACACACACAGAGTAGTCAGGAAGTGGTATAGTTTGGGAAGCGATGTAGTGGAGGCAGGATCCATACATAGCTTTAAGCAGAGGCATGATAAAGCTCACGGTTCAGGGAGAGTGACCTAGTAGCGACCAGTGAAGAGGCGGGGCCAGGAGCTTGGACTCGACCCCTGCAACCTCAACTAGGTGAGTACACACATACACACACAGGGGCCAGGAGCTGAGTCTCGACCCCTGTAACCACAATTAGGTGAGTACACACACACACACATACACAATCGTTCAGGACTCTGTACACCGTATACGTTAGGCCTATATTGGAGTATGCAGCACCAGTTTGGAACCCACGCCTAGCCAAGCACGTAAGGAAACTAAAGAAAGTGCAAAGGTTTGCAACAAGACTAGTCCCGGAGCTAATGCGCATGCCCTACGAGGAGAGGTTAAGAGAAATCAACTTGGCGACGCTGGAGGACAGGAGAGATAGGGGGGATATGATAACATATAAAATACTGAGAGGAATCGACAAGGTGGTCAGAGACAGGATGTTCCAGAGATGAGACACAGCAACAAGGGGTCACAGTTGGAAGTTGAAGGCTCAGATGAATCACAGAGATGTTAGGAAGTACTTCTTCAGTAAATAACAAAAAAAGGCACAATACCGTCACAGTCACAGAGTTGTCAGGAAATGGTATAGTCTGGGAAGTGATGTAGTGAAGGCAAGATCCATACATAACTCTAAGAAGAGGTATAATCAAGCTCATGGAGCAGGAAGAGTGATCTAGTAGCAGCGAGTGAAGAGGCGGGGCCAAGAGCTGTGAATTGACCCCTGCAACCGCAACTAGATGAGTGCACACACACACACACACACACACAGGGCCAGATTAAGAAGTCTCCGGGCCCTAGGCTATTCAGATTGGCGGGGCCCCTTTGAGTTACGGGTAAGCGAAGCGACCCCTTCCAGCTTGGGGGTGGGGGGGTCGGTGTGAGCCTGTTTAAGGTCTAATTAAATACATTCTGGCTATTTAGATTAAATTTAATAGGGAAAGTACATCCTGGAGTTTACCTGGAGAGAGTTTCGGGGGTCAACGCCCCCGCGGCCCGGTCTGTGACCAGGCCTCCTGGTGGATCAGCGCCTGATCAACCAGGCTGTTGCTGCTGGCTGCACGCAAACCAACGTACGAGCCACAGCCCGGCTGATCAGGAACTGACTTTAGGTGCTTGTCCAGTGCCAGCTTGAAGACTGCCAGGGGTCTGTTGGTAATCCCCCTTATGTGTGCTGGGAGGCAGTTGAACAGTCTCGGGCCCCTGACACTTATTGTATGGTCTCTTAACGTGCTAGTGACACCCCTGCTTTTCATTGGGGGGATGGTGCATCATCTGCCAAGTCTTTTGCTTTCGTAGTGAGTGATTTTCGTGTGCAAGTTCGGTACTAGTCCCTCTAGGATTTTCCAGGTGTAAATTAAACATGTATCTCTCCCTCTTGCGTTCCAGGGAATACAGGTTTAGAAACCTCAAACGCTCCCAGTAATTGAGGTGTTTTATCTCCGTTATGCGGGCCGTGAAAGTTCTCTGTACATTTTCTAGGTCGGCAATTTCACCTGCCTTGAAAGGTGCTGTTAGAGTGCAGCAATATTCCAGCCTAGATAGAACAAGTGACCTGAAGAGTGTCATCATGGGCTTGGCCTCCCTAGTTTTGAAGGTTCTCATTATCCATCCTGTCATTTTTCTAGCAGATGCGATTGATACAATGTTATGGTCCCCTTGAAGGTGAGATCCTCCGACATAATCACTCCCAGGTCTTTGACGTTGGTGTTTCGCTCTATTTTGTGGCCAGAATTTGTTTTGTACTCTGATGAAGATTTAATTTCCTCATGTTTACCATATCTGAGTAATTGAAATTTATCATCGTTGAACTTCATATTGTTTTCTGCAGCCCACTGAAAGATTTGGTTGATGTCCGCCTGGAGCCTTGCAGTGTCTGCAATGGAAAACACTGTCATGCAGATTCGGGTGTCATCTGCAAAGGAAGACACGGTGCTGTGGCTGACATCCTTGTCTATGTCGGATATGAGGATGAGGAACAAGATGGGAGCTAGTACTGTGCCTTGTGGAACAGAGCTTTTCACCGTAGCTGCCTCGGACTTTACTCTGTTGACGACTACTCTCTGTGTTCTGTTAGTGAGGAAATTATAGATCCATCGACCGACTTTTCCTGTTATTCCTTTAGCGCGCATTTTGTGCGCTAGTACGCCGTGGTCACACTTGTCGAAGGCTTTTGCAAAGTCTGTATATATTACATCTGCATTCTTTTTGTCTTCTAGTGCATTTAGGACCTTGTCGTAGTGATCCAGTAGTTGAGACAGACAGGAGCGACCTGTTCTAAACCCATGTTGCCCTGGGTTGTGTAACTGATGGGTTTCTAGATGGGTGGTGATCTTGCTTCTTAGGACCCTTTCAAGACAACCAAACCATCCTAACCATTTACCAACAGCCATTATAACTATCTTGTTAAATCATGCATTTTAAAGAGAATAAACTCAAGACAGCATAGTATTACTAGATTAGGCTATTAAAGTAGTGACATCATGTACCTATTATATTCAGCATAACCACTACAGCACTATTATTCCCTTTATAAATCACTGACCATTATTGTTATCATTGCATCGTGCATAAGACTATCAAATCATTAAAACCTACAAACGGAAGTCAGTTTGCGTTTTTAGGTTTTTCTTTTTAGTATTTTTACCAAAAATGCGTCTTTACTGGTCCATGCATCTTTACTGGTCAAGTAACCCTATCAGGTACCTCCCTTAACATTTAGAAGCAAAAACAAATTTTATCCATACACATCAATGTCTATCAACAACACTTCAGTTAATTTGTCACAGTACAAGTCTAGATAACGTGTAATTACTACAGAAAATTGGAGAGGAATCTCCCATACTCACCAATCAGCGGGAAAACACAGCTGTTCTGATGTAAACAAAGGCGTGTTGAGTGTTGCCATCTATGGTTAGGTTTATTTATTTTTATTTTATTTTATTTCATTATTTATTTTTGTTTTGATTAATTTTTAAAAATCAATTTTACTCTCCAAACACTTGAACTTTTTAGGTAGGGACCCCTTTGCACTTGCACCATGTGCGCAGTCTTGGATGAGCCCCTGAACCCCTTGGACCACGGGGCCCCCAAATGCGCGGGGCCCTAGGCAAATGCCTAGTTTGCCTATGCGGTAATCCGGCCCTGCACACACACACACACACAGTAGAATAAGGAGAACAGTCGTAGAGCCAGACATGAATATGCACAGGTTAGAAGGGAGGCCCAACGACAACACGAAAATGACACAGCAGCCAAAGCCAGATCTGACCCGAAGCTGTTGTACAGCCACATCAGGAGGAAAACAACAGGCAAGGACCAGGTAATCAGGCTGAAGAAGGAAAGAGGAGAGATTACTAGAAACGACCGCAAACTGTTCACAGTGGAGACGGAAGGGACTCCAGTAAGACGGAGAGGTGGGGTACACCACTAAGTGTTGGACACAATACATAAAACCGAGGAAGAAGTGAAGAGGCTGCTAAGCGAGATAGATACCTCAAAAACGATGGGGCTGGATAACAACTCTCCATGGGTCCTGAGAGAGGGAGCAGAGGCGACTACCTGAGTAACCAGCTGGTGAAGAATAACTTCTTGAAAGTTGGTGTGACAGGAATCTTTGATCAGACTGTCATAGTTGACGCCACTCAACAATTGTCAACTTGAATACGATAATGTTATGCAGCACCGACAAGTTAATTAGTAAGACACTTGTGCAACAGTTAGGTATCTTTATTCAGAAACGTTTCACCTACACAGTAGGTTTGTTTAGTCGAATACAGGGTAGGCAGTTGAAATAGTAAAGATGATATAAGGCAGCCTATCACCCTTAAAGACGCAGTTCTAAGGTGGTCAGTCCCTGAGCCTGGAGAAGAGTTCTGCTCCATAGCTAACTTAACGAGGTCTGTGTCGCCATTATAATAAACAATGAAGTTAAACTTAGACTATAAAAACATTATAAAGGAGAAAGCAACCAACCAATCAGTGTTGTGTCACTCGATATGAAACTTGAGCAAACAACACAGTGGTCACAAAAGAGCATAGAAGGAATAATTGGGCAGACACGGCAAGAAATGTATGTCACTGAATGGGAGTTGACCGTCACGAGGTACTAATAAGCCATTTTTTTTAATCAAATGACTGGTGCCTGAATGTCTTATGAAAGTCAACATGGAGAAGCTGGTTACTTAACATTTAGAGAAGAACAGTTTGTGAAGAAAAGTAAAAGGCTTTCTGAAGTGATTACAGAAGTTAAACTTACAACAGTCCCTTAGCCTGGAGTCGATGTAATCAGTCCATTGATGGACTGATTACATTGACTCCAGTCTGAGAGATTGGTTACCTCAAACTCCTTTTGATCATCACCATTCTTCTCTGTATTGAACTGATGAAGCTACTGTGTGGCGAAACTTTTCCACAATAAATATACCCAAGTGTTGCACATATGTCTAATTTATCAACACTTCACAAGCTTGCAAGCATCTTGGAGCTACAGTTGTCAATATTCTAATTAAAACACATGTCATTATAGACTGTGGTGTCACAAGGAAAGTAGTAACAAAGTCTGATGCCTGAAAAGCTGCACCAAAATTTTTTTTACTTTATTTTGCAGAAGGAATCACTGTCTCAGGAAACACTGGACAAAGCGGAGGAAAACCTTGTTAAAGCTTAACATCCATCAACCAGATATAAGACGTGTGATGACCTTCACTCACTAGTGCTTATCACAACTTCCGCCATCACATTTCTGTATTAGAGACGCCTTTTTTGTCGTAATTCTTCAGGAAGGTTTAACACTCTCTCAGGGACACTCTGCCTTGCAAACTGTGTAACCAACATATTTTGTTTGCATAGAGTAGTGACAACGTGGAGAGTAATGTAAAAGATTGTAATTTATGAGACAAGTTATAATGATTGTTTAGCAGTTTAAATTTCTTTTACTGTATTCCTTTTGCATTTAGGCACTTTACTGTATTGATAAAATATTAAGCTTAATAATATGTCTCACTTTCATATTTTTTTTTTCACTCGATGAATAAAATAACTGTTAGTAGTCAAAAAAGCGGCAGAGCAAGGAACTTCCGGTTTAGGCTTTTTCCTGAGCGAGGAACTTCCGGTTTAGGGGTGCGGCTGAGCGAGGTAACCGGTCTAGGACCAGCGGCTGGAGGGTCACCTTTTCACACCTAGGTGTTACTTCCGGTTTTGACCATGACCTCGCCCTCGAGACTACCTCACCCTTGACCCCCCAACCAGTACCCCCGCCCCACGACCCCCCCCCCTTCGCGACCCCCGCCCCGCGCGCCCCCCGCGCCCGCGCGCCCCCCCCCCGCGCCCCGCGCCCCCCGCCGCGCGCGCCGCCGCCCGCCCCGCCCCGCCCCGCCCGCGCGCCCGCCCCGCGCCCTTCCGAGCCCCGCCCGCGCCTTCTGCTGCGCCTTCTGCAGCGTCATCCGGATCGCCCCCGCGCCTCGAATTTTTTTCCGATTTTTTTCGAATTTTTTTTTGAATTTCATTTTCTTGTGCTCTCCATCTCCTCGGATCAAGGTTTTTGGATTCCCCCCTATGGGGTTTTTCGAAATTCTCCATCTCCTCAGATCAAATTTTTTGGGTACCCCCTCCTTTCACCCCCATCCCCAAACAATTTCTCGAAATCAAATTCTCCATCTCCTTGGATCAAGTTTTTTTTGGGTACCCCTCCTTTCACCCCAAATTTTCTCGACAATACCATGACTCCATCTCCTCGGATCAAGTTTTTTGGATCCCCCCTATGGGTTTTTCGAAATTCTCCCTCTCCCCAATCAAATTTTTGGTACCCCTCCTTCACCCCCATCCCCCCAAAATTTCTCGAAAACAAATTCTCCTC
>NC_069467.1:10418976-10506476 GCF_026875155.1 Cherax quadricarinatus
GATTTGTCTTTAAAAAAAACAGAGTAGGGGAGTTGTAATGGGGATGGGGGTATTGGTAATGGCAGAATATTTTGAGGAACTTTTAAATTTTAAAGGAAAAAACAGAGGCAGTAATTTCATGCACTGGTCAGGGAGGTATACCATCTTTTGGGAGTGAAGAAAGAGCAGAATGAAAGTGGGGGGAGGTACGTGAGGCATTACGTAAAATGAAAGGGGGTAAAGCAGCTGGAACTGATGGGATCATGACAGAAATGTTAAAAGAGGGGGGGATATAGTGTTGGAGTGGTTGGTAATTTTGTTTAATAAATGTAGAAAGAGGGGAAGGTACCTAGGGATTGGCAGAGAGCATGTATAGTCCCTTTATATAAAGGGAAAGGGGACAAAAGAGACTGTAAAAATTATAGAGGAATAAGCTTACTGATATACCGGGAAAAAGTGTACGGTAGGGTTATAATTGAAAGAATTGGGAGGTAAGACAGATGTAGGATTGCGGATGAGCAAGGGGTTTTAGAGTGGGTGGGGGATGTGTAGTCAGGTGTTACATTGAAGCATATATTGAACAGTTTTTTAGATAAAGATAGGAAGTTTTTATTGCATTTATGGATTTAGAAAAGGATATGATAGAGTGGATAGGGGAGCAATGTGGCAGATGTTGCAAGTATAGGGAATAGGTGGTAAGTTTTTAAATGCTGTAAAGAGTTTTTTTGAGGATAGTGGAGGCTCAGGTTAGGGTGTGTAGAAGAGAGGGAGACTACTTCCGGTAAAAAATAGGTCTTAGACAGGGAGTGTAATGTCCCATGGTTGTTTAATATATTTATAGTGGGGGTTTTAAAGGAAGAATTGCTAGGTGTTTGGAGAGGGGTGGGATTAAATTATGGGGAATCAAATTCAAAAAGGGGAAATTGACCACAGTTACTTTTTGTGATGATACTGTGCTTATGGGAGAAATTTTAAAGAAAAATTGCAAAAAGGGTTGTTTGGGTGAGTTTTGGGAATGTGTGTAAAGGTAGAAAGTTGAAAGTGAACATAGAAAAGAGTAAGGTGATGAGGGTGTCAAATGATTTAGATAAAGAAAATTGGATATCAAATTGGGGAGGAGGAGTATGGAAGAAGTGAATGTTTTCAGATACTTGGGGGTTGACGTGTCGGCGGATGGATTTATGAAGGATGAGGTTAATCATAGAATTGATGAGGGAAAAAAGGTGAGTGGTGCGTTGAGGTATATGTGGAGTCAAAAAACGTTATCTATGGAGGCAAAAAAGGGGAATGTATGAAAGTATAGTAGTCCCAACCCCTTTTTTTGGTGGGGAAGCTTGGGGGGAAAAATGCAGCACGGGGGGGAGAGGGGTTGGAGGCAGCGGGGGATGCCCTTTTTAAAGGGGAAAAATGTGGGGTGTAAAAATTTGCAGAAAATTCGGATTGGGGAAAATTAGGAAAAAGGTGTGGGTTAAAAAAAGTTTATTCAGAGGGCAGAAGGGGGGTTTTTTTTAAAGGGGGTTTTTGGTCATTTAAAAGGAATGGATCACATAAAATGACATGGAAAGCTTTAAAATCTTTTGGGAAAAAGGAAGGGGGGGTGGGGTGCCCTCAAAAAGGGTTGGAAAAGGGGGGGAAAAGGGGGGTTTTGGGGGTTTTAAAGGGGCTTGGACTTCCCAGAAAGCGGGCTTTTAGCGTGTTGATAGGAGTGAAGGGAGACAAATTTGGTATTTGGGGACTGACGATCTGTTGGAGTGTGAGCAGGGTAAAATTTAGTGAAGGGATTTAAAGGGGGAAAAAGGGGTTTTTTTTCATATTTGTCGGACTTGAGTCCTGGGAAAAAGGGAATTTCAATGCCTGCACTTTAAAGGGGGGGTTTTTGGGGGAAAGGGGAGTTTGGGGGGGATAGTTGTGTATCTTTATAGTTTATGCTTCTAGACGTTGTATTGAGACCTCTTTGCAAAAACGTGATAATGTGCGAGTGTGGTGAAATTTTTGAATGATTTATGAAAGTATTTTCTTTTTGGGGGGTTTTTTTTTCTTTTTTTGGGGCACCCCGCCTCGGGGGGAGCGGCCGACCCTTTTTAAAAAAAAAAAAAAAAAAAAAAATTTCAAATGATCTAAACTTTTGGTAAATTTAATGATTTGATTAATTGATTTATAATTTGGGAGTACAAAACTATTTAAAGTTTTTGTTAAAATTTTTGTAATGGGAAAGGTTTTTTCTCAGCATGATACTTGGGTTTTTAAAAAGCTCCTATAAATTGGGGAAATAATTTTAAAACAAAAGTAGGGGGCTAACTTAAATTAATTAGGCAATAACTTTTTTTTGGAAAATTTTTAATTTTACAGTCGTTTGGGGGGTGTAAGTGGGAAAAAGTTTGGATACAAAAAAGAGGGAAAAATTAAATGGTTTTCCATAAGTATTGGTGATTATGGGAGGTGTTAGTGAGAATTTAAGGGGGTTTTTTAAAACCCCTTTTAGGGTTGACAGGCCCTCTCCCAAACTCTTCTCAGGATCAGCCAAATTTAAAAAAAAAAAAAAAAATTTTCTCTTATGAAAAAATAGAGAAACTTTTCCCCCTCATAAGGAAAACCCAAAAATTTGAAAATTTTTATGGAAAACTTACGGAATTATGCTTTTTGCAAAGTTTGGGGGGTCCCGGCGATGTTTACCATCGGGGATTTTTCCCACTTTAGCCCCATTTTTTTGGCCAATTCCCCTGTACTAGTCGGGCAAAAAACTGAATATTTCGCTAGAAACCCCCCATTTTTTTCTTTTCGAATGGGTGCAAGAAAAACCCCCCATTTATGAAATTCAACTATCCAGTACAGGGGCAAATATTAGCAATTTTGCCAATTTAAAACAAATTTCAAAAATACCAAATTTTCCCAATTTGGGTCCAGAAAAAAACAAGAGACTTTTCCCGGGACAAAAAAGACATTTCCCTGGTCATTAGTCACACTAAGCCCCTCTTATATTCTTTTGCTTTTCCCCTTTGAAAATTTTTTTTTCTCACAAAAAAATTAAAAATTTATGTTATGCAGCTACTGCATTAGTGAAAAATTATAAAAAATATTATTGGCACACTTGTGAAAGAATATTAGACTCACCAGTTGATGTGTATTGGATGCTTGGCACGATTTGTTTACTTTTGAAATTTGGTAAAAATCGAACATTTCTGCTACTTTGAGCTCAATTTCAAGGTACTTTTCATTGTAAAACCAGCCAAAATCATCTCAATTTCTGTAATATGTCTTCCATTCTATAAAATGAGCCCAAGAAAATAGAATACAACAATAAAAACCCATATGAAAATAGAGTGCAAAGTCGCTGTTTTATTCCAAAAAAACGGTCAAAGTTTTTTTTTCTCATTATGCACTGTGCTGCAGGATTTTTTTTTAGACTGTGCACACTGACCACATAGACCCATTTTTTCATATGAAGGCCTACCAGCTTTCTCCCACTAGATTTGAGGGCGCTAGAATTTAGGCGTACTGGTACGTCAAAAACCCTGGGTCGTAAGCCATACTAGTACGTCCGAAACCCTCAAAGGGTTAATAGTAGTTTTGAAAAGAGTGTTTGAGTATGCAGTTCTAGAGATTTTTGTGTCTAGTATTGTGTCTGTGGGTGCTGTTGCATCTATTGAGAAAGTTTTTAGTTCAGGGTTAGTATTAGACTTAATGGTTCTGTAAATGTAAGTTGCACACTAGTGGGTGTGAATGATTTGTACAGAGAGTAAGTTTAGGTATTTGAAGAGTGGGGGAGTGTTTCTTGCATTGGATTGCATGATAATTCTTACTGCAGCTTTTTTTTTGGGGGGTTATTGTTGGCTTTAGGTGGGTTGCTGCTGTTGATCCCCAGGCTCAAATAGCATAGGTGAAGTTGGGATAGATGAGTGAATAGTATAGTGTGAGTAGGGCTGATTGTGGTACATAGTAATGTATCTTTGAGAGGATCCCAACTGTTTTGGATTTTTTTTTTTTTTGTTGTGTTGGATATGGGTGTTGATTTTCAAGTTGCAGACCCAGAAATTTACCCTCATTATGTTTAGCAATGAGAGTGTTGTCAATTATAATGTTCAGTTGGGCATCACCTGTTCTGCTCCCAAATATAATGTAGAAAGTTTTGTTGATATTAAGTGGAAGTTTATTGGCAGTCATCCAGGTAGATATTTTTACTTGCTCTTCGTTAATACTTAGTGTGGAGTGAGGCAAGATTAGGAGATGACATAAGTCGTGTCATCAGCAAAGAGAATAGGTTTAAGTTGTTGTGATACATTAGGAACATCATTGATGTATAAGAGGAAAAGCAGGGGGCCAAGGACACTTTCCTGTGGTACTCCAGTATCCAGTGGTCTTGTTGATGAGGTTGTGTCCTTAATAGAGACGTATTGATGTCTGTTAGTAAGGCAGGATTTGAAATATGTAAGTGCATGGCCTCTTATACCATAATGATCAGGTTTGTGGAGTAGAATGCTGTGGTCTGCTGTATCAAAAGCTTTCCTTAGGTTGATAAAAAGTCCTAGTGGATATTCATTTTTTCCAGTGCTGTGTAAAGCAGGTCTAGCATTTTTATAATCGCATGATTTGTGCTTTTGCTTTTCCTGAAGCCAAATTGGCAGGGGTTGAGGATGCTTTTTGCTGTTATAAAGGAGTATAATCTCTTGTGCATGAATTTCTTGAAGATTTTCGATAACAACGGTAAGTTTGATATTGGCCTACAGTTGTTTACATCTGTGGAGTCACCACCTTTGTGTATTGGTGTAACCCTTGCTATATTTAGTAGTGTCGAGAAAGTGCTGGTTTCTAATGATTTGTTAAAGAGTAATGGAATAGTATGCAAAAGAACATGAGCCACTTGTTTGTACAATAATGGTGAGACTTAAGCCAGATTTCCTGATTTATTTTTAGGCTACTTAATAATCATGGTGACTTATGTGGGTTTGGTTGGTGCAAGATAGAAGGAAGTTGGATAATTCCCATCGAAGTAATCACTCGCTCAGGCATTGGCACCTGGGATTTTACTGGCGAGATTTGATCCTATGGTTGAGAAAGTCATTTATTTTGTTAACTGTATCAGTAGGCTGTAGTTATGTTTCATTTGGTTTAGTTAGGACAGTATCTCTATTTTTTTCAGTTTGTGGGTGCCCAGAATCTGGGAGAGTGTCTTCCAGGTCTTTTATTATATCTCCTCTTGTTACAGTGAATTTATTAGAGTAGTACAGTTGCTTAGCCTTTCTTATTACTTTGGTGAGAACTGGTGCGTTATGATTAATAATATCTTTGTTTATTAAGCCCTGTCTATATTGCTTTTCATATTGATGTTTCTTACCAATGGATCTTAGTATGCTGTTAGTAAGCCATGGGCAACATAGCTGTTTAATTGTAATCCGTTTTGCTTTTGTGGGACAATGTTTGTTATGTAGTTTAGTAATTTGTTAAGAAATATGTCTATCCAATCATCGATACCATTGGCATTGGAAAATTTTGTAGGCCAGTCAACCATACTTAACTCTGTTGTGAAGTTACTTATTGATGCCTTGTCATGGAGTCTAAAAGAGAACTTTTTGTATTCTAATGGTTGCTTACAAATGTTTGTTAAGAGGAAGGTGGGGTAGTGGTCAGTAGTGCTGTCTGTGATTATCCTGATTTAAGGGGAGCTAGTATATTAGTCCATATATGGTCAATTATGGTTGCACTTGTCTCAGCCTGGTTGGTTTTGTTATAGCTGGTATGGGTAGTGTGTTGTTCATGTTGATGAAATCAGTTACTGGCTGGTCATCTGTTAGACCAAGGTTAATGTAGAAGTCTCCAGCTTGGATATGGTGGTGCTTGTTCATTTGGTTGTTTGTTATTAGTGTCTTTAATCTATTGCTAAAATTTGGGATGTTTGTATGAGGCATCCGGTATATGGCACTGATTGTTATAGGAGTCTTAAGGTATTTTACTGTAAAATTTGCAAATATATATTCTCCATATTCATTACTATAGCAAGTGATGTTACAACATGATAGTTCATTCGAGTAATAGATGGCAATACCATCCCTAGCTTGGCATGGTCTGCAGCTGTGTATCCTGGTAGTGAGTAGATATCTATTGTGTCCTGCTTAGCTAGGTTTCAGTGAGAATAATACAGGAGAAAGTTGTCTTTAGGGAATCAAGATGTGCCAAGAGGTCACGTGACAAGTGTTTACTTAGGGACCTAATATTTCCGGCATTAATTAGGACAGTGTGACTTTGTAAATAGTCCAAGTCAGACCGAAACGTCGTCGTAAGCTCCTGTCTTATGTGCGGGTTATTTGTGTATAGGACAGTGCTGCCTTGTGATGCTGTGTAATTTTGGTGTTTAATCATATTCCCAGGCATCTTTTATATATAGCTCTAAATATTGAATGCATGGTCTCTCTCTCTCTCACACACAAATCCTAATTTGTCTAATAAACCCTAACCAAGAATACCTGGTCATGGTTTAGGCCATCCTAGTAATTGAAGCCAACCTAGTAAAACCCATAAAACAACTCAGGGTTAGGGAGGTCCCACACCTTTCCTAAGGAAAAATTGGCCAAAATAGACAATTTCTCAATAATTTGATGCTTATTTCAGATCACTTCTGACCCTAAGCCAGTCTAGATCTTGTCCATGTCATTTTTGTATCTTCTGATCTATTTAAGTACTACTAGACTAAATACAGCATTATTATTAAGCACTAAACCAAAGGGTCCCTATTATATTTAGGAGGGGAGCACTAAAGCTATAGGGATTGTACAGTGTCTGGGGAGTAGGCATTGTTTGATCCAAGGAGAGCAGATCCAATTCCTTGAATCAAGAGCTCTTCATTGGCTTCAGTGAACTTCCCTCAAGGTTAAAGGGTCCATAAATACAGCAAACAAGACAATTAGATTTCATTAAATTAAAGAAAAAATTTAACAAAAAATAGACAAGTATTAGTAATGAATACTATGTATTTAAAAGATTTAGTAATACTTGAAATATAGGCAATTCCTTCAATCTACTCACTGGGCGCCACAAATGGTACATTTCTTAACTACCAGGCCATGAGCAGTGTTCCTTCCCTGACCTCCCACACAAGAGAAAGTAATGTCTACTCCACTACACAGCATTTTACTTACCTAATCCTCTTCAAGGGGGGCTCCTTGTTGTGGTGAAGAGGCTCTTGGTCTGAGGAATTAGACCTGTCGGTCTCCTTCCTCAGACCGAACCTAATTACCCCCCAATCCCCCCTTCCCTATCCCATCCTCCCCTTTTTCCTTTCCTGTTGTTGGTGGCCCGGTGGTCTGGTGGCTAAAGCTCCCGCTTCACACACGGAGGGCCCGGGTTCGATTCCCAGCGGGTGGAAATTCCGACACGTTTCCTTACACCTATTGTCCTGTTCACCTAGCAGCAAATAGGTACCTGGGTGTTAGTCGACTGGTGTGGGTCGCATCCTGGGGGACAAGATTAAGGACCCCAATGGAAATAAGTTAGACAGTCCTCGATGACGAACTGACTTTCTTGGGTTATCCTGGGTGGCTAACCCTCTGGGGTTAAAAATCCGAACGAAATCTTATCTTATCTTATCTTCCTCCTCCTCCTCCCCACCCCTCCCTTTTACCCTTCCTCTTTTTGGCCTTTGGGATTTCTCCCACAGGCGCGCTAGTTCCTAGGTAGGGGAAAGGATACCGGGGTCCATTCCATTCTGTTGAGGTTCTTGCGGTGGCGTAGTTTGCCGTGGAATCTGGATCGCCTGGGGATGTCCCGATCCCTCTCCGGTATCCCGGAGTGTAGCTTTGGGTGTCTTTCGGGCGACGGGTGTATCTCTGGAAGCCTCCTTTCGGATTCCGGGGGTGGTGGCCGAAGGAGGTATGCTTTGTGGCGGATATCCGGCCGCCCTCTCTTTTGTCCACCGAGGTAGCTCGGCAGATGTGAGGTTGCTATCCCGGATTGCTGGTTTACTGGCAACGAAGGGTAGGGTAGGGCCCACGGGTTCCATGCTGCTCTGCCTACTAGCAATGCTGAGGTCCTCTTGGGCGCAGAGGGAGATTTCCGGCCCTTTCATTCCTCCTGGGAACTATTCCTCCCCACTCCCCCCCCCCCCTTTTTTTTTTTTTTTTTTCTTAAAAACAAAAAGCAAAGGAGTAACCTAACCATGGAGAACCCAATCCATGAACCCACTACCCCCGGGCCCCTTCTTGATACCGCACCCCATTCTGACCCTGCCTTGTTTTTAGACCACTCTTCGGACACTCCTGATGCCCCTGTACCTCTTGCTGGTGCTGTTTCCTCACCCGCTTCAGGTACCGGGGCTACGACTGACTCCTAGGATTTGTCTGACCTCCGCTCTCCTTTGGCTATGCTTCCGGCCTCTCCCTCTACGGTACGGCAATTTTCGAATCGCCAGCCCGTTTCACGACGGACCAACTCCGGTCCTACTCCTAAACGCCAACATCAATCTCCTGATGATGTTCCTTCGTTACCTTCCCATTCTACTTGGAAACGACCGACACATCATGCACTCCCTCTCCACGCTCAGTTTCGGACCACACAATGAGCAAAATTCTTTACTTTAAGACCGACTTCTTCTTCTGCCTATCTTTTGACCATAGCATTGGCAAAGCACTCCTGAGTCATGTTGATAGAGATATTTCATTTCATTCTCTCAAGAGCGGTACGCTCATTGTCACTGTCCAGAATGCTACCCAAGCTCATGATCTTTCTCTCCTTTCGCATATCGATACTACTCCTATCACTATTGAAAAACATCTTTCTCTCAATTCTTGTAGTGGTACTGTCATTCTGCCCCATACCATAGTTCAACAGAATTTCCAGTCATGTGGCAATGACATTCTTGAACAGCTGGAACTCCAGGATCTCCCAATCCTCAAAGTAGACACTTATGTCCTTCCTGCCCACGGGCGGAGACGTTACCCTTGCAATGTGGCTTGATTAACTTTCGACAGCCGTGAACTCCCGTCCTGTTTATGTCGCGGGACATCGGTTACAAGTTCGCATGGTGATCCCTACGCCGCAAGTGTAGAAATTGCTGGTGTTTTGGTCACCCAGCAAAATATTGCAGATCTATAGCCGAATGCCCAGTCTGTGGGGCCGACGACCATTCTAATGCACCTTGCAATCAACCTCCATCTTGCCTTAATTGTAATGAGGCTCACCCTTCGTATTCTCGCCGTTGCCAGGTCTACTTGAATGAGTGTGAAATCCGTTGCCTCAAAGAGGCAGAAGGTCTCCCTTATGCTATGGCAGTTACTCATCTCCGCCTCCAAGGAAGACTACCCAGTGTTTCTTATTCTCGTGTTTCAAAACGTCCCCCCACTTCTGCAGCCTCCTCTGTTGTTACCCCTCCCATAGCCACTCCGGCATCTAATCCTTTTGCTGTCCTTGGCTCTGAGTCCCGTACAACTCAGTCTGTTCTCACATTCTTCGCGTCCCTTTCCCCACAAGCCCAGGGATCGACAAGACCCCGTACGACACCTTATACCAATCGCCCCCTACTTCTCAGGAGTCCAAAAAATCCCCCGTGCTCAAATCTTCTTTGCCCCTTCCTTCCCTTTTTCCCCTTTTCTGCACTTTACCTTTCCAGTCTCTGTGTTTTAGTTCTTCCCCTCTTTTCTGGCTCTATGACAGTGTGGGGGTTTACCCTCCTCCTCGTACTATACTTCCACCCGTCCCCTCCCAAGTTTCCCCCTCTTCTGCCACCTCCCAGGTTTCTGCCTCTTCTGTCCCCTCCCACACTTCTTCTACAGTTCCCTACACTCTTTCATCCCCCTCTACTTTGGTACAGTCCATTACTGTCCCAATCTTTACTCACCCTCCTCCTTCTACCTCCAATATTGTCTCCCATACATCTTTGAATTCAGAAACACTTGAAGCCATTTCAGAATATATTGCAGTGACTAAACCTTCAATGGACACTGATCCACCTCCTACTCCCTCTCCTCCATCTCCACAACTCCATTCTTCGCAACGTTCTGTTCCTTCGCTACTTGAACGTCTTCCAATGCCACCACACGTTGACTTTTCTAACCCCTCTAGTCCGTAGGTGCCCTTCCCTACGGATTCCTGGCATTTTCTTTATTGCCAGTCATGGCCTATTTACAGTGGAATATCCGCAGCCTCAGGGGTAATCGGGGTGAGCTTCAGATGTTGCTTTCCAGGTTTTCCCCTGTTTTGGGGCTTGCTTACAAGACCAAATTACACTTGTGTTTTTCCAACCTATCTCAGGCTATAATTTATTGTATTCTTCGAATCCTTTCTCAGATGGGACCTTTAATGAAAGTGCCCCTCTTCTACGCAAATATTCCGTACTGTCAACTATTTGTCCATACCTCGCTGCATTACACTGCAGCCCGTATCCACTTGGGCTAAGTGGTTTACAAAATGTTCTTTATCTCTCTTCCTTCTCGAGAATTTTCTATCCCAGATTTTGCCTTTCTAGTTTCATCCTTACCACCTCCACTTCTGTTACTTGGTGATTTTAACGCCCACCATTTCCTCTTGGGGGGGGGGGGGTCTCATTGTGACTCACGAGGCATCCAGTTGGAGGCTTTTCTCGCCTCTCACCCCCTCCATGTTTTAAATACGGGTACTCCCCCCATTTGATCCTCGTACTCATACTCTCTCTTGCATCGATCTATCAGTCTGCTCTTCCTCCACTGCACTAGACTTCACCTGGTCTGTTCTACCGGACTTACATGCCAGCGATCATTTTCCAATCATTCTTACTTTTCCTTCCTATTCACCACCTTTCTGTAACCCTCGCTGGCAATTTGATCGGGCAAATGGGACCTTTACTCGCAAACTCACTGCTTTTAGTGAGGTTCCTTTTCATCCTCCCTTGATGAGCTCCTACCCTCTTCTCGACGTCAGTTTATACCGCAGCTTCTCATTCTATACCCCAAACCTCAGCAGGCATTCTCAGAAGTGCGTGCCTTGGGGCTCCTGCTTTTGCTCGTGCAGTACGTTTGAAACGCGCTGCATGGGGCAGGAAATGGTACAATTGAACCGCTGGAGACTTTTGATTTTTAAACAGAAGCGTGCGACCGCTCGCCGGTGTCATCCGTGAAGCTAAACGCACTTACTGGCGAGAACTATGTTTTCCACCATCACCTCTGCTTCTTCTGAGTGCAGTCTGGAAAAAAGTGAGGAAATTGATTGGTAAATACTCTCCTGACCCGGCTCCTGTTCTACGGGTCGCTGGTGTTGATGTAGCAAACCCTCTCAACATTGCCATTGAACTTGGCACACATCTGGTCCGTATTTCCCGGGGGCTCCATCTATGCCCCTCGTTTCTTTCCTCAGTCTGCCAGAGAGTTAGTACCCTTGGACTTTTCTTCTCTCAGAGAAGAACAGTATAATGTACCTTTTACACGTCAAGAACTGGAGGCAACACTCTCAGCTTGCCGATCATCGGCAGCTGGGCCTGACGACATTCATATTCATATGTTACAACATTTACATCAGTCAGCCCTTGTAGTCCTCTTACACCTCTTCAATCTTATTTGGGCACAAGGGTTCTTCCCCAGCTGTGGAAATCTGCCATTGTTCTCCCTTTCCGCAAACCGGGTACTACAGGACATGATGTCTCCCACTATCGTCCCATCGCTCTTACTAGTGCAGTTTACAAAGTGATGGAACGTCTCGTAAATCAACGTTTAATGTGGTATTTAGAGGGCGCACAACAGTCTCTCCGCTAGTCAATATGGCTTTCGTAAGGGCGTTCTACCATTTGACCCTTACTGCTTGGATACGTATGTTTTGTAATGCCTTTGCGAATAATCACTCGGTTATTGCCATATTTTTTGACCTTGAGAAGGCACATGACAACTTGGAGGTATAATATTTTGGCCCAGGCCCATTCCTTAGGCCTCCGAGGCAATCTACCATCCTTCCTTAAGAACTTTTTAACTGACAGACATTTCCGTGTTCGAGTCAATAATGTTCTTTCCCCGGACTTCGTCCAAGCTGAAGGTGTCCCTCAGGGATGTGTTCTTAGCACAACACTTTCTCCTTGCTATAAATGATTTGGCCTCTGTTCTTCCACCCAATATTTGGTCATCACTATGTTGATGACTTCGCTATTGCTTGTGCAGGCGCTGACTGTCATCTCATTGCAGTTTCTCTCCAGCATGCTGTCGAACGTGTTTCCACTTGGGCCACCACGCATGGGTTTAAATTTTCAAGTACCAAAACTCACCAAATTACTTTCACTAACGCTATGTCATCTCCGATCATCCTTTGTATCTCTCTGGCTCCCGTATCCCCAAACGTGATACAGTCAGGTTTCTAGGCCTTCTCTTTGACCGTAGGTTATCCTGGAAACCTCACATTACCTCTCTGAAGGCAACTTGTCACAGCCGGCTTAACCTTCTTAAAACCCTTGCTCATCTTTCCTGGGGAGCTGATCGTCGAACTCTGCTTCGCCTACATTCAGCCCTCGTTTTATCGAAACTCGATTACGGTGACCATATTTATTCAGCGGCCTCTCCTGCTACTCTCTCTAGCCCTTTAAACCCCATCCATCACCAAGGATTTTCGTTGTGGGCCTTGGTGTTTTCGCTCTTCCCCTGGTTGAGAGCCTCTATGCAGAAGCGAAGTTCCATCCTTGTCTGGGTCGCCGTGATGCCCATTGCCTTCGCTACTATGTACACTCTCACGATCTCCACAATCCTTCCATTTATATAATGCTCACCGATATTAGTAGACATTCTTTATTTGTTCGCCGCCCGTTTGCTCTGTCCCTTTTCTCTTCGCCTACATTCGCTCTTGTCTTCCCTTCAGTTACCACCTTTATTTGTTCATGTAGCATCTCACTTTTCCCTACCCCCCTGGGAAGTTCCAGCTGTTCGGATCTGTTCTTTCTCACTCCCTTGCTCGAAAGCTGCCCACGGTGGCTTCCCGCTCTCTTTTTCTCGATCACTTCCACTCCCATTCTCATGCCATCGCTGTGTACACAGATGGCTCTAAGTCTTCAGACAGTGTCGGATTCGCAGCAGTGTTTCCAGACAGCGTCGTGTGGGGGCATTTACTATCTTCGGCTACCCTTTTTACTGCTGAATTGTAAAGCCATCTTGCAGCACTTATTCGTATCGCATCTATGGGCCCGTGTCATCATTTGTGGTAGTCTCCGACTCCCTTAGTGGGTCTACAGGCTATACGAAATTTGATACATCTCGCCCCCTAGTTCTCCGTATCCAACTTTGGCTACGCCATATCTCTACCAAGCATAAAGATATTTTTTGTTGGGTCCCTGGTCATGTCGACGTACAGGGCAATGAACAGGCAGACACTGCTGCATGGTCAGCAGTACATGACCTACAAATTTCCCATAGAGGTGTTTCCCTTTCTGGGGCTATTTTTCTGCAATAGCTACCCACCTTCACACCCGTTGGCAACAACGTTGGTCAACTCTGCTTGGTAACAAACTTCATTCTATTAAACCGAGCATAGGTTATTGGCCGTCTTCTTGTCATCGGTGCCGTGGTTGGGAGACCACTCTCTCCCGCCTTCGCATTGGCAACACTCGTCTACTCATGGGTATCTTTATGGGAGGCACCTGTCCTCTCTGAGGCAGTGTCAAGTTCCAGTATCGATTAGCCACATTTTGTTAGATGCCCTCTCTTTCAACGAGCACGCGGAATTTACCTCCAACGCCGTCTTCGTTCTACTACTCTCTCTTTACCTTCCCTTCTTGCTGATGGACCCTCCTTTAATCCTGACTCTCTCATTGACTTCTTGACAACGACTGATTTACTCCACAAACTCTGATGATGATACCTTACGCACTCCCCTCAGCCCTTTCTAGCTCAGTCTCTTGCTGCCCTAACCTATTACTCATCCACCTCCCTTTTGCCACCTCATGCCCTCGCTTCCTTCCTGCCCTGCAGCGCTGTATAGCCCTTGTGGCTTAGCACTTCTTTTTGATTATAATAATAATAATACTTACCTAATTAATATTTTTCCTGTTCTATAGGAATGCTTAAAGAATATAAAATGCAAAGAGAAATATACAGCACATGGATCTATGAAATATTCATGCATCTTTCAGTACACTGTTTGTTGGTATAGGTATAGCTGGCTTAGTGCTTCTGTTTGATATAATAATAATAATAGGTATAGCCAGTGCCTATGTTTGGTTCAATTTGGTGAGGAAATATAGTTTACATTATTACAGATGTTGGGTTATTAACGTGTAGTGAGGATATGTGATAAATTCCACTACATTCAACTTTGCCAACTAAGCTGTACTTGTCATGGGGAAGGGCTATATCTACGGGAATCCTGCAGCATATACAGGAATAGCAGGCAAAAAATCAGATTCAGTCCAGAGGAGGGTAGCTCCAATTTTATGGCTCAAGAGCCTTAACTGTTGTCAAGGCACATACCTTTAAGGGTTAAGAGAGCTGTACACATTATGCACTTGTTGAAAATATTCGAGGGTTATAATGATACAGCACTTAAAATAAAAGAATAAAAATATATTTCTCTGTTATTCAAATTGAATAAAACTGTATTCAATGTTATAACACTAACACACAATAACTGGAAACTGCTTTATAACCTTTTGGAGAATTAACACCAAGGGAGAACTCACATCTTCAACTGATATTTCCATATACAGTACTATGTAGTATATTGCAATTTCATAGTCAAAGCAGGCACAGCCAAAAACTTTGAAATCGTCAATTAAAAAAAAAAAGGGGGGGGGGGGCACTAAATGGGTTATAGAAAATCATAGGTAAATATACACAGGGGTTAGTACAAATAATTTAAAGAAGGTAAATGCCCTAACTGGTTATGTTAAGGACCATCATCCTATCTATAGTGCAGTATATATAAAAAAAAAAAAAAAAATTCAGTAAAAATCAGGTAGCCACTTACTAATGTGGTTTCTAGACATGTTTTCCTGGGAAAAGATAAAGATCCATTCATCTTTTCTTTGTTATAGAGTACAATATGAAACCTTGTCTATTTAATTCAAATCCTTGTTCATCTTGCTTCCTGTCACGGTAGATGATTACTTGGCATAGTCTTGCATATATTTGGTAGAAATTTTATGGTTAAAATATCTTGGCAGATTTCTGAAAAGTCTATGCTTAGAATTATGCAAGATATATGGTATACAAGACAGCATTAACCAGATACAAGATATGAATAATACAATTTGGTATTTTTAATTTTTAATACATTTCATACAAAAAAAATTTATGAATAATACAATATTTACAGCCAAGATCATTCTAGGCCAGTGTTTCTGCTGGTTCAACTCCAGGTACTCAATGTAAATGAGCACTGTCAGTAGCAGAAATAAAAAGAATGGAAATCTTATGTACAAAAGGTCAACATACAAAAGTATAAAAAAGCTAACTTTGCACTGCTTACACTTAGGAAGAAGATTTCAGGTTAATAGCATCTCTATCAATTACTTCTACTCAGGTTACACTTTTTTTTTTTTTTAACTATATTAACATTTATGTTCTAATGGAGATCCAATTGTATCTAATTCTTAAAATTTACATCTTGCACATACAAGAATTACAGTAAAAACAATGAACGACTAGTAGTTTATGAAAAGGAGCAAGTCCATGTTCAATTATTAATCCTTGCACATGATCTCAATTTTAAGCTCCTATTAGGAAAGTAGTTTACAAATAATAACAGAAATAAATAAGCAAAGAAATAATAAATTATTTTACCAGTAAAGAAAGGACAGGTCAATACTGGTTTTTTTTTTTTTTAAATTTCAAGGAATGGGTTTCAAAAAGTACAAATAATGGCCCAAATTTGACCATGCCACCAAGGAAAATAGAGGAATGAAGACAATGATTAATACCAAGAATACTTCACTAAATATAATATATAGTGAGAGCTGATACCAACCACTGCTGTCCCTGAATAGCAGTTGTAAAAGTTAACTAACTAGTCTCCCTCTTTTTTAATCCCCTAAGGGAAAGACTCTTACTTGCAGACATGGAGCAGGTTTTTCTGTGGCAAATATTAAAAAATTATTCTTCTAATTAAATACGCTAAATATGGTTTACTTTAATAAACAAAAAAAATCTTTTATAGACTGGGTTAAATCTACAATAAAATCAACATTAAAAAAAATATATATAGTACCAGTGATCCACAGTACTTAATTTGCTGATTGACTGCCTATTTATATGAATCACTGCAAATAAAACATACTAAAATAATAAGTCATTCAATTTAATCACTAAAAGTTATTGTAAAATAATCTGGCCACAGAGTACCTATGCTCCTGCTATCATACTATTACACACTCTCAGGTACATAAGTTTGCCCGGTCTCAGTTAAAAGAATTATCACAGGACTCGGACAATGTTTCAGTTGTAAGGGTGCAGCAATAGTTTGCAATCCCATTACATCACATTCATCAGCCGAGACTTGCCATAATGTTTTTCGCACCTTGTTTATGCCTCACAGAAGGGCACAGTTGCCTTCTCCTTACAACCTATGGTTATTGGTTATCACAATTTATATACAGTCATTTTTAAGATAAAGGTACAGATATCATGGAATACTAGGTCACAATTTGCACTATGAGGAAGAAAGTAATGAATATAGGAGTATTTTAATACTTTTCATAATGAATCAAATGTGAATTAACAGAGCACCACCCAGGAAGAATACCCTAATGACATGAAAATTATTACTGTTGACACCTGAACAGCAAACAAAGGAAAGTGAGTGATGCCAAAGTACATGTTCAAATAGGTAAAACAAATATTTAATTTTTTTTTTAATACAGGACATCATGTAAAATAAGTGGAAGATTTTCATGCATAATGGCATTTCTCCAGAACACGCAACACATTACCACAACAATCATCCATTACATTTTTCTTGTTTCACGCTAAAAAAAAAAATGAAATTTTAACAATGCCTACAATGACTATTACGACAACAATCATTCATCATGTGTTATTCTTACACATCACACTTAAAAACTGACATTCTAATAATGCCTACAATGATTGTAAACTCTTATACTTCCATTATTTCTGATAATCAAGCATACTAACTATTGTAAATTACACCTCGGATTCACTCGGGGAGAAGTCTAATAACTTTTGGACGAACAAAGGAAAAATAAACCCTTTTAAGGATGATGTATTAATGAGAGGAAAAAATGATGCCACTTACTAATACAGTAAAAATTGTCATCTAACTATGATAACTTGCCATTGGTGAGGACAAGTCTATTAAGTGTATGCTGCTGATGAGGAGATGAAATCGTTGGCGTGTACACATAATTGGCACGCATAGTGGCAGACCTGAGTGGAGTTACGCCTGGCAGCTTGCGAACAACCAGGCCACGTGGAGAGGGACTTGCTTGGATAGGCGACTCACTCTCTATCTTTATTTCATTTCCAAGATCATCAACCAGAGCACCATTTGACTATCAAAAAGTAAATTTAATAATTTGTTTTATTATACAAGAAAAAAATCAAAATTATTTCTATAATTTCATATATGGTATACCGATAGACAATCACCATGCATAGTAGGTTGTGAACATTACCTGCAGACTAATTTCTGTCATGGTTGAATCAGGAAGGATGTACTCAGGCTCCTCAGAAGAGGTAACAGAGTTGCGCTTTAAAGACTGCGCTGTAAATGTAGATCGAGCATTTGTGTGGGTAGACGGAGACTGGGCAATACTTGTGGATAGAGAACGGCCATTTTGCAGTGACTGTCTTATGTGCTGCTGTTGATTACTGAGAACTGTTTGGGCTCCCCTCTGATTAGAAGTTATGATGGTTGATGAAAGGGGATTCAATATCTGAAGAATGTTACACACTTTAAATTGCATTTAAATTTTTCATTTATCCCCCCAACCCCATTTTTCATAAGATTGAGATAATAAAGCAAGCAGCTTCATATTTTTATATTTTAGGTTCAATTGTGTATTTCCTTAGTCAAGACAATTTAAATTTTTTTAACACCCTGCTTGTCTCCCACCAAGGCAGGGTGACCCAAAAAAGAAACCTTCCGTCATTCACACTATCAAATTATAATACCAATTATTAATTCTGCTGGAATGATCCCCTCGTAACTAAATGAACTCGACTGAGTCATCGGTGCAGTATAGGGGACTATATGGTTTACAATAAATGCTAGGGCTTTATAAAAAAATTGTTTTAACACTAAATACACAAGACCAACTTTCACAAGGTTAATAGAAATGATCACAGTGCAGGTCATTCTACATTTGTGTATCAAGATACGAAGTTATGAACCAGGGAATTTCAACACCAAGCACAACTAAAAGCATGCTACTTTTTATTCTAAAGAAATACGAGTAAAAAAAAAATTAGCTGCACCATCTCACTTCGACAAAGCCCTGCATACCAATTAGAATTTTTTTTTTTTGTATTCAGAAGAAAAAACTTAAATTCTACTTCAAATATTATGCATAATAAACAACCTCAGCTTACCTTCACTGTCCCAACTGTAGGAGTGATAGGGGTGTCAATTGCCAGAGGATCAACTTCTTCATCTTCGTCTTCATCTTCGCTACATGACGAAACACCTCCATTTGACTCAAATTTCATTTCACCTCGTTCTAATGCCTCCAGCACTTCTATAAAGTTAAAGCATGAGGTTATTAGCATTAAACAAATCACAAGTATATATAAAATAGAAAACATTAAAAATTGCTAAGGTAAAGGATACAAATATTATGAGGTACTGTAAAAAAAAACAATATTTATATAAACAACACTCCATATACTATAATGTCATTTTCCGTGTAGTATACAGAAAGTGGACGTGTGTTATTCCCTGTAAGCGAACGCATTTTATTCCTGTCAGTCAGGCAGTGGCCAGGACAGGAGCAGATGAGAAGAATGTTTAGTTCAGTACCAGACGGGTGGTCACGGGGTAAAGTCATCATGTTTGGACAGTTGACCGAGTAGGTGATTTTGGCAAGTTTTTTTTTTTAGTGTATACTATAGGTGTTTAAGTGCTCTCATGTTTATTTGTAAAGCCCTTGTATGCAAGGGCCTGTGTTTTGGAGAGTATTTAACATTTCCACTGTAGGCTAAGTAGCCTGCAGAAATAGGGGTGTCCTTGAACAAAATAAATGAACATTTATGAACAACTCATTAGCAGCAGTGTGCTAGTGAGCTAATGCAAACTTGAGCATATGACAAGTTGTTGGAGTGTAAGCAGGGTAATATTTAGTGAGGGATTCAGGAAAACCAGTTACACCTACCATCCGAACCGAGTTCCATTCCGAGAAACCAGTTGTAAGTCGAAATGGACGCAAGTCGAACTTGACTACTGAATATCAACATCACATTTTTGTAATGACTATTTTATTGTTTTATTTTGGTATTTCATGTTTTACTTTACTTTTTATGCTGTTAGTACTGTATTTTATACTGTAAGGTTTAGGATAAACACTGCGTACAACACAAATAGTTGTTTATTTCCCAGAAATTTGGCACAAAAAACACGGTCATAAGTCGATTGGTCGTAAGTCGGATGGTAGGTGTATTTTTATATAGCTGGACTAGAGTACTGGAAATGGGAATTACAATGCTGCACCTTAAAGGAGGGGTTTGGGATATTGGCAGTTTGGAGAGATATGTTATACATTTTTTTTTTTTTTTAAACAAGTCGGCCGTCTCCCACCAACGCAAGGTGACCCAAAAAAAGAAAGAAAATCCCCAAAAAGAAAATACTTTCATCATTCAACACTTTCACCTCACTCACACATAATCACTGTTTTTACAGAGGTGCTCAGAACAACAGCTTAGAAGCATATACCTATAAAGATACACAACATATCCTTCCAAACTGCCAATATCTTATATATGCTTCTAAACTGTTGTATCTGGGTACCTCTGCAAAAACAGTGATTATGTGTGAGTGAGGCAAAAGTGTTGAATGATGAAAGTATTTTCTTTTTGGAGATTTTCTTTCTTTTTGGGTCACCATGCCTCAGTGGGAGAAGGTTGACTTGTTGAAAAATCAATAAATATAAATGGGAGACAAAAATAAAAAATACTCTCCTGAGCCCGCCATTGGGCCAGGCTCATCTGTGCTTGCTGGTCAAACCAGGCTGTGCTGCTGGAGGCCTGCAGCCCCACATATCCATCACATCCAGGCTGATCTGGCAACCTGTGAAGATACTTGTCCAGTTTTCCTTTGAAGGCTTCTAACACTTGTTCCAAACAGTGTTTCTGATATCTTCTGGTAAGGATGTTGAAAAGATCTGGACCCCTGGATGTATAATACAGTGTTCCCACACAGTCCCCACTGCAACCCCTGCTCCTCACTGGTTTATTTTGCACTTCCTCCCAATATCTCTCACTCAGTATGATGTTATGGCAGTGTGCAGATTGGGACCAAGCCCTCCTACCTTCCAGATTATATTATCATGTACCTCTCCGTCTCCTCCGCTCCAATGAGTACATTTTCAAAATGCATGCTTCAGAAATTAAGTGCGTTAACTGGGCTTTAATGCGAACCCGTAAACCGATCTCTGTATGATCCAGTCTCCGATATTTCCCTGCCTTGAACGGGGCATCCGCACTGAGCAATATGCTAAGGTGAGGAGAGCACTAGTGATTGAAGAGTGTCCACCATGGCATTATTTACCTTTGCAAACAGTATACAATACCGACCAGATGAAAGTTAAGACACTTTGTCAGCACCTGGTTATCTTATGTAGACGTTCAAATGGGGAAAGACAAGGTCGGAGCTAACGCACGAGAAACAGATCTACATTTGGACAGTAAGTGTTTTAAAGATGATGAATGGCTCCCATTGTCGGTTCCGCACTACCAACACATACAACAGCTGCTGAGTTTAGTTTCAGTCCATCAGAAATGTTTAATCTTGGCAATCTCCTTTCCATGCCGACTGGGAGTCACATAAGCGAGATATTCAGTGCCTAGGCTCCACCATGATGACGTAATCAACTTTCACCACTGACTTTGGGCACCATTTCTTGACTTCCTCGTTCTTATCATTACACAAGTGAGGTCGCTACCACACAAAAACAGTGATGTATATTTTCGCCAGTTTGCTAACTCATTTTCTTGCCTCTCCATTCGGTATTTGGTGTCCTGGCATCTCCATAATTTCTGTGGTCCAATAACTTTGCCTTTGTCGTCCTTGGTGATAAATGCCAGTCCCAATTAACGTGGCGGTAGCAATGCAGCTCCAGCATACTCAACAGAGAACGTAGTTAATATTTATAATACTACTGCAGAGTACATACAGTACATAAACACTGCGCTCAGCTACTCATAACAGTGACCCCCGGTATTCGATGGCATTGGTATTCGATAAAATCCGGTATTTTCGATGCATTATATCGCAAAAATTTTCCTCGGTATTCGTTGAAAAACCCGGTATTCGATACGAATCGTACGAGACCTGTCCACAGTGGGCCCCTGAACTGCCCATTGTGTGCCAGTGTTTACAAGCCAGCCAGTGTATGCCGCGCAATCTAAGGATACATTCCAAATTATCCACTGTGTATAGGTGCTTGTTTCTGCAAAAATAAGTCATACCATGGGCCCCAAAAAGCTTCTATGTGCCAAACCCTGTGTAAAAAGGGTGAGAATTAGTATGGAAATAAGAAGAATTTTTGAAGGTTTGGGCTAACCTGAGAAACCTAATGCCAGTTGTGGAACCCCTTGTGCCTACTTCCAAATAAGGAAATGAGAGCACAGTGAGTTGAAGTGCAAACCTATATGGATGACAATCACCCTAACACAGCTATTGGCAAGCCTGCTGTGACTATTACAATGACGATGTTGTGGCCCATTTTAGACAAATCAGAAAGAAAACAGGAGGTACAGAGCTCTATGGACAGATTGTTGTGCGACAGAGGTCCCAGTGACTCTCGAAGCTGGTCCTAGATGGCATTAAAAGAAGAAGGAGTAACCCCCGTAAAAGACATCTACCTCAAGTCCAAATGGCAGGGGATTCCCCTTCTAAACACTAACACCTCTCCTCTCCTCCATCCCATCATCATCACCAGATCATCAATAAGAGGAAAGTGTCAATTATTTAATTGTTATTGTAAATATTCTAATTGTAATCATACATTTGGGTGTCTTGCACTATTTAATTTGAATTCCATTATTTCTTACGAGAAAACTTAATTCTGTTTTCGATATTACGTATTCGATGAGGTCTCAGGAATGGATGAATATCGAATACCGGTGATCCACTGTAATACAGACATTTAACCTTTCAGGGTCCGTACCCTTATATTTACGGCTTTATTTCAGGGGTCCAAACCGTAGATCTACGCCATGAAGCACAGCAAACTCTGATAAACTGAGAGAGGAACTCTAACATGAGCCTCACTAACCTCGTAAAAACTCTGCACAGCTTCAGTAACCTACCACCTACACCATACACCTGCAACATCTGCCACACTGTCATACGCCTTTTCCAAATCCATAAATGCCACAAAGACCTCTTAGCCTTATCTAAATACTTTCACTTATATGTTTTCACTGTAGAACACCTGGACCACACACCCCTACCTTTCCTAAGCCTCCTTTTCATCTGCATCCTATCTCGTGTTACGTTTAATTCTTTCAATAAAAACTACCATACACTTACCAGGTATACCAACAGACTTATCCCCCAATATTTTTTTGCACTCCTCTTTTGTCCCCTTTGCCTTTATACAAAGGAACTATGCATGCTCTCTGCCAATCCCTAGGTACCTTACACGCTCTCCAATACATTATTAAATTAATTGCACCATATATATAGTAAATATATATACAGTAGGGCCCCACCCACTTATACGGCAGGTTGTGGTCCAGCTGTCGCCGAAACAGACCATCGCCAGAAGGCAGAACTTCCATTTTTTTCCCTTTAAAAATCATATAAAATGCCAACACAGTTTTACACTAAATTATAATAAGTTTTAGTAATAGAACTAGGCATTAAAAACACAGAGTAAAAAACAGTCACAGTAAATTCATTACTTATCTTAAAGTATTTTTAATAATAATGTAGGGAGAGCGATTAGTGGTTATTTGTAGGAAGGCTCAGGAGGAGCGCAGGTAGCGCGTGCTCCCCGTCTCATACTTAATATACGATATTTTAAAACATCCCAGAGAGGTAAAATGCACATACATACACTCATAATTTACCTTAAAATATGTAGTAGTCTTAAATAGGAAGAGAGGCGAGTAGTATTTATTTGTATAAAGTCAGTGTAGGTAGCCAGTAGGTGTAACCTGGGCTACACCTACCGGCTACCTACACTGTGACCCAGAGCCATATTAACATCGACATGCTTGTTCACTGAATTATATCCTTTCTAACCTTTGATGCCATCATAAACGAAGGTAGAAGTAATGAATAATTCATGCCGAAAATTGTAAAAAAAAAGCAGTGGTGGAGTGGCTGGGCCAAACGCAGATTTATACACGTTTTCTCTGATGGCTGAACAGAGAAAACGTAATGTTGTCCCCCAGGCATATAAATATATCACAATAAAATTGCAGACTAACAGTTTACACTAACTTATATTAAGTAGCAATAGAAATAGGCATTAAAATCACAATAAAAGGTAAGATACACACAGAGTACACTTATTACTTACCTTAAAATATTAATATTAATATTAATGTGTGAGAGGTGAGTGGCAGGGTGTTTATTGAATAAAATCAAAATGGCACACCATCATCCTCTAACTTGGCTCTTAAAGCAAGAGGCTTACGACTTCTCTTTTTATTACAGCTAACCTTAGACGCCATCGTCAATGAGAGCCAACTAGTTAACGAAAGAGTAAACGAGAGAGAGAGAAAGAGATAGAGTTGAGAATGTAAGAACACAAACCGAGCAGGTAGTGGACGATCACTTGGTCAGGTGAAATGCGTAATAATATTTGTCTACTTTTAGTTCATTCATGTCCATTTGTGTTAATGTTGCAGTTCAAAAACTGTAGTGAAAAGCACCCTTCTAGCAAGACAGTGATGGAGTGAATGATGGTGAAAGTTTTTCTTTTTCGGGCCACCCTGCCTTGGTGGGAATCGGCCAGTGTGATAATAAAAAATATTAAAATGAATTTAATAATAATTACCTCACAATACAAATACTCTTACATTGTGTACAAGTTGTACAAGTTAGTTCAGAATAAACAAATAGCAACACACCATTTTTAGAGTGAGTGACGATAATAATAATAAAATAGATAAAAATATTAATAGAATAAAAATATTATAATAATAATATATAAATAATAATATTAATAATAATAATAATATAATAATAAATAATAATTATTTTCAACAAGTCGGGCCGTTTCCCACCGAGGACAGGTGGACCCAAAAAAAAGAAAAAAATCCCCAAAAGAAAATACTTTCATCATCATTCAACCCATTCACCACCTCAACACATAATCACTGTTTTTGCAGAGGTGCTCAGAATACAACACTTATAAGCAAATACGTATAAAGAATACACAACTTATCCCTCCCAAACTGCCAATATCCAAACCCCTACTTTAAAGTGCAGGCACTGACTTCCAGTTCCAGGACTCAAGACCGACTATATAAAATAACCGGTTTCCCTGAATATCTCACTAAATATTATTCCTGCTCACACAACAGATCGTCAGGTCCCAATACCATTCGTCTCCATTCACTCCAATCTAACACCTCACGCATGCTTGGCTGGAAGACCAAGCCCCTCGCCCACAAACCTCCTTTTAACCCCCTCTCTCCAACCCTTCGAGGACGCCCCTACCCCCGCCTTCCTTCCCCTATAGATATTATAAGCATTCGCATGACATTCACCGTTGATCCATTCACTCTAAATGACAAAACGCACCTCAACAACCCTCTTCAGCCCTCTGACTAATACTTTTATTAACGCACACCTTTTCCTCATTTCCACACATACCAAATTTTCTCATATATTTTACACCACACCCCCCAAATTGCCCCTTAGACAGGACATCTCCACTCTGCCTCCAACCGACTCCTCGCTGCTGCATTTACCACCCAAGCTTCACATCCAATAAGAGTGTTGGCACTACTAACTTCATACATTCCCTTCTTTGCCTCCATAGATACGTTATTTTGACTCCCACATACTCAAAGCACCACTCACCATTTTTTCCTCATCCTTCGATGATTTAACTCTCATCCGTCATAAATCCATCCGCCAACACAGTCAACTCCCAAGTATCTGAAAACAACATTCACTTCTTCCATAACTTCTTCCACCAAATTTGATATCAAATTTTTCTTTATCTATATCATTTTGAAAAACCCCTCATCACCTGCTCTTTTCTATGTTCACTTTCCACTTCCTACCCTTTACACACATTCCCAAACTCACCCACAACCTTTGGCAATTTTTCTTTAGTAGCTCCCAAAGCACAGTATCATCAGCAAAAAGTAACTGTCAAAGATCCAATTTGAATTTGATTCCCCATAATTTATCCCACCCCTCTCCCAAACACCCTAGCATTTACTTCTTATTTACAACCCCATCTAAAAATATATTAAACAACCATGTGACATACACATCCCAGTCTAAGACCTACTTTTACCGGAAGTAGTCCTCCCCTCTCTTCTAACACACCCTAACCTGAACCTCACTATCCTCATAAAAAACACATTACCAGCATTTATGTAACTTACCACCTATTCTCTATGACTTGCAACATCTGCCACATTTGCTCCCCATCCACATCATATGCCTTCTCTAAATCCATAATCAATAAAAACTCCCTACCTTTACTAAATACTGTTCACATTATATGGCTTTTCAATGTATACACTGAACCATACAACTCCCCTACCCACTCTGAAACCACCTTGCTCATTACCGCCACAACCTACATTCTGTCTTGCCTCTAATTCTTTCAATTATAACCCTACCGTCCACTTTTCCTGTATACTCAGTAAACTTTTTTTTATTTTTTTCAACAAACCGCAGTATCCCAACAAGGCAGGTGGCCCAAAAAGAAACACGAAAGTTTCATTAAATTTATAAAATTAATAGGAGAAGGGGTTACTAGCCCCGTTGATCCTGGCATTTTTAGTAGTCTTCCTCTTACAACAGCATAGCTTACAGAAGAAGAATTCAGTTCCAACTACCCCATGGGAGATAGGAAATAAACAAGAAACAAAGAAACTAGTAAGAAAATAGAAGAAAACCCAGAGGGGTGTGTATATATATATGCATGTAGATGTAAATTAGTGAGACCTTAAGTGTAAGTAAGAAGTAGCAATAGCATACCTGAAACCTTAAAATGATTGAGAACAGAAAAATGGACACCAGCAATACTCCCATCATGTAAAACAATTACAGCCTGCTATACCCCCTTTCTACTACATAATGCTCACGTACTCCCCCAACTTACAATTCTGCTCATCACTACCTAAAAGATGGTATACCTCCCTGGCCAATGCATAAATTACCACCCTCCCTATCTTCCTCAAACATTTAAAGTATCCTCAAATAATCTCGCCATCCTACCTAATAACCACCCTCACCCCATATACTGACTCCCCCTACTCTGTTTTTAAACGGACAAATCCACACTTCCCCGAGGCCTTTTCTTAACTCGTTTTAACCGCCCAAAATATTTTCTTATTTTCATTAAAATTTCTTGACAGTGCCTTCTACCACTTATATCATCTGCTCTCTCTTTTGCACGTCATCTTTACCTTTTATATTAAACTCTCCCATATACTCTGCTCTTCTTATAACACTTCTGCTTGTAAAAATCTCTCATAAGCTACCTATTCTCTTTTATCACCCCCCGTTACTTCATCATTCCACCAATCACGTCCTTTTCCTCCTGCATCCAACCTACCTATACCCACAAACTTTCAACTTCTGCCCACATTCTAATACAGCATCTTTAAAACTATTCCAACCCTCTTCAACCCCCTCCCCCCCCCCCCCGCCACTACTCATCCTTTGCACTAGCCCACCTTTCTGCCAACAGTCGCTTATATCACACCCAAACTTTCTCATCCCTTATTTTATACACTTTCACTCTCCTCTTACCTTGTTGTTGCCACCTTCCTCTATTCCATCTAACCTCTTTACTCTAACAGTAGCTACAACTAAATAATGATCCGATATATCAGTATGCCCCTCAATAAACGATGTACATCCGGGAGCCTAACCATCCCAAAAAACCCCGTTTTATTTTTTTTTTTTTATCCACCAATACATATCGAAACAAAACTACTTTCAATGCTTTCTACATCATACCTTCTATATTTATTTAATCCTCTTTTCTAAAATATGTATTACATATTACCACTCTCTTTCTACACATAGCTCAATACAAGGCTCCCCATTTACATTTACCCCAGGCAACCAAATTTTACCTACTACTCCCCCAAACCTTTTTACCCACTTTAGCATTTTGAAATCCCCAACCACCATTAACTCTCAACACTTGATTCAACAACACACACACGCAATCACTCCAACATATCCAAATCTCTCTCTCCTCTACACTTCACTCTTCTCCAGGTGCATACAAACACGCTTACTATAACCCCGCTTATCCACATCCAATCTTTATTTTTACTACTTACTCCAAAATCCTTGAATTTTTACATGTTAAAGTCCCTCTTTCCTGCAGGCTTATCCTTCAACATTATTGCTACTCCTTTTGTAGCTCTAACTATTTGAAACCCATGATCTAATCCCAATTATTTCCTCTCCACTGAAACTCCTCCCACCCCTTCAAGCTTTGTTTGCGTTGAAGCCAAGACATCCAGCTTTCTTCTCATTCAATACATCCACAATCATCTCATTTTTTTTTTCTATCAATTGCACAACATCCACGTACATTCAGACCTTCCCACTTTGACAATTTTCCTTCTATTATTCTTTTAGTAATCTTTAACAGGAAAAGGGGGTTTTTAACCTAAAAAAAGGCCCCATTGTTCCCACGCATTTAGTCGACTTTTACAACATGCATGCTTACGAAGGAAAGATTCTAATTCCCACATCCCATGGATATGAAAGGAAAAGTAAAAAGACAAGAACGTATTAAGATAAAATTCCAAAGAAAACTCCGATGAGTGTGTATAAATTAAACGTGTACATGTCTGTTGAGTGGTGACCTAAGTGTAAGTAGAAGTAGCAAGACATACCTGTAATCTTGCATATTATGAGACAGGAAAAGACACCAGCAAGGAGTTCAGAGTGTTAAGGGATGTGTAGATCTAGTGTTTACACATTGAAGCAATATATGTAAACAGTATTTAGATACCAAGGTAGGGAAGTTTTTTATTGCATTTTGGATTTAGAAAAGGCATATGATTAGAGTGGATCGAGGAGCAATGTGGCAGATGTTGCAAGTATATGGAATAGGAGGTAAGTTAACTAAATGCAGTAAAGAGCATATTATGAGGATAGAGAGAGCTCAGGTTAGGGGTGTAGAAGAGAAAATACTCCCGTAAAGTAGGACTTAGACAAAGTATTTGTAATGTCACCATGGTTGTTTTATATATTTATAGATGGGGGGGTATGTAAAGAAGTAAATGCAGTGTGTTAGGGAGAGGGGTGGGATTAAATTATGGGAATCAAATTCAAAATGGGGAATTGACACAGTTTACTTTTTGCTGAGAATCAGTGCTTATGGAGATTACTAAAGAAAAATGCAAAGGTTATGATGAGTTTGAGAATGTGAGTAAAGGTAGAAAGTAGAAAGTGAACATAGAAAAGAGAAGTGAGAGGGTATCAAATGATTAGATAAAGAAAAAACTATCATCATCATTCAACACTTTCACCCACACTTCGCACAAATTATCACTGCTTTTGCAGAGGTGCTCAGTAATACAACAGCTTAGAAGCATATACAAAAAGATACCAACATATCCCCCAAACTGCCACTATCCCAAACCCCTCCTTTAAGTGCAGGCATTGTACTACCGCATTCCCAGGACATACACTTAGGTCACAATACACATACATTACAACGATTACTTTATAACACACTCATCTGAGTTTTCTTTGATTTAAATGTGCTTAATAGTTCTGGTCTTGTACTTTTCTTTATATCCATGGGAAGATGGAATAAGAAATCTATCCTCCGTAAGCCATGCGTGTTGTAAAAGTCAACATAAATGCCGGGAACAATGGGCGTAGTAACCCCATTCCAGTAAAGAAAACTAAAAAACTAAGAAAAAAATTATCGAAGTGGTAAGTACTGAAGCGCGGGGAATTTGTGCAAATGATAAGAAAGAGATGATTGTGGATGTTATATAAAAGAAACTGGATTCCTGGCTTTAAGTTGGAAACAAAGCTGAAGGGGGGGGAGAGTTTTTCAATGGAGAGGAATAATGGGAATTAGTCAGGGGTTTTTAAATAGAGTTAGAGCTAAAAAGAAGGAGTACAATAATGTTGAAGGATAAGCTAAGCCTGGAAAAAGGGACTAGACATTGTATAAATTCAAGGATTAAGTGGAGTAAAATAAAGAATGATGTGAAAAGTGGGTATAGTAAGGCGTGTATGTACCTGGAGAAGAGAAAATGTAGAGGAGAGAGACAGAGATTCTGGGAAATATTGCGTTGAAGCGTGGGGAGTTTGAATCAAGTGTGAGCGTAAATGGTGGTTGGGGATTTTCAATGCTAAAGTGGGTAAAAATGTTAAAGAGGGAGTAGTAGTTACATTTTGGGATGCCAGGGGTAAAAAGAAAAAATGGGGAGCCTTTAATTGAGCAATTGTAGAAAGAAATTTGGTAATAAGAAATACATATTTATGAAAAGAGGGATAAAAAAAATATACAAGAAAGATGTACAACGTAATGAAAGTAGTTTGTTAGATTATGTATTGTGGATAAAGGTTGATGGGTAGGCTCCAGGATGTACAATGTTTCTTAAAGGGGCAACTGATATATCGGATCATTATTTAGTTGTAGCTACAGTTATAGTAAGAAGGTAGATGGGGAAAATGAGGAAGGTGGCAACAAGTAGAGTGATGGTGAAAGTGTAGTAAACTAAAGGGAGGAGGAAGTTCTGGCGAGATATAAGCGACTATTGGCATAAAGGGTTGCTAGATGCAAAGATGAAGTTAGTGGGGGGGGGTTGAAGAGGGGTTGGAATACTTTTAAAAATGCAGTATTAGAATTTGGGTCAGAAGTTTGTGGTTATAGTGGGTGGGGTGCAGGAGGAAAGAGGAGTGATTGGTGAATGATGAAGTAAAGGTGTGGATCAAAAGAGAAAAAGGTAGCTGTATACGAGAGGTTTTACAAAGGCAGAAGTGTTACAAAGAAGAGCAAGTATATGGAGAGTAAAACAAAGGTGAAGAGAGTGGTGAGCAGAGTGCAAAAAGGAGAGCAGATGAAAGATGGGAGAGGCACTGTCAAGACATTTTAATGAAATAAGAAAATTTTTTGGAGTTAAACAAGTTAAGAAAGCCTAGAAAGTATGGATTTGTCCAGTAAAAACAGAGTATGGGAGTTAGTAGATGGGGATAGGGAGTATTAAGGTAATGCAAGAATATTTTTTGAGAACTTTTAAATGTTGAGTGAAGAAAGGGAGGGGCGGTAATTTCATGCACTGGCCATGGACGTAAACCATTCTTTTAGGAGTGGAAGAAGAGCAGAATGTAAGTGTGGTGGGAGTACGTGGGGGGAGGCATAACGTAGAATGAAAGGGGGAAAGAACAGCTGAACTGATGGATCATGACTAGAAATGTTAAAAGCAGGGGGGATAGAATGATGGAGTGGTTTTTGGTACTTTTTGTTTATTAAATGTATGAAAAGGGAAGGTACCTAGATTGGCAGAGAGCATGTATAAGTCCCTTTATAAAGGGAAAGAGAACAATAGAATTGTAAAAATTATAGAGGAATAAGTTTGCTGAGTAAACAGAAAAGTATACGGAAGGGTTTTATAATTGAAAGAATTATAGACAAGACAGAATTATAATTCGGATGAGCAGGGGGGATTCAAGTGGGTAGGGGGATGTGTAGATCAAGTGTTTTACATTGAAGCATATAGTGAACAGTATTTAGATAAATAGGGAAGTTTTTATTGCATTTAGGATTTAGAAACAAAAGAAAGGCATATGAAAGAGTGGAATAGAGGAAGCAATGTGTCAGATTTTGCAAGTTTAATGAATAGGTGGTAAGTTACAAAATGCTGTATAGAGCTTTTAATGAGATAGTGGGCTCAGTTAGTGGTGTGTAGAAGAGATGGAGAAACTTCCCGTAAAAGTAGTCTGAGACAGGGATGTGTAATGTCACCATGGTTGTATTAAATATATTTTATAGATGGCTTGTTAAAGAAGTAAATGCTAGGGTGTTCGGAGAGGGGTGGGATTAATTATTGGGGAATCAAATTCAAATGGGAATGACAACACAGATTTACTTTTTGCGATGAAACTGTGCTTGATGGGAGATACCCTAAAGAAAAATTGCAAAGGTAGTGTACGAGTTTGAGAATGTGTGTAAAGGTAGAAAGTTGAAATGAAACATAGAAAAGATAAAGGTGATGAGGTATCAAATGATTTTAGATAAGAAAAATTGAGAATAGTCAAATTGGGAGGAGGAGTATGAAGAAAGTGAATGTTTCCAGAACATGGGAGTTGACGTGTCGGCGGATGATTTATGAAGAGATTAGGTTAATCATAGAATTGATGAGGGAAAAAAGGTGGAGTGTGCGTTTGATGTATATTTGGATCAAAAAACGATATCTAAGAGGCAAAGAAGGAAATTATGCAAGTAAATAGTATACTAACACTCTTATATGGATGTGAGCTTCGGTGTTAAATGCAGCACGAGGAGGGAACGGTTGGAGGCAGTGGAGATGTCCTGTCTAAGGGGCAATGTGTGTGTAAATATTAAGCATGAAAATTCGATGTGGAAATTAGGAGAAGGTGTGGCGTTAATAAAAGCATTAGTCCAGAGGGCAGAAAGGGGTTTTTATGATGTGGTTTGAGGTCATTTAGAGAGTATGGATCAAAGTATAATGGACATGGAAAGCATAAAATCTATAGGGGAAGGAAATAGGGTAAGGGGTCCGACCTCGAAAGGGTTGGCAAGAGGGGGTACAGGAGGATTATGATGGGCGAGGGGGCTGGCTTCCAGCATGCATGCTGAGCGTGGTTCGATAGGAGTGAATGGAGAAGACGATGATACTTGGACTCTGGACGATCTGTTTAAGTGTGGAGCAGGGAAATATTTAGTGAATGGGAATTCTGGAAACCGTTATTTCATATAGAGCGATTGAGTCCTGGAAAAGGGAAGTACAATGACTGCACATTAAAGTGAGTGTTTGGGATATTGGCAGTTTGGAGGGATAGTTGTGTATCTCCTATACGTATATGCTTCTAAAACTGTTGAATACTGGAGCAAACCTCTGCAAAAGCAGGTGATAATGTTGTGAGTTCGTGGTGAAAGAGATGTATGATGAAAGTATTTATCTTTTTGGGATTTTTCCTCTTTTTTTATTTGGGTCAACCCTGCCATCGGTGGGAGACGGCCGACTTGTTTTGAAAAAAAAAAAAAGAAATTAAATTATATATACAGTGACCCCCGGTTAACGAACCTTTTTTCATTCCAGTAGATATGTCAGGTGCCAGTAACTCTGACCGGAATTTTTTCCCATAAGGAATATTGTGAAGTAGATTAGTCCATTTCAGACGCCCCAAACATACACGACAAACCCACATCCATAAATAGCACTTACCATTTAAGAATTTTGGGGGGGGGGGGGGGGGGGGGGTATCGCATTTGTAGTGATCGTTAAGCGGGGTCACTGTATATATATATATATATTATATATAATTATATATATTATTTATAAATCTCTATAATATATATATATATATGTTTTATTATAAAATATTTATTATATATATTTTATATATATATATATATATATATATAATTTATATATATAATTTATAAATATATATATATTTATATATAAAATAATTTATATATATATATATATTTAATATATAAATAAATATTAATATCTATATATATATTTATATATATATATATATATATATATATATATATATTTAATATATATATATATTTAATATATATAGTATATAATATATATATTAAAATTAAATATATATATTTATATATATATAATTTAAATAAATATATATATATATAATATATATATATTATATATATATATATATATTTATATATAAATATATATATTAATATATATATAGTATTTATATTATATAAATATAATTAATTTATATATATATATAATTTATATATATATATATAATATATATATAACTAATATAAACTAAATATATATATAAAAAAATATATAATATTTATATATATATATATTTATATATTATAAATATAAAAATAAATATATATAATTCTATATAAAAATAATATTTATATAAATATATTTATTATATAAATATATTTATATATATATATTTTATTTATATATATTTATTTATATATATATGTTATATATATAATTTAATAAATATATAAAATATATATATATTATAGTATATATATATTATAAATTATATATTTATAATATATAAAAAAAAAATTTTTTTTTATTTATAATATAATATAAAAATATATATATAATATTTAAATATATATATTTATATATATAATATATATATAAATATCATTTATATAATATATATAATATATATATATAAGATATATATTAAATAAATAATATTTTATATATATATATTTAATATATTTTATATATATTTAATATATATAAATAATTTATATATATATATTTTATATATATAATATAATTATATATATATAAATATATAAATTTATATAATCTAATCTATTTATATGATATATAAATATAATTTATATAAATATAAATATATATAATTTAAATATATATATATATATATATATATATATTTATATATATAGTATATATATATTTATATATATTATATATTATATATATATATATTTATATAATATATTTTATATATATTTATATATATATATTTATATATATATATTTATAATAAATATTTCTATATTGTAAATATATTTATATATATATAAATTATATATAACATGTTATATATATATTTTAAATAATATGTTAAATATTTAAATTTTAATTAATTTAACAAGTCCGGCCGTCCCTCCCCACCAAGGCAAGGCTGACCCAAAGAAGAAAACCTCAACAAGAATACTTTCATCATTCAACTCTTTCACCTTCACTCACACATAATCACTGTTTTTTCAGAGGTGCTCGCAACACAACAGCTTTGACGCACCTACGTATAAAGATACACACATATCCTTCCAAACTGTCAATATCCCGAACACGTCCTTTTGAGTGCAGGCATGTACTCCCCATTTCCAGGATCAAGTCCGGCTACATAAAAATTAACCGGTTTTCCCTGAATCCTACACTAAATAATACCCTTATCACACATCCAACAGATTAAATTATGGGGAATCAAATACAAAATGGGAATTGACACAGTTGCCTTTTGCTGAAATACAGTAGCCTATGAGAAATCTCAAGAAAAAAACTGCAGTTTAGTGAAAGAGTTTGGGAGGTTTAAAGGTATGAAAGATGAAATGTGAACATTGAAAAGAGTAAGGTGATAAGGGTAACAGTGATTTAGATAAAGAAAAATTGATATCAAATTGGGGGAGAAGTATGGAAGAAGTGAATTTTTTCAGATACTGGGAGTTGACGTTGTCGGCGGATGGATTTATGAAAGACGAGGTTAATCATAGAATTGATAAGGTCAAAAATAAGGTGAGTGGTGCACTGAGGTATATGTGGAAACAAAAAACATTACCTATGGAGGCAAATTAGGGAATGTATGAACGTATAGTAGTACCAACACTCTTATATGGGTGTGAAGCTTGGATTGTGAATGCAGCAGCGAGGTGGTGGTTGGAGGCAGTGGAGTTGTCCTGTCTAAGGACAATGTGAGGTGCAAATATTATGCAGAAAATTCGGAGTGTGGAAATTAGGAGAAGGTGTGGAGTTAATAAAAGTATTAGTCAGAGGGCTGAAGAGGAAGCATTGACAAAAGACAAATTTTAGATGCAAGCTGCACTTTTCAGACATTATTTGTATGGTCACAAACTTCTGTGCACAATTTCAGACCATTTCATGCCCACTTACCCTGCAGCATCACAATCTACTTTCATCTTATTATACACCACTGAAAAAATTCATTATAAATTATTGGTTGTCAGGATTATAAACAATTGTGCATGGTTTAGGATACTATTTTTTGGTCGTGAAGATTATTTAATCAAATGTACATGGGTTATATCAATCAACTATATAATTTTAAACTATTACAAGTTATAAATGAAGTCTTTCTTGGTGCAGAGAAGATTGGGCAATCACTTGCTGGAAAATATTCTTTTCCTGATATATCCACTCTTGCTTTTGTCCAATCACTTCAGTGCAAGCCTTCAGTCATCAATTTTATCCCTCTCTCAACCAGCTCAATAGTGTTTGGCCACTTTGGCACACCGGTAGAGTCGAGTTTTTTCAGAACCTTTTGATCTGATAGAGAAGGCAATGAAAGGAGGCTAAGTTTGAATTCATCTTCCAAGTCAATCTTGGAATGATAGTTTCATTGCTTGCCACTTTAGTTTGGAATCGCTAGTCTTACTTTTCTTGAGTTGACAATAGGAGCCACACTGTCCATTCTCTATCAGCTTCACTGTTGTCCTCAGTGGTAGATTAACAAAAACCTCATCAACAGCATCAGCAGAATCTTCACCATCCTCATCTGAGCTCACAGTACTTCTTCTATCTTGCTATTCTCTTTCTAATTTTTTTCTTATCATTGAGACAGCTTTGTCTCTCATCATGTCTTCAAGCAGTGCACATAACCAAGAAAAGCTGATCTGTGTACGTAGGAATTTATCTTTGGACAGTTCCACCTTTTCTTTACTATCTTTTCCTTCACTGTTCAGAGGTCTCATAAATTGCAGTGACTAAATGATCTTTTGGACGCATGTGTGACATAAGGGTGCAACTTGATGTGTAACCAACATTGGAGCTCCTGAACATATAAAATCATAATGACACTTTTCAGCTCTTGACTGGTCTTTATTTGCCACATTACAGCCTTGACACACCACAGTGGGACCATATTTTCAAGAGCGGCCAAGGTCATGCATCAACATACCTGTGGATCACTCACATCTGCAAATCCCATACAAGTATTTCTGTCCCATACAGATCCTCGTGCCACCTTGTTTATTCAGCGCAGGGAAATCATGAAACTGACTGGCTTTGATAGAAATAATTGGCATCTCAGACAGAGGATCCATATTTGCTTTGACAATGAGACCTCTCCCAAAGGCTCAATACACTTGCATACCATCATATGGTACCTTTGATAAACCTTTGAAGAGTTTCGAGAGTTTAACTACTCTCCTGAGCCCGCCATTGGGCCAGGCTCATCTGTGCTTGCTGGTCAAACCAGGCTGTGCTGCTGGAGGCCTGCAGCCCCACATATCCATCACATCCAGGCTGATCTGGCAACCTGTGAAGATACTTGTCCAGTTTTCCTTTGAAGGCTTCTAACACTTGTTCCAAACAGTGTTTCTGATATCTTCTGGTAAGGATGTTGAAAAGATCTGGACCCCTGGATGTATAATACAGTGTTCCCACACAGTCCCCACTGCAACCCCTGCTCCTCACTGGTTTATTTTGCACTTCCTCCCAATATCTCTCACTCAGTATGATGTTATGGCAGTGTGCAGATTGGGACCAAGCCCTCCTACCTTCCAGATTATATTATCATGTACCTCTCCGTCTCCTCCGCTCCAATGAGTACATTTTCAAAATGCATGCTTCAGAAATTAAGTGCGTTAACTGGGCTTTAATGCGAACCCGTAAACCGATCTCTGTATGATCCAGTCTCCGATATTTCCCTGCCTTGAACGGGGCATCCGCACTGAGCAATATGCTAAGGTGAGGAGAGCACTAGTGATTGAAGAGTGTCCACCATGGCATTATTTACCTTTGCAAACAGTATACAATACCGACCAGATGAAAGTTAAGACACTTTGTCAGCACCTGGTTATCTTATGTAGACGTTCAAATGGGGAAAGACAAGGTCGGAGCTAACGCACGAGAAACAGATCTACATTTGGACAGTAAGTGTTTTAAAGATGATGAATGGCTCCCATTGTCGGTTCCGTCACTACCAACACATACAACAGGCTGCTGAGTTAGTTTCAGTCCATCAGAAATGTATAATCTTGGCAATCTCCTTTCCATGGCCTGACTTGGGAGTCACATAAGCGAGATATTCAGTGCCAGGCTCCACCATGATGACGTAATCATCTTTCACCACTGACTTTGGGCTCCATTTCTTGGTCTTCTCGTTCTTATCATTACACAAGTGAGGTCGCTACCACACAAAAACAGTGATGTATATTTTCGCCAGTTTGCTAACTCATTTTCTTGCCTCTCCATTCGGTATTTGTGTCTGGCATCTCATAATTTCTGTGGTCCAATAACTTTGCCTTTGTCGTCCTTGGTGATAATGCCAGTCCATTAACGTGGCGGTAGCAATGGCAGCTCCAGCATAATCACTGAGAACGTTAGTTAATATTTATAATACTACTGCAGAGTACATACAGTACATAAACACTGCGCTCAGCTACTCATAACAGTGACCCCCGGTATTCGATGGCATTGGTATTCGATAAATCCGGTATTCGATGCATTATATCGCAAAAAATTTTCCTCGGTATTCGATTGAAAACCCGGTATTCGATACGATTCGTACGAGACCTGTCCACGTGGGCCCCTGAACTGCCCATTGTGTGCCAGTGTTTACAAGCCAGCCAGTGTATGCCGCGCAATCTAAGGATACATTCCAAATTATCCACTGTGTATAGGTGCTTGTTTCTGCAAAAATAAGTCATACCATGGGCCCCAAAAAGCTTCTATGTGCCAAACCCTGTGTAAAAAGGGTGAGAATTAGTATGGAAATAAGAAGAATTTTTGAAGGTTTGGGCTAACCTGAGAAACCTAATGCCAGTTGTGGAACCCCTTGTGCCTACTTCCAAATAAGGAAATGTGTGCACAGTGAGTTGAAGTGCAAACCTTTATGGATGAAAATCACCCTAACACAGCTATTGCAAGCCGTGCTGGTGACTATTACAATGACGATGTTGTGGCCCATTTTAGACAAATCGTAAAGAAACAGGAGGTACAGAGCTCTATGGACAGATTTGTTGTGCGACAGAGGTCCAGTGACTCTCAAGCTGGTCCTAGTGGCATTAAAAGAAGAAGGGAAGTAACCCCGGAAAAGGACTTGCTACCTCAAGTCCAAATGGAAGGGGATTCCCCTTCTAAACACTAACACCTCTCCTCTCCTCCCATCCCATCAATCATCACCAGATCTTCATTAAAGGTAAGTGTCAATTATTTTATTGTTATTGTAATTATTCTATTGTATCATACTTTTGGGTGTCTTGCACGGATTAATTTGATTTCCATTATTTCTTACGAGGAAAATTTATTCTGTTTTCGATATTATCGGTATTCGATGAGGTCTCAGGAATGGATTAATATCGAATACCGGGGATCCACTGTAATACAGACATTTAACCCTTTCAGGGTCCGTCCCGTAGATTTACGGCTTTATGTTCAGGGTCCAAACCGTAGATCTACGCCATGAGCTCAGCTCACTCTGATAAACTGTGAGTGGTACATTTGGGCCTAGATATGAGAGAATACATCTATGTGGTATGTGTGCACCACATAAAACAGATCCTGCAGCACACTGTGTATAATGAGAGAAAAAAAATTAAATCATGATTTTTCGATTAAAACAGCAACTTTGCAGTGTTTTTTTCGTATGTTTTTTTATAGTTGTATTTGCGATTTCTTGGTCTCATTTGATAGAATGGAAGACATATTACAGAAATAGAGATGATTTTGATTGGTTTTAGCACTGGAAATGGCTTGAAACTGAGCTCAAAGTAGCAGAAATGTTAAATTTTTGCCGATATTCAAGAGTAAACAAACGACCTCACACGTCTAATACACGTCAGCTGGTGGGTCTAATATACAGTCACAAATATGGTGATGATAATATATACATTATTACAGTATTGCATAACAGTAAATCTTCTATTTTTTGGTGTGAATAAAAATTCATTATGTGAATAAAAAATTAAAATGGAATTTATTTGTAAAGCCTCAAAACATAACTAATGAACAGAGGAAATGTTAGTTTAGTGCCAGGAATGCCTACATTGTTCATTCTGGACCCTATTTTGAAATTGGAATATTTTGAAACTTTGTGTTAAATTGGCCAAATTAACAATTTCCGATCACTTTATTTTGTAGTTGAAACAGTTGACTTGGCGATTTCTTGTGCTCAATCAATAGAATAGAAGTAATACTAGTGAAATAGCTAAGAATTTGGTTGATTGGAATAATGTAATTGGCCTAAAATGGGAGTCAAAGTCGGCAAAATCGCCGATTCGTAAATATCGCTGACACATCAAAATTTGCGAGAGCATAATTTCGTCAATTTTCCACCAAATTTCGTACTTTTTGTTTTATTACCTTCACAAAAAGATTCTCTACGATTTCATAAGAAAAAATAACAAATTTTTTTTTTTTAAAATTCTTGGACACTGGTGCGTGACTCCAGATTTGGGCCTTGGACCCTGAAAGGGTTAAAAAATTTCAATTGCAAACACTGTAGGCTAAACCTCAACCAATCAACCTTATATCTGGCACTGAATCTAAGATGTATAAAAGAAACAATGCCTGAAGAGAGCAGCTTTGACCAAAATTTCAATTCTCCTTAATGTGCATGGGTGTAAGATTTTAAATAATTTTATTTACCTTTTCGTGGTAGAGATTAGGTGTAAACCTCTTTATTGATAGTGCTGCCTCGAAATAACTTACTCCAAGCGAGTTGTAAAGCAAACAAATGCAAATGGCCAAGATATAGATGGCCGAAAAGTAGACGGCTAAGAATCACAAGTTTTCTCTTAGCACCACCACTTGTTTTAGAAGCCATAATTAACTGTACCTTGTTTAATCCAGTGGACTCATGGATTACGCAATTAATTCGTTCCAGAGAGAGTCACTTATCCTGAATCTGACTTGTTCCAAATTAATTTTCCCCATAAGAAATAATGGAAATCCAATTAATCCGTTTCAGACTCCCAAAAGTATTAAAAAAAATGTTTTCTACATGAAATATACATTTACCTACACAGAAAACAATGATACATGAAAAATAAAACAATAACATCACATTTACCTTTATTGAAGGCATGGTGATGTATGAAAGACGAGAGGAGGGGAGAGGATGGAGGAGTTTACAATTGTTTGGAAGGGGAATCCCCTTCCATAAAGACTTGAGGTACCATTTTTTTTTTTTTTTTTTTTTTTTTTTTTTTTTACACAGGGTTTGACAAGGTTAAGGATCCCTAGCTTTATTGACAAGCTATTTACAGGTTAAGGATTCCTAACTTTATTGGCAAGCTAAGAGCTGTTACCTACATCAGCTCACTTGAAAGCATTTTTATTGTTATGAGACAAACATGTAGAGAACAGGATGAAGTTGGAGCCATCTGTGGGCCAGCATTTTCATTTGATCAACTGACTATCTCGTTGACATCATTATGCTGTACGAATGTATTCCATACTCGAGTCACCCTGGATATATAGGATCTCAGATGGAGTGAAGTTCTGGAGAAGGGTACAGCCAGAGTGAAGTTGTTGCTTTCTGCCCGTCTTGTGGCATAAAAGCTTGTTTCACGCTGTCCTCGAAGTGGATCCAAGTGTGGTACTTTGACAATATTGGCCTTGTACATAACAGTAAGGCCACCCACATCCCTCCTATGTTGAAGGCTCTGCTGAAATGACAGATCTATCCAGGATGGGTCCAGGCGAGAGATGAGACGTCGTGCTCTGTTCTCTACTCTGTCAAGCAGTCGCAGATGAGAGGGGGGGGGGGGGCAGGCAAACCAAGAAAGTGGAGCATACTCAAGGTGCGAGCGTACTTGTGCCTCGTACAGAATCTTGCAACCCCTACTGTCAGGTAGATGCGAGATACGGCAAAGTGCTGTAAGCTTCCTAGCTGCCTGGGCTACTTCTCTTCTTTGCTTTTTAATGCCACTAGGACCAGCTAGAGTCACTGGACCCCAGTCACTCAAAAAAGTATTCCAGAGAGGTCTGTTTCTAGCGTACGTTAGGAATTGTTGGGAGACGGGACAAGATAGTCCTTCAATATGACACTAGTATCAGCTCTACGGCCGACTTGTTGAAAAAAAAAAATTAATAACAGAAACACGATATATACTCGAGAATAAATAAAATATGGCATTAAGAATGTCATGAGTAGTGGTGTGTTGTTGGGTGTATAAGGGTCACTGAAAGATAAGCCTTACATAGTGGTGGTGAAGGCAGCAGTGTTAGTCAGTAGCCCTATATACCTCCAACAACAATGGAGGGGTCAGTTTCATGCTGTCCTTTTTCTATCGATTAATCGCTTAACTTACTTGCTACACTGTTAATGCTACACTTTATCACTGGCTGGCACTATAGCCTTTATAGACTCCTGCTGCTTTAGTATCATACATATTACAGAATCACTGAAAGCCACATTCTTCCCTCTCTCTCAGCCCTTTACGAAAGGGCTGGCTGGCACTAGAAGCTTTGAGCCCACGGTGGCTTATTTAGCAGTTATTATTATTATTATCACACTGGCCGATTCCCACCAATGCAGGGTGGCCCGAAAAAGAAAAACTTTCACCATCATTCACTCCATCACTGTCTTGCCAGAAGGGTGCTTTACACTACAGTTTTTAAACTGCAACATTAACACCCCTCCTTCAGAGTGAAGGCACTGTACTTCCCATCTCCAGGACTCAAGTCCGGCCTGCCGGTTTCCCTGAACCCCTTCATAAATGTTACTTTGCTCACACTCCAACAGCACGTCAAGTATTAAAAACCATTTGTCTCCATTCACTCCTATCAAACATGCTCACGCATGCCTGCTGAAGTCCAAGCCCCTCGCACACAAAACCTCCTTTACCCCCTCTCTCCAACCTTTCCTAGGCCGACCCCTACCCCGCCTTCCCTTTCCCACTACAGACTGATACACTCTTGAAGTCATTCTGTTTCGCTCCATTCTCTCTACATGTCCAAACCACCTCAACCACCCTTCCTCAGCCCTGTGGACAACAGTTTTGGTAATCCCGCACCTCCTCCTAACTTCCAAACTATGAATTCTCTGCATTATATTCACACCACACATTGCCCTCAGACATGACATCTCCACTGCCTCCAGCCTTCTCCTCGCTGCAACATTCATCACCCATGCTTCACACCCATATAAGAGCGTTGGTAAAACTATACTCTCATACATTCCCCTCTTTGCCTCCAAGGGCAAAGTTCTTTGTCTCCACAGACTCCTAAGTGCACCACTCACTCTTTTCCCCTCATCAATTCTATGATTCACCTCGTCTTTCATAGACCCATCCGTTGACACGTCCACTCCCAAATATCTGAATGCATTCACCTCCTCCATACTCTCTCCCTCCAATCTGATATCCAATCTTTCATCACCTAATCTTTTTGTTATCCTCATAACCTTACTCTTTCCTGTATTCACCTTTAATTTTCTTCTTTTGCACACCCTACCAAATTCATCCACCAATCTCTGCAACTTCTCTTCAGAATCTCCCAAGAGCACAGTGTCATCAGCAAAGAGCAGCTGTGACAACTCCCACTTTGTGTGATTCTTTATCTTTTAACTTCACGCCTCTTGCCAAGACCCTCGCATTTACTTCTCTTACAACCCCATCTATAAATATATTAAACAACCATGGTGACATCACACATCCTTGTCTAAGGCCTACTTTCACTGGGAAATAATTTCCCTCTTTCCTACATACTCTAACTTGAGCCTCACTATCCTCATAAAAACTCTTCACTGCTTTCAGTAACCTACCTCCTACACCATACACTTGCCACATTGCCCCCCTATCCACCCTGTCATATGCCTTTTCCAAATCCATAAATGCCACAAAGACCTCTTTAGCCTTATCTAAATACTGTTCACTTATATGTTTCACTGTAAACACCTGGTCCACACACCCCCTACCTTTCCTAAAGCCTCCTTGTTCATCTGCTATCCTATTCTCAGTCTTACTCTTAATTCTTTCAATAATAACTCTACCATACACTTTACCAGGTATACTCAGCAGACTTATCCCCCTATAATTTTTGCACTCTTTTATCCCCTTTGCCTTTATACAAAGGAACTATGCATGCTCTCTGCCAATCCCTAGGTACCTTACCCTCTTCCATACATTTATTAAATAATTGCACCAACCACTCCAAAACTATATCCCCACCTGCTTTTAACATTTCTATCTTTATCCCATCAATCCCGGCTGCCTTGCCCCCTTTCATTTTACCTACTGCCTCACGAACTTCCCCCACACTCACAACTGGCTCTTCCTCACTCCTACAAGATGTTATTCCTCCTTGTCCTATACACGAAATCACAGCTTCCCTATCTTCATCAACATTTAACAATTCCTCAAAATATTCCCTCCATCTTCCCAATACCTCTAACTCTCCATTTAATAACTCTCCTATTTTTAACTGACAAATCCATTTGTTCTTTAGGCTTTCTTAACTTGTTAATCTCACTCCAAAACTTTCTTATTTTCAACAAAATTTGTTGATAACATCTCACCCACTCTCTCATTTGCTCTCTTTTTACATTGCTTCACCACTCTCTTAACCTCTCTCTTTCTCCATATACTCTTCCCTCCTTGCATCACTTCTACTTTGTAAAAACTTCTCATATGCTAACAAGTTACAAGCACTAAAAAGAATGGAATACAAAATGTATTGCATGAATGCGTGGGATTCTCCTCGCTGGCTGGAAAACAATGGCACACTGGGCCGCTCAGGCCCTGACATGAATGACTTATACCGAGTTCAGTGCCGTTCACCGAGCCAATATTTTGACACAAAAACCATTACTTATTCCTATTAGGTCTTAATCCGGGGGTCCACTATATGTTAACAAGGTCGCACAAAATCCTCTAAATCCAGGGAAAATTACAGACAATATGTGCGAGTGAGCACAAACTGATGAGGGTGACCTACATTTCTGGAAACTTTAAAACCAGACAGGTCCTGGATGTGGTTGCTTTGGTCCTTTTAGGACAACAGTTTTTTGCAGACCTGGCCTGATACTTCAGTAGACAACCAGACACCTTCGCTATGGACAAAATGTAGAATTACGGATTTCTGTTCATTTTGCCTGATAATTAGTGTGCACGCCCAATTTTTTTGTCTGAATCTGCAGAAATCTATCAATGAGGAACATGTCAACATGGCTTGCCCCAAATTGATCCCCTCAGTGCAAAGGATTTCCTCCAGTAGTTACATACAAAATAACATTCCCATGCATGGTTAAATCATAGTCAAGACTATGTGACTACTATTGAAACTAGCCAAATTTTGTGTGAAAGCAGCCTTATACAACAGTAATTTGTGCCTACAGTAGTACAATAGTATAGTTACCAGTGATGGTGGAAAGTAATGTAACCAACTTCCTCCCCTGTATGTTCAATTACACACTAACCTTTAAGAAAATCTTCACTGTAGTATATAGTAAAAATTTATGAGAAAATAAGAAATGGTAGCAAATGTGTACAAGAGAAATGCACTTGCCTGGATATGCCATTGCATCTTTTATTCCTTGAAGATCCTTCTTACTCCATTTTTGAACTTCTTCGTCCATTTTGTGTGCCTTGGCAGGATTCAATGCCCACAGGCAACCTTTACGCTGATTACTACCAGCCACTGTAATATTAATTTTTATTTAAATGTCTGCTAGCAAAAGAATCAACTACTAGACCATTAATACTGTACCATTAGAAAAGCTTCAAACATCTAGCTTTTCATCTTTTATACTTGACCATACCATAAAGTATATGCCTCTTTTGAAAACCCTATTAAATCTTTATGGCTATTACAAGGAAATGGGTAACAGCCATCTTGTACCTGGCATTTTATATTTATTCAACGACATGCATGTTTTACAAGGGAAGAGCTCTAACGTGTTTGCCTAGAAGACTGGCAATTAAGTTAAAAGAGCCATTACCAATTTGATCTAATTTACAAATGCTATTTTAAATATCGAGAGCTACTACATAGTAAGCAGCAGCTTCACACTGACCCCTAAGCAAGATGCATGATTTGGATATTCCCTATTACATGTACCTTTGTTTACCAAGCAGTTGGCACCTGGATGTCAATCAATTAAATAATGTTCTTCAAAATTATTGTATTAGGTTTAGACTAAGATCTGAAGAGGTAAAAAGTTAATAAAAATCACAAATTCTTCCTGTTTCCTTTGCTTTTAGTAAACAAAGAATGCTGGCTAGAGCTAGGTTCCATGTACCCTTTCCCCAAGCAATCAAACACCTGTCTATTGGTCTTGTACCCAACTGTTCACTTTTTTGGCCCTTAATGCTGTAATAAAATCAGTGCCATCAGTAATGGTATGAAATTAACAATAAAATTGTCCAAAACTAAAACTGGCTAAAGATGTATATGAAGGTATGAAATAATGTATGGGCATCTATTTTTTTTTAATTACAAAACATGACAAATTTAAGGTTTAAAAATGCATGCATCCCCTAGCATTGGCTTGAATTAGACATTCAGTGATGGTTACCTACTAAGGAAATAATATACTATTCAAAAGAGGTAAATTATGGTGACAGTCTATATATTCATTTGTCTGATTTAATTTGTAAAGCTTCATCTTCAGCTTACATTTATGTCAATAGTTATACAAATTGCATTACAATTATACAACGAAAAGATCAGGATGTACCCTTCTTTGTCACCAGCCTGTTTCCCCAATTACAGCACGCAATTTCCTCCAATTTGCTGTCTGTGCATTTCTGCCTGATCTAACATTTTGCCAAAATTTAATATTTGTTATTCTTGGTTACATTAACTTATATTTATCAATAACAGACAAGGGGGAAAAAATGGCTGGCCTACATTTGGCATTGCAAGTCATTTGATAGTGAAGTACCTTAGTGGAGTTTTTTTTTTTTTTTTCTTTTTTTATTGAAAGCTTAAAGCTGGAGGATTATTGCTGTGGCAGTGACTCAAACCCAAAAATGGGTTTACTAAATATTTTCAAGCCATCACGTCAGCCAGTCTTTGGCATGGGTACTGCATGAATGGCGGTCTGTTCATACATAACTGCCTGTACAAACAAGTTTATACTATACATTTAATAATCATTTGCATGCTTAAGCCTCTATGACAACCTATTAAGGGATATAGCAAATGCAAATGAACTTACCAACTGGTTTTTCAATCTTCTCAAAGCATTTGTTGAGACTAAGATTATGCCGAACCGAGTTCTTCCAACCATTAGGAGCTGTCCGGAAGTAGGGAAAATGTTCGCTGCAAAAACAAAAAAACAGCATAAAACTAAATTTGATGGAAAATTTACAGAATCACAAAGATGATGGTCTAGGTGCAATTTATGCATCGGTGATTTCACAGTCCTATTTTAAGCCAATTTCAATGCTTAATTTTTTACCCCAGTGAAAGGGTTTATTAAGATCAAAAAATTCCTATACAGCCTCTCCTCACTTACCGATGTACTCGTTTACTGACAACTCGGAGTTATGATGGGCTCTGATGAGTTGGTATTGTATGCTGTACAAGAACTTGGGTCACGAAAACGAGCATTGCAGCATCAAGCATCTCGATCTCCTTCCTACAGCCACTCAGTACACTAGCTTTCAGTCTCAAAGACTACACATTTGCACACATTTGTACTTTATTGTCCATCCCATAGTACAACTAATTAGAAGTGCAGCAGCACTTGGAAGATGAAACAGAGGAAAATGGAAGAATTACAAAAGTACACTGTAAAGGGGTTAGCTGGTGTGTTCATCTGTATGTTTACATTCTCTGTCTCTTACAGCAGCTTAAGAAATAATTCAACTCTGTGAACGAGCATGTTGATGGTAATAATCATAATTAATAATAATAAATAATCACTCTGGAGCTCTTTAACCCTTTCAGGGTTGGCAGGCCCTCTCCCAAACTTGTTCTCAGGGTCGGAAAAAAAAATTAATTTTCTTATGAAAAGATTTGCTTTTTCTAAATTTTATGGGCTAAAAAAAAAAAAAAACTTTGCCATCAATACTTACCGAGATATGGAGGTTTGAAGTTGACAAATTAACCCGCATACGGCAAGATTGCCAACTGCCGGTCACTCTGTAATCATTCATTTTGGTTTTTTTCCTACCTTTTTCTATTATTTTTCACTATTTTTTTTCTTTTCAACTAACTTTTATGGCCTGTGAGACCAACATGAGGACTATTTTGTAAATATTCACTCTTTCTGTACTACACAATCACTGCACAAACACTGTTGTCATTATATTGTTTACAAAACATGTTTACACAAACGAACAATAAAATGTTTATTACATTTTTTTTATATTAAATATACATATATACAGTTACTGGACATGTTCTTAGAAGTTCTGCAGCCTGTGGCAGTCTTTGAAACACAGTCATGCACAATGGTGTTTTACATTCCTCTCACATAAAACTAGTGTCTGAGTTGTTGTGGGCATTTTTTTTGTATGTGCACAGACATAACACCTCTTCCGAGCCTTTTTCTTGAAAGCAGTAGCAGGCAGTTTCATTAGGAAGTGATCACCATGCTTCAGAAGAGAAGGTAGTTGTTGATAACTTAGTGGGCAGTTTTCTATTGCAGTTGTTCCTTGGTACTTTATTATTTGTCTGATGACAAACAAAATTCGCCATATGGTGGTTTGTTTCTGGTCCTCATCTTTTACATACTATAAACATTGAGCATGAAAATGTCCAGAATATGGAAAAAGTTTTATGTACCACTTATACCTCTTGCGAACACAATCAGCAAACCCAGTCTGCATGTCACATTTGTCCACTGAATGCATATTGAAGGTGTAGTCAATCACAGCTGCAGGTTTTAGAATGGGTTCACTGCTCTCTCTATGCTGCCTGCTAGTGTCATTTCGTTAGGGTGAACCGACGATAACAGTGTGACATCTCGTTCGTCATGCCACCGAAATGCTATGTCATTGGCAGCAAACGCCTGCACCTCACCTCTGAGTGCCAACGTCGAACCTGGGCATATGTTTATGATTTCCACGCACTGTGCCACACACACCTTGTCATGTTCACTCGCAAGAAATCACCGAGTAAGGGGCTCATGTACCAGTTATCAGTATATAATATATGCCCCATGCCAAGATATGGTTCCATCATTGTTCTAAACCACATCACCAGAAGCACCCAGTAACTTCCTGGTATCTCACAATGTATTACTTTCAGTGTACACAATTATATCTAATACAAGACCACTGTAGCAATCACAAAGCACAAACAACTTTATACCAAAGCATTTCCTCTTGCTTGGTATGTACTGCTTGAATGACAGTCTTCCTTTGTACAGAATCAAAGACTCGTCAATAACAAGCTTCGTGAAGGAATAAAAATACTACACATTGAATTTCTGTTTCAGATATACAAACGCATTCCTAATCTTATATAACTTGTCGTTTCTGTCAGGCCTGGTTTTGTCCAAGAAGTGAAGCATACGTAATAGCAGCACAAATCGATTCACTCCTATCGCTGAAACCTGGGGTTGCAATCAGGCAGTCTGTCGACCAGTATTATTTGACACTGCTTATATACACATGGCATAAGCATTATTGTGGCAAACAAAAGATACATCTCGGCCACAGTTGTCTCCTTCCACTGGTGTAGGCGCAATTTTTTTGTGAAAGTAGTATTGTGTGTGCCATGGTGTAATCAAAGTATCTGTTGCTTTCCCTGACAATTTCCATCAGGGGTTTGTCAAAGAATAACTCGAAACATTTCAGTTCAGTGGCATTGTTACCAAGTGCACAAGATGGCGTATTCCACTTTGACTTTCATCAAAGTGATGGGGATTGGGAACAAAATAAGCAGCTTCCTGCCAATCTCAGGTGCAGTCTGCTGGTGGGTACTGGATACTGACAGGTGGTTGTGGAGGTTGGTGGCCTTTGTTGTAGTTCAGCTGAGTCAGCAGCATGGCCCACTGCTGGTGCCTCATGGCTGGCACCACCACCAACAGATGCATGCACATTTTCCATCCCAACTGCAACACTATCATTTTCATTTTCACTATCTGTTCCTGTTGTACAGCCACAGGATGTACTCCTTCCCCTTGGAATAACATATGGCACACTACCAGAGCCCATATACCGTCGTATATACTGACGCTTCACTGGAGAATATTCTACTTCACTCTTACTACTGGAACTGTTTTCAAGAGCTAGGAGTTCATATTCACTATCAACATTGCTCACATCTGAGTCCTGGATATGGGAAAATACGAGTTTCCTCTTTTGTTCTGGTACAACTGAATGTGAACAAGACGGCCCAGCACCAGAGGTGGAAGGTTGAGGGTCATCTGGATTTTCCTCACTATTACCAGTATTATGGTCATTAGTTTCGGTCACAACCTCATCAAAACCTTGAAACTCGTCTTCACTGACACTTCCATCTGTATTCGAACTGTCACTGGGGAACAAAAGTGTCCCAATTCGCCGAGGAGTGAGGAGTTTCTTACTGCGAGGCATGGTGAGCAAGGTGTACTAAAATGGCATTCCCACAATGCATTACTGGGTCCCTCAATTTTTTCCTACCACACACACACTGACCACTCAAATCCATTCTCTCATATCTAGGCCTACCAGCCATTTCCCACTTAATTTGAAGTTGTTAGAATTTACACGTGCTAGTACGGCACCAACCTTGAAAGGGTTAAATGTCATACGTATTTCGTATAGGTTTGGTAGCCGACTCCAGAGCTATTATTATTATTTATTAAGACATCCTCTCCTCACTTAGCGACGTACAGTGGAGCCTCCCTTTTCGTCATTAATCCATTCCAGAGAGATTGGCAAAAACTGAAACCATTTTCCCCATAAGAAATAATGTAAACCCAATTAATCCATTCCAGACACCCAAAAGTATTAACAAAAAATACATTTTATAGAGAATAAATATAGTTTTACATACAGAAAACAAGGACTTAGGTATCAAAGCCCTATCTAGGGTTACTTACCTTCTTTGTCTTTTACTGGCACTAGGACTAACTTGAGTCACTGCACACGTCACACAAAAATACAGTGGACCCCCGGTTAACGATATTTTTTCATTCCAGAAGTATGTTCAGGTGCCAGTACTGACCGAATTTGTTCCCATAAGGAATATTGTGAAGTAGATTAGTCCATTTCAGACCCCTAAACATACACGTACAAATGCACTTACATATATACACTCACATAATTGGTCACATTGGGAGGTGATCGTTAAGCGGGGGTCCGCTGTAATCTGTCCAGAGAGCTCTGTTTCTGGCATCTCTTAAGATTTGTCCAAAATGAGAGAAGGCACTATCATTGAACATGTTGAAGACATGGCTTGCAACAGTTTTGTTAGGGTGATAATACTCCACAAAACTTTGCACTTCACTCCACTTGGTACAAATGTCCTTAACCCTTTGAGGGTTTCGGACGTACTAGTACGGCTTACGACCCAGGGTTTTTGACGTACTAGTACGCCTAAATTCTAGCGCCCTCAAATCTAGTGGGAGAAAGCTGATAGGCCTCCATATGAAAGAATGGGTCTATGTGGTCAGTGTGCACGGTATAAAAAAATCCTGCAGCACACAGTGCATAATGAGAAAAAAAACTGACCGTTTTTTTTTTGGAATAAAACAGCGACTTTGCACTCTATTTTCGTATGGTATTTATTGTTGTATTCTAGTTTTCTTGGTCTCATTTTATAGAATGGAAGGCATATCATAGAAATTGAGATGATTTTGACTGGTTTTACAATGAAAAGTACCTTGAAATTGAGCTCAAAGTAGCAGAAATGTTTGATTTTTACCAAAGTTCAAAAGTAAACAAATCATGCCAAGCGTCCAATACACGTCAACTGGCGAGTCTAATATTCTTTTGCAAGTGCGCCAATATGATTCATACCATTTTTTACACTAATGCAGTAGTCTGCATAACAGTAAATCTTCTATTTTTTGTGAGAATAAAAATTCAAAGTGGAAAGCAAAAGAATGTAAGAGGGGCCTTGAGACATGACTAATGAACAGAGGAAATGTCATTTTAGTGCCAGGAATGTATTTCTTGTTTGTTCTGGACCCTATTCGGAAATTGGCATCTTTTGAAATTTGTTTGAAATTGGCAAAATTGCTAAATTCTGACCACTGTACTGGATAGTTGAAATTGGTAAATGGGTGGTTTCTTGCACTCATTCAATAGAAAAAATGGAGTTCTAGCGAAATATTTATGGTTTTTGTCGACTAGTACAGTGGAACTGGCCAAAAATGGGGCTCAAAGTGGGCAAAATCGCCGATCCGTAAACATTGTCAAGACCGCTAACTTTGCGAGAGCATAATTCCGTAAGTTTCCCATCAAATTTCATATTTTTTGGTGTCATTATGATCGGGAAAAGATTCTCTATCTTTTCATAAGAATTTTTTTTTTTTTTTAATTTGGCCGACCCTGAGAACGAGTCTCGGAGAGGGCCTGTCGACCCTCAAAGGGTTAATCACTGAAGAAGGCACCTTCTCCCCTCTCTTCCTACTCCTCTGAAGCAATTTCCTCAGCTGTGATCTGTTGCTGTTCCAGTTAAAGGTCTTGCAGCTCTTCAGTGGTTAGCTCTTCCCTGTGGTCCTCCACCAACTCTTCCACATCCTGGCCACTCAAACCCTTCAAAATCCTTCTCTTGGACACATTCTGGTCAAAATTTTCTCCAAGCAGAGTTCATCATCCTGGAAGTCACTCCCTGCCTGAAGGGTAACTACAGAAGACCAATCGCTCTTATCCTATGCAAAGACCGAAAAAAAAAATTATTTTCTCAATTTCACCCCCCTCCCCCAAGTAATTAGCTATGCGCGCATTTCCTGGAAGATCTTGGAAGCAAGTTTTTGACCTATTTCATGTTGTATCACTGTTAATAATGAACGGACTGAAAGAATTTTCACAGCAAACAAAACTAAATGTTAATTTCGGGTGGTGACATTTCTGTAGTAACAGTAAGGGGCGATTCCTCGATTAGTGACGAATAAGTTTACTGAAGTGGTCTTAGGAACGGATCTCCGTTGGTAAGTGAGGAGATGCTGTATATCCAAGCTATTTAGCTACTACAATAGTCACAAACTCAAGAAACAGATGGGCAGAAATTTTTTAAAGCTAAGTAAATAGATTTGTAGCAAGATTAATAGTTCCTTACGAAAATGTTATCTGAAATCTACACATCAGCGAGAATAAAGAGCAGAAGATAAATAGTGGATGAGAGATTTTAAAGTTGAAAATGTCACCTGCAGTGCCACAAAGCTCTGTACTTGACCTCATAATTTTCTTGATAAATTTAAATGACATGCTAAAAGAAAATGTTCGCAGATACACTGAACCTAGCAAAATAAATACTACTAAACCTCTGAGAGAAGACTAGAGGAGCAAAATGAGTGACAGATGATTAAATTTAACGAGGGTATGTGCCATGCCCAGACTGAAGTCCTGGAAGAGGAAGGACAGTGCCTGCACTTAGGAGGGGGAGGGGAAGGTTAGTCAGAAGGTAATCTAAATGTGATGTCAGGACACTAATAATAAAATGAACGCTGGTGAATGTCTTTTGGATCACAGCGTGGTGGGAGATAGCCAACGAGTTAAAATAAGTGCCATGTACAGAAATGTTAAATTACTAACAGGCCCCATTGAAGAAAAATTAATAAAATATCAAAGACATCATTTGAAGAGATCACTAGAAACTTATGCCATATTGGTAAACTTTAAAATATCCTTTACATATATGGATATCAAATGAGTAACAAAGAATAATTGGATATCACATTGGAGGGAGGGAGTATGGAAGAAGTGAATGTGTTCAGATATTTGGGAGTAGATTTGTCAGCAGATGGGTTTATGAAGGATGAGGTTAATCACTGCAATGATGAAGGGAAAAAGGCAAGTGGTGTATTGAGGTATGTAGAGAGAGAGAGAGAGAGAGAGAGAGAGAGAGAGAGAGAGAGAGAGAGAGAGAGAGAGAGAGAGAGAGAGACAGAGAGGAGAGACAGAGAGAGAGGAGAGAGAGAGCAGAGAGAGAGAGACAGAAGAAGAGAGAGAGAAGAGACAGAGAGAGAGACAGAGACAGAGAGAGAGAGAGACAGAGAAGAGAGACAGAGAGAACAGAGACAGAGAGAGAGAGAGAGAGAGAGAGACAGAGAGAGAGACAGAGAAGAGACAGAGAGAGACAGAGAGAAGAGAGACAGAGAGGACAGAGAGAGAACAGAGACAGAGAGAGAGAGAGAGAGACAGAGAGAGACAGAGACAGAGAGAGACAGAGAGAGACAGAGACAGAGAGAGACAGAGAGAGACAGAGAGAGACAGAGAGACAGAGAGAGAGAGAGAGAGAGAGAGAGAAGAGAGAGAGAGAGAGAGAAGAGAGAGAAGAGAGAGAAGAGAGAGAGAGAGAGAGAGAGAGAGAGAGAGAGAGAGAGAGAGAGAGAGAGAGAGAGAGAGAGAAAACTATCCATGGAGGCAAAGAAGGAAATGTACAAGAGAGTGAAGCATGGGTTGTGAATAACAAAAAAGGCACAATACCGTGACTGGAATGATACACAAATAACCCGCACATAGAAGAGAAGCTTACGACGACGTTTCGGTCCAACTTGGACCATTTACAAAGTCACACTAACGAAAAGGAGAGCAGGATGGGTATATATAGGCAGGAGGTAGGTGGTGGACTGGAGGACAGGAGGGTCAGGGAAGACATGATAATGACATATAAAAACACTGTATGGAATAAATAAGATGGACAGAGACAGGATGTTCCAGAGGGGACACAGAAACAAGGGGTCACAACTGGAAGCTGAGGACTCAGACGAGTCGCAGGGATGCTTGGAAGTATTTCTTCAGAGTTGTCAGGAAGTGGAATAGCCTAGCAAGTGATGTAGTGGAGGCAGGAACCATACATAGCTTTAAGACGAGGTATGAAAAAGCTCAGGAAGCAGAGAGGACCTAGTAGCTATTGCGACCACTGAATGGGTCACAATGTATATAATGTATATTACCTGTTCATATAATTTTATATTGCTTATATTTGCAATATTAGCTAAATTGTAAATATATTGCTTTATATTTATATTATTAGGTAGGATGTAACATTTATATATTATTCAGTGCTCATAGTTCGAGTGTTAAGTAGCTGACAGCATTGTCTAACTACTGTATTATCGTTTCGCTCGTTACATTGCCAGCTTCTCTGTGTTGCTGGGCAGCAGCAGTCCACGGAGAGTCACGCGATTGGGGGGGGGGGGGGGGTCACACCTCACCTGGAGAGTAGTCTGCCTGGCCTGCTCTCATTATTGTCTGTTGGACGTTGTTTCTAACAAGAGGTCCCACACCAGCTCTCCCTTGTGGGCCCTTGTTGGAAGATCGTCTCTGTCGCTTTCTTGTTGTTGGTTCTGTATAACTCTGTTCACAGAACATAGTCTAGACTTAGTGATTTTCGACGTTGTACTGAGGTTGCGTGTCGCATAGACACTGAGAAACTCAGGTCCTGAGCTGTAGCTTCTGACCTAATTTGTACTGGTATCTGTGCAATGTCACAGTCGGGGATTTTCTAATGCTGAACTTAGATTCAGTAGTATGGGAGTTTTGTGGAGGATCTGCAGATGGTCCCTACCTAGTGTCGTTATATTATCTCCTTGTTCCTGATTCTGTGCCGCTGTTGCTTGTTATATTGCTGTTCGGCTTAAGTCGCTTTATTGCTCAAGCAAGCTGTTCTGATTGCCAGGTTGGTCAAGAAGTTAGTTTATGAGAGGACTTTTAGTCAGTCACTGACTAAGTCTAGTCGAGTCTTGAGACATTGCGAACTACTTAGAGCACTTACAAATATATACAAGTAAGTTTGTGTGCATTATGTTATTAAATGTTAACAGTGTACCAGACAGTACTTAAAAGCCATAAAGATGTGATATGAGCCTTCAGCTCGATACTACTATATACGAGAGAAGTCTAGGAACTTGTATCCTATATTATATTCAATTGATTACTATAATTTACCTTGATAATATACGCCTAGACAACTTAATTGTTAATAAACTTGTTAAATTTTAATTTCTTTAGTTAGTAGCCTACCAGTTGTAATCCTGAAGCACTATTGTATCTTAGTAAATTCTAATGGATAATTGGACCAGGATACTGACTACTTGTTGCAAAAACCCAGTAGCAGGCTGGTTGCTAGAGGGGCAGTCCTTTCTAGTATTCACTGGAGATCTCTATCATTATTAGAAAATCGCGTTTTTTGTAACAGCGATCAGTGAAGAGGTGGGGCCAGGAGCCGAGTCTCGACCCCTGCAACCACAGTTAGGCAAGTACACACACACGTGCACCCGCACACACATTCATTTTACCTCATTTACTCACCTCTCACCCTAAATTGACCCCAAATCCTGAAGCGTGTCACAAAAGTCGAAAAAAGTATCTTTTTCTTATGAAATTACAGAGAATCTTTTCCCGGTGGTAATGACACCAAAAGTACAAAATTTAATGAAAAACTTATGGAATTACGCTCTCGCAAAATTAGCGATATATACGCATCAGTGATTTTGCCCACTTTGAGCCCTATTTTCGGCCAATTCCATTGTTCCAATTGACCAAACTCATTGCTATTTCTTTAGAACTCCATTTGTTCTATCGACAGTACAAGAAACTGCCTATTTACTGATTTCAACTACCCAATAGTGGTCAGAAATTAGCAATTTGGCCAATTTCATGCAAATTAAAAAGCATGCCAATTTCAAAATAGGGTCCAAAATAAACAATGCAGACATTCCTGGCACTAAAATAACATTTTCTCTGTTCATTAGTCATGTCTCCAGGCCCCTCTTACATTACTCTTGCTTTCTATTTCAAATTTTTATTCACACAAAAAGTAGACGACTTACATTATAAAGACTACTGCATTACTGTAATAACTATAAATAATGTCAACCCATTCGTGACTGTGTATTAGAATAGCTAGTTGGACACTTATTGGACAGTGACGTCATTTATTTACTCTTGAACATCAGCAAAAATCAAACATTTCCACTACTTTGAGCTCAATTTCAAGGTCCTTTTCATCGTGAAACCATTCAAAATCATCTCTATTTCTGTAACATGTCTTCCATTCTATCAAATAAGACCAAAAAAAAAACAAGAATGCAACCATAAATATGTGAAAATACACCTCAAAGTCAGCGTTTTAATAATAAAAAAAAGACAGTCGGAGTTTCTCATTATGCACTGCATGCTGCAGGATTTTTTTTTATACTGAGCACACTGACCAAACAGACCCATTCTCTCACGTGTGGGCCTACCAGCTTTCTCCCGCTTAATTTGAGGCCGCTAGAATTTTTGGTGTATTAATACGTCACCAACACTGGCTCTTGAGACGTGTTTGTGTGTATATAGTATATGACACCGACAGTCAAAGGTTAAAGATTACAAATATTTTAAGTAATGAGTGTTTTTAATGCCTAGTTCTATTGCTAACTTAATATATGTTAATATAAACTTATCTGGCATTTATATGCCTTAAAGGGTAAAAAAATGGCATTCTGCTTTCTGGCAGCAGCCTGGAACCTAACTTGCCGTGTATGTGGGGGCCCTACTGTAAATGGTTAACACCAGGACAAAAGCTTTAAATTATTAATCATCATGAGGGAGCATTGTATGCTAAAATAGCAAATCTTCACAAAGCGATAAAAGAAAATAGCGATTAAGGGAAAACTTTATTACCACAGAAAAATTTTGGTACCTATTAACCGTGCTATGCAAGGTAATCCTGTACACACATTACAATCAAAACTAAGTGCTAAATCCACAAGTGTCCAGTATATACATAGGTATACTTTAATAGGTACACATTCTAGTTCTGGTTAGGTCCTCTCCCCCCTCCTTTTGCCTCCCAGAACCTGAATTCTTCATTGCATGGATTCAACAAGATGCTGGAAACTATTCCTTAGATTTTGATCCATGTTGACGTGGTACCACAGTTGCTGATCTGTCTGCTGCAAATCTCCCATTCCACTACACTCCAAAGGATTACATAAAATTCTGCCTACCATATGCATACTTTGATCCTGTGCCCACTGTAACCTCTGTTTACTGTTCTTAATAGCAGAAACCGGCATGGTAGTCTGCTGCTGAACCCATTCACTTCAAATTTCGAAGTTTTGTGTTGTATTTTCTGCATACCACTGTTTTAATGCATGGTTATTCGAGTTACAATCACATTCCACCAGTTTAGCCATTCTCTGACCTTCATTAACAAGCTCGCTGGAAGAGTTTTTCACACCATTCTCAGTAAACTCTCGAGACCGTTCCTCACGAAATTATTAGATCAGCGGTTTCTGAGAACTTAAACCACCACATCTGGCACCAACAATCATTTCACGGTCAGTCACTTTGCTCAAATTTATTCATTCTGATGTTTTGTCTGAACAACAACCTCTTGACTGTCTGCATTCTTTTAGGCACTAAAGTGCTGCTACTTGATTGGCTGGTTATGTTTGTATTAACGAGGTGTACCTAATAAAGTGGCCACTGAGTATATATATAATTTTATAAGAAACCCATGTCAGTCATTATAGAGGCTGGGCTAAGATTTAGCGCTTACCCCTTACCAACTTAAAATAGATAATAACTAGTTACGATGCTTACAAGAGATATATATCATAATCTACACTGGAAAATCCTAGAAGGGATGGTCCCGAATCTGCACACATATCACTCCCTACGAAAGTAGGGACTGGGCAGGCGATGCAAAATACCCCCCCCCCCCAATGAAAAGTAGGGGCGCCATTGGTACACTAAGAGAAAACACCATAAGTGTCCGGGGGCCTAAGACTGTTCAACAGCCTCCAACCAGGCAGAAGGGGAATTACCAATAGGCCCCTAGTTGCCTTCAAAAGGGAGCTGGACAGATACTTGAAGTCGGTGCCGGATCAACCAGGCTCTGGTTCGTACGTTGGACTACGTGCGGCCAGCAGTAACAGCCTGGTTGATCAGGCCCTGATTCCACCAGGCGGCCTGGTCGTGGACCAGGACGTGGGGGCGTTGATCCCCGGAATACTCTCCAGGTAGACTCCAGGTACCATAGTAATACTGACCAAGCAGCATTCACTATTGCAAGATATTTCTTTTAAAAAAACTGTACACTGAATTTCAATCTTTAAACAATATCCAATCTTTTATTAAAATTCATTATAATCTTTATAATTAGTCAAGGGAGCTAGCTTAGAAAAAATGCATGCATCTGAAGACATTGATCGTGATTCAGCCTTTTGCTGTTCTCTACGAACGACTAACCATTTTATTATAAATCGCCAAACGATAAAGACAACATGCATTTCCCTTGTATATACAACAGCACGATAAAAAAAATCTAGGGCATTCATTATAGCGGGGTTCCATATGCGGAGGGTTGAGGGGATTGGTATCGGAGTGGGAGGGGGGGGGGAGTAGAGGTGCTGTGTACGAACTGGTCACTATAGTTTTATTGATCCACCACTACACAGAACGCTTATCAAAAACGTCCTATTTCAATGTACACATACCACAAAACTTGTGAATATACATGAACAATAAGAATAAGCTATGTAAAAAGTGGAAACGAGGCGGCATGGTGACAAGATCACCATGCGTAAAGAGGATGGAAATGAACTAACGAGAAGCGTGCACACGAGAAAGTGCGAAAACAAAAGATCAGAATACATAAAACAGTAATTACGCTAAAACTAATAACTATGGAAATACAGACGAAAATTATGAGTTCAGAAAGGCCTTGAATCTACCAAGTCCACTAAAAAAAAATGGGGAGGGAGGTGTTATATAATAGACAACGCCAATGATAACTTTACATGATATAAATTGGGAGGGGAAGAGATGCAGTTAAACCCGTAGAGGTCCTACAACGCCTGGGGGAACAGTAGGCAATCAGGTTCGATCCAAGGAAGATGTGGTTATGTCCAAATCCTTGGAGCAAGAGGAAAAGGAGGTAAAATTAGAGGTGGAGGAGAGGAGCGAGATAGGAAAGGCGGGCAGCGAGCAGCTGGCGGGTACAGCCGTTATCACAAGGGAAGCCACATGGTTCAGCCCAGCTGTACGCTGATCGGTTGTAGAGTAACTCACTAAACCATCTGCTAGAGTACACTGTACGCTGATCTGTTTTAGAATAACTCACTAAACCATCTGCAAGAGTACAGGCAATCTACAAACAATTATATTTCGCATTCCTGAAGTTACCTACTCCAGAGCGAGACTTAAAAATTTAATGGTTCTAACAACCATCTCTACCATTTTTTTTTTCTTTCAAAATACTGCTTTACAGGAAGCATTGTGTTGCTAGACTCCACATTAATTTTCCATAAAAAGAAGAGCATGCAAGCCCAGTTATGTATTTTCATGTGGATTAAACTTCACTGTTGATAAATTAACTAAATGGTGTGCCGCCGACAGTCTTTAATAAACAAGCTTGATCAAGAGCCAACTAACGTTGTAACTAACAATATTAGTATTAAGTATTATAACAGTGAACTCTAAATTCATTACTAGCAAAACTAAAACGGTTTACTAGAGTACTGCTCAAAAATGTCATCTTGTAAAATGACAACACTATCAAACAAATATCCAACTGAAAATGCCAACCTCAAGGTCTGATCTTGTCATTGCAAGTTTCGTCAGCTCGAATTTTCTCTTAAAATGGTTACCAGGGCAACTATGACAAACAAAAGGTTTATGTATCATAGGATGTAAATTACGTACTGCCCACAATAAAAAAAATGTTTTAATGCACTATTTGCTAGGATCTTCATCAAGTTATGATACTTTATACAAGATCTTAACATCAAATTGCATAGCAGTTTTTCCCCTGGGTGTGATCCATAATCTCTTATACATACATGTGTATAGGACAATAACAACTGGTACTATACCAGTTTTTATTGATATGGACATGGACAGGTTGGGTCACCGTTGGTAGTAAGCAAACTTGCCCTGGATTAAACCCGTGATCTTTCTTGGAAAATCTTGGAAGGAATGGTCCCAAATCTGCACACAGAAATCACTCCCTACGAAAGTAAAAGACTGGGCAGGCGATGCAAAATGCCGCCAATAAAAAGTAGGGGCGCCATTGGTACACTAAGAGAAAACACCATAAGTGTCCGGGGCCCAAAACTGTTCAACAGCCTCCCATCAAGCATTAGGGGAATTGCCAATAAACCCCTGGCTGCCTTCAAGAGAGCTGGACAGATACCTAAAGTCGGTGCCGGATCAGCCGGGCTGTGGCTCGTACGTCGGACTGCGTGCGGCCAGCAGTAACAGCCTAGTTGATCAGGCCCTGATCCATCGGAAGGCCTGGTCGTGGACCGGGCCGCGGGGGCGTTGATCCCCGGAATAACCTCCAGGTAACCCAGCTGTAGCTCACCACTGAGCTACTAGTCACTCCATTGCCTTTACTAGCGAACTCTCCCAATAAAGTGCTATCCCCAGCTTAACGCAGCCACACAATGAGTCAGCGTTTTCACTCGGCATTGTACACTGAAAACTTACAATGAATGTAACACAGATCAATACTTACACTGAATGTAACACAGATCAATACTTTAAGGAAAACGGGTGGGTCCTTTTATTCTTTACGTTCAAGAATAAGCTTTGCCTCACGTATATCACACAACAAATGCACCAATAACAGTATGTTAATCCCTGATCTATCAATTAAAGCAGTCTTTGTTGGTGCACAGGTGAAATACACCCTGAATGAGAAAGTGGAGAGGCTTGAAGCTTACAATACTATTTACACTAAGCTTTACTTCCAGCTCGACCAGTGGGTCGATGGTTGCCTGTGGCAAGTGATGAAATATATCCTAATTCACAATAGTCAATTTCACGGATCCTACAAACAATGCATCCCCTCTCAAACTTCATCTTCGTCAATTTTCTTGGTGCAAGAAGTCTTGCTAGAAATAGTAAGGTTTGTGAGGAGTCTACCTGGAGGGTATTCTGGGGATCAACGCCCCCGCAGCCTGGCCGTGGTTGATCAGGGCCTGATCAACCAGGCTGTTACTGCTAGCCGCACGCAGTCCAACGTACGAACCACAGCCCGGCACCGACTTTAGGTATCTGTTCAGCTCCCTCTTGAAGGCAGCCAGGGGCCTATTGGTAATTACCCTTATACTTGGTAGGGGGCTGTTGAACAATCTTGGACCCTCGACACTTATGGTGTTTTCTCTTAGTGTACCAATGGCGCCCCTACTTTTAATTGGGGGTATTTTGCATCGCCTGCCTAGTCTTTTACTTTCGTAGGGAGTGATTTGTGTGCAGATTCGGGACCATTCCTTCTTGGATTTTCCAAGTGTAGATTATGATATACATATCTCTCCTGCGTTCCAGCGAGTACAAGTCAAGTGCTTCCAAGCGTTCCCAGTAGTTAAGGTGCTTAATAGAACTTATACGTGCAGTAAAGGTTCTCCGAGTCTGTACACACTATATCTGCAATTTCACCTGCTTTGAACGGAGATGTTAATGTACAGCAGTATTCCAGCCTAGAGAGAACAAGTGATTTGAAAAGGAACATCACTGGCTTGGCATCTCGTTTTGAACGTTCTCATTATCCATCCTATCATTTTCTTTGCAGTTGTGATCGTGGCACTGTTGTGATCCTTGAAAGGGAGATCCTCAGACATTACCACTCCCAGGTCCCTTACATTATTTTTTCGTTCTATTGTATGGCCAGAGTTTGTAGTATACTCTGTTCTAGTTATCTCCTCCGGTTTTCCATAACTGAGTAGTTGGAATTTGTCCTCATTGAACATCATATTGTTTTCCGTTGCCCACTGGAAAACTTGGTTTATATCTTCTTGGAGGTTAACCGTGTCCTCAATAGACGAGTCTCGTGTAGATCCTAGTATCGTCTGCAAAGGATGACACGGTACTGTGGATTACATATATCTCTGTCTATGTCTGATATGAGGATGAGGAACAGGACAGGGGTAAATACTGTGCCTTGTGGAACAGAGTTTTTCACTATGGCAACTTCCGATTTAACTCTGTTGACCACTACCGAGTTCGATTGGTTAGGAAGGTGAAGATCCATCTCCCCACTTTGCCAGTTATTCATTTAGCACGTATTTTGTGCACAATTACGCCATGATCGCACTTGTCAAACGCTTTTGCAAAGTCTGTGTATATTACATCTGCATTCTGTTTCTCTTCCAGTGCATCCAAGACCATATCATAGTGGTCCAGTAGTTGTGAGAGGCAGGAGCGACCTGCCCTGAACCCATGTTGCCCTGGATTGTGCAGTTTTTGGGAATCCAGGTGGTTTGCAATCATGCTTCTTAGCACTCTTTCAAAGATTTTTATGATGTGGGACGTTAGAGCTATTGGTCTATAGTTCTTAGCTAATGCTTTGCTGCTACCTTTATGGTGTGGGACTATATCCATTGTTTTGAGAGACTGAAATTTCACCCATGTCTAAGCTCCTTCTCCATAGTATACTTAGGGCACATGAAAGGGGTTTCTTGCAGTTTTTAATGAACACAGTTCCACGAGTCTGGGCCTGGGGCTGAGTGCACGGGCATGTTGTCAATGGCTTTTCAAAGTCTATCGGAGTTAGGGTAATGTCAGAAATTTGGCATACATTCATGGATTTTAGAGGCTCATTCATGAAGAAATCATTTGGATTGTCGATCTTCAGACTGATTAGTGGCTCACTAAACAGTCAATACTGGGATTTCAGTATTGCACTCATTTCCTTGTTGTCATCTGTGCAAGTCCCATCCTGTCTGAGCAAGGCCCCGATACTATATGTGGCATTTGCCTTGTTTTTGGCATATGAAAAGAAATATTTTGGATTTTTCAACTTCACTAATTGCTTTAAGCTCCTGCCTCTCCTGGTTCCTGTAAGTCCTTTAACTTAAGTTCAATACTTTCCGCTTCCTGGTCAGCACTTCCTTCCGTGTATTAGATAACCTAGCGTTCCTGAGGAGCTCAGCGATTCTTCGTCGTCTTCTGTAGAGGGAGCATCTTTCCCTCTCCAGTTTACTCCTGCTCTTCTTTCTTAGGGGAATATGCCTAGAACATACTTCAGGTGCCAGGAAGTTGATCCTTTCAAGGCATAGTTTGGATCCATGTTATTTAAGACATCTTCCCAACATGTTTCATTTAAGACATGGTTTACCTGGTCCCAGTTGATGTTCTTGTTGTTGAAGTTGTATTTTGTGAAGATACCTTCACAGATGCATGCATTTTGCTGATCAGGACCCCTGTGCATGCAAGTCTGAACTTCGATTAGATTGTGATCGGAATTTGTTGTTCTTTTTATATTACGTCTCTTACCAGGTCATTATTTGTGAAGATAAGGTCAAATGTTTTTTCTAGTCTTGTTGGCTCCACTATCTGCTGACTTAAGGGGAGGGGGATCATTGGAGCTACTGCAGCATAGAAAAACATGTTTCTTCAGTAAAACATTGTATGCTTCATGAACACAAGACCTACTCCTAACATTCACAATTCCAGAGATGAACAAAAAACCACTAACAATCCTAATGCCAATAAGCATTTGTATAGCTAACAAATGCCCATGAGGATATATAAAAAAAAAAAAATTCATACCCCCAGGTATTCCATGTTGTTAATAATTCAGCAACTGTAAATACCTTTGGCGAATTCCAAGAGATGTTCCACTACAAGACCCCAGCCATGGGCCAGGCTCATCTGGTGCCTGCCTGGTCAACCAGGCTGTTGCTGGCCTGCAGCCCCACATATCCACCACAGCGTGGTTGATCTGGCACCTGGTCAAGATACTTTTACAGTTTCCTCTAAGATTTTACACTTCCCAGCAGTTTTTGATACCTCCCGGCAAGATATTGAATAACCTGGGACCATGAATGTTGATAGTGTTCTCTTATTGTGCCCACTGCACAATAAGAGAACACTATCACTGGGTTTCCCTTGCACTTCCATCTCTCAATCCCGTATGTTATGGCAGTGTACATTATTATTATTATTATTATAATCAAAAAGAAGCGCTAAGCCACAAGGACTATACAGCTATGGCAGTGTACAGATTTGGGACAAGGCCCTTAAGCACCTTCCAGGTATATATTATCGTGCATCTCTCCCCTCCAGTGAGAACATTAAGACTGGCATTTCCAGTAATTTAAATGCTTTATTGGCTCTGTGGGCCATTAACAATATTTGTTCCAGCCCTGATATTTCTGCCTTGAATGGGACTGTCCAAACTGAGAAATATTCAAAACAAGGAGCATGAGAGATTTAAAGTTTCATCACTGGCACTATTTCCCTTGTTTTGAAGGTTCTCATTACCCACCCCATCATCCTCCTCCTCTCTCTCAAGACCGGTCTTATTTTCTTTGAAAGAAGAGTCATGTTGTGCAAGACAGGTATACAATACCGACAAGATCAAAGTTAAGACACTTGTGCAACATCTGGTTATCTTTATTGTAGACGTTTCACCATCCAGTGGCTTTATCAATACAGATTCTTGGACACAAGAAAACAGAAGAACTATATACAAAAGTTGAGGTAATCAGTCCCTTAGCCTTGAATGTGGTGTTCAGAAAACCGTGGTCGTAGAGATTCTGAAGCACAGGCAAGGAGACTGGTGCTTATATAGGCGTCAGTGAATAGGGACGTGTAGCAGACGAGGGCATAGTCACTGATAGGCGGGATTCCCCAGTGGAAGTAGGTCCTACCCAAACTGATGGGTTAGTTGCAGTAACCATGAAGAAGGTCACGTAGATGTCCTCTGAACAAATATTCCATGATGTTGCAGTGCCTGACAAGTTGTGCAAGACAAGTATACAATACCGACAAGATGAAAATTAAGACTTGTGCAACATCTGGTTATCTTTATTGTAGATGTCCCTATTCACTGATGCCTATACGTATAAGCGCCAGTCTCCTTGCCTGTGCTTCGGAATCTCTACAACCACGGTGCTCTAAACACCACCTCCAAGGCTGAGGGACTGATTACCTCATCTTTTGTATATAGTTCTTCTGTTTTCTTATTATGTCCAAGAATCTGTATTGATAAAGCCACTGGATGGCGAAACGTCTACAATAAAGATAACCAGATGTTGCACAAGTGCTTTAACTTTCATCAAAGAAGGGTCAGCCAATGTAATTATTCAAGTCTTTCAAGTGTTCCTTTCATTATATTTGATGATCCTTTGGAGCTTTATAGTGTTTCTTTTTAGTTCTTCATTCTTTCCATACCTAAGCAGCTGAAACTTATCACCGGTGAATATCAAGTTCTCCACTGTCCACTGGAAAATCCTGCTTATATCTTCCTGTAATTTTTTTGGTATCTGCTACCAAAGTGACTCGTGCTTATTTAACCCTTTGAGGGTCGACAGGCCCTCTCCGAAACTCGTTCTCAGGGTCGGCCAAATTTCAAAAAAAAAAAAAAAAAAATTTTTCTTATGAAAAAATAGAGTATTTTTTTCTAAACATTATAGGCTAAACAAAAAAATTTTAACGTCAATACTTACCGAGATATGGAGGTGTGAAATTTGCCAAAATTGAACAACATATGGTAACATCGCCGACTGCCGTCACCCGGTATTTTTCTATTTACTTTATGTACTATTTTCAATTATTTTTCAATTTTTCTTTTTCTGAGTAACTTTTATGGCCTCTGAGGCCAACATGATCAGTATTTTGTAAGTTATTTCTTTTTCAATACTACACAATAAGGGCATAAACACTGTTGTCATTATTTTGTTTACAGAAAATATTTACACAAACAAACAATATGAAATGTTGTTTATTACTATTTTTCTATATTTTATATACACATATACAGTCACAGGGAATGTTTCTAGAAGTTCTGCAGCCTGTGGAACTCTTTGAAACATTGTGTCATGCACAGTGGAGTTTTGCACTCCTCACACAAAACGAGTGTCTCTGCGTTGCTGTGGGCGTTTTTTTGTATGTGAACAGACGTAACACCTCTTCTGAGCCTTTTTCTTCAAAGCAGTAGCAGGCAGTTTTACCAGGAAGTGATCACCATGCTTCAGACGAGCAGGTAGTTGTTGATAATTTGGTGGGCGGTCAATTGCAGGTGCTGTTCCTTGGTACTTGAATACTATTTGTCTGATGACAGACGAACAGAATTCGCCGTACTGTGGTTTGTTTCTCGTGCTCATCTTATACATATTATAAGCATTGAGCATGGAAATGTCCAGAAGATGGAAAAACAGTTTGATGTACCACTTATAACTCTTGCGAACACAATCAGCAAACCCAATCTGCATGTCACATTTGTCCACTGAACGCATGTTGAAGGTGTAATCAATCACAGCTGCAGGTTTTAGAATGGGTTCATTTCTCTCTCTATGCTGCCTGCCACTGTCTGCCATTTCATTAGGGTGAATTGATGACAACAGTGTGACATCTCGTTTGTCATGCCACCGAAATGCCATGTCATTGGCAGCAAACGCCTGCACCTCACCTCTACGAGTGCCAGCGTCAAACCTGGGCATATGTTTTCGATTTGCACGCACTGTGCCACACACATCTGTCATGTTCACTCGCAAAAATCACTGAGTGAGGGGCTTGTGTACCAGTTATCTGTATATAATATATGCCCCTTACCAAGGTATGGTTCTATCATTGTTCGAACCACATCACCTGAGATGCCCAATAACTTCCTGGTATTTTGCAATGTATAACTTCCAGTGTACACAATAATATCCAATACCAGACCACTGTAACAATCACAAAGCACAAACAACTTTATACCAAAGCGTTTCCTCTTGCTTGGTATGTACTGCTTGAAGAGAGTCTTCCTTTGAACAGAATCAAAGACTCGTCAATTACAAGCTTCCTGAAGGGATAAAAATGCGTACTGAATTTCTGTTTCAGATACACAAACACATTCCTAATCTTATATAACCTGTCAGTTCTGTCAGGCCTGGTTTTATCCGAGAAGTGAAGCATACGTAACATTAGCACAAATCGATTCACTGGCATTATATCACTGAAACCTGGTGTTGCAATCAGGGGGTCTGTTGACCAGTATGATTTCACTTTGTGCTTATACACATGTGGCATAAGCATTATTGTGGCAAAGAAAAGATACATCTCAGCCACAGTTGCCTCCTTCCATTGGTGTAGACGTGATTTTGGTGAAAGTAATGCGTTTGCCATGGTGTACTCGTAGTATGTGTTGCTTTCCATGACAATACTTTTCATCAGTGGTTCGTCAAAGAATAACTCAAAACATTCCAGTTCAGTGGCATTGTTCCCAAGTGCACAAGATGGCCGTATTCCACTTTGGCTGCCATCAAACTGGTGGGGATTTGGAACAAAATTGACAGCTTCCTGCCAATCCCAGGTGCGGTCTGCTGGTGGGTACTGGACAATGACAGGTGGTTGTGGAGGTTGTGGTTGTGGAGGTTGTGGTTGTGGAGGCTGGTGTGGTGGAGTGGGGGATGGTGGCCTTTGTTCTAGATCAGCTGAGGCAGCGGCGTGGGTGGCAGCGTGGGTGGCAGCATGGCCCACTGCTGGTGCCTCACCGCCGGCACCACTACCACCACGCACATTTTCCATCCCAATTGCAACAGTATCTTCGTCATTTTCACTGTCTGTTCCTGTTGTACAGCCACGGGATGTACTCCGAGATACACTCCTTCCCCTTGGAATAGCATATGGCACACTTCCAGAGCGCATATATTGTCGTATATACTGACGCTTCACTGGGGAATATTGCACTTCACTATCACTACTGGAACTAGTTTGAAGAGCTTGTAGTTCATATTCACTATCACTATCATCACCATGCTCTCATCTGAGTCTGGGATTTGGGAAATAGAAGTTTCCTCTTGGGTTCTGGAACAACTGAACGTGAACATGAGGGCCCAGCACCAGAGGTGGAAGGCTGAGGGTCGTCTGGGTTTTCTTCACTATTACCGATATTATTGTCATTAGTTTCGGTCAAAACCTCACTAAAACCACGAAACTCATCTTCACTGGCACTTCCATTACTATTAGAACTGTCACTGGGGAACAAAAGTGTCCCAATTCGCCGAGGAGTGAGGAGCTTCTTACCGCGAGGCATGGTGGACATTGTTTACTAAGAGGGCATTCCCACAATGCACCACTGAGTCCCAGATTTTTTTTCTACCGCGCACACCGACCACGCAGACCCATTCTCTCACACCTAGGCCTACCAGCCTTTTCGCGCGAGATTTGAGGCCGCTAGAATTTATGCGTACTAGTACGTCAAAAACCCCTACGCGTAAGACGTACTAGTACGACGAAAACCCTCAAAGGGTTAAGCATCATCTGCAAATGAAAAAAACTGACAGGCATTTTTATCTATTTCTGCTATGAGGATAAGAAACAGACGTGCTAGGACAGTGTCTTGGGGAACAGCTTTTTACCTCACTGCTGCTGGATTTTGCTCTGTTTACTGTTACTCTGTTGTGTGTCAGGAACCCAAAAATCCATCTGCCTACCTTTCCCGTAATTCCCATGGCCCTCATTTTGTGCAATCACCCCCATGTCTGCATTTGTCAAACGCCTTTGCGGTCTGTGTACATCACATCCACATTTCGGTTGTCTTCCAAAACTTCAGTAATTCTGTCAGTGGTTCAGCAGCTGTGACTGGCATGATTGTCCCACTCTCAAACCATGCTGGTTTGGATTATGTCGATTGTGCTGTTCCATGAAATGTGTAATCCAACATCTCGTCACTCTTTCGAAGATTTTTATGATGTAGGAAGTAAGGGCTACTGGTCTAATTTTTAGCCAGTGCTTACACTCCCTTATGCAAAGGAGTTACGTCTGCACTCTGAGGTCTCTGGTATCTCGCCTAGATCTAGGCTCTTTTTCTAAAGAATACTGGAGGATCATTATTGAGTAGATCATAAAATATAAATTGCTTCATGGGTTGGTCAATGTTTAAGCATGTTCATGCAATCTGAAGATCCAATTATTAGGCAATTTAGACATTTCATGAGAACACAAACCCAAGGAAAATCCTATAAAGTAATCTGTGTAGTTACACTAAAAATACAAAATTTGAGCGGAAAAAAAAAACTTATGGAATTATACAGATGCAAAGATGCAGAGATTTTACCCTCGATTTAAGTTCTGTTGATCGAGACCAAAAAACAGCCTCTCTATCAGAACCACTCTTGAGTGCACAGAAGTCTGTAATTTGGCCAATTTTACACCAAAAACATTCTTGTTTAAAGAAAGTCCAAAATAAACACTGCATTCCAACCATGAAAGCAACCTATCCTCTGTTCATTAGCACATTCCAAGGCCTCTCCTATATTACACATTCCCTTCATTTTTAACCCTTAAACAGTCCAAACAGATAGACGTTCAAATCCGTAGTGCTCCAAAAGTAGATCTATGTTTTTTTTACATATTTTCAAAAATAACAAAAAAAAAATGTAGATACAAGTTTTTTTTACACATTTTTAAATGTAAAACAAGAAAGAAGATCTACATTTTTTTTACATACTTTCAAATGTTGAAAAAACGTATATATACGTTTGGACCATTTAAGGGTTAATAATCAATTACAAAACTGAAGTTTTACCCTATTTCTCAGATTAATAAAATACTGTGTAACCAAGAATGATTTTTTATTTAGGGCATCCTTATAAATGAAGCAGACCTAGTACAAACTCAAGACATGGGGGAGGTGTTAGGGGCAACTACTCTGCCTTGGGAAGAATCAAAATATTTCTGCCCTATTTGAACCCTATTTCCTACAACTGACTAAAATCATTACTTCAGCAGTATAGATACCAAGAAACAGTCAATAAAAGAAAAAGGAAACAAAAAAATAAAATAAAATAGAAAATACCTCAGTCACCATTTTAAACCAAACAAGGTCAAAGGTTTGCTCTGATTATCATTCACCTCGTGGTGCAGGATGTGCACACTCACGGACATAAGAACATAAGAATGGAGGAACACTGCAAAGGCCTACTGGCCCATGCGAGGCAGGTCCTTATCAAAACGACTACTACCTAAAGCTTCCCAAGAAATAACTCGCGTACCCAATGACACCATTCAAACCCAGCCCCTCCCACTCATATATTTGTCCAATCTCTTCTTAAAGCTACCCAAGGTCCTAGCCTCTATCACCTCACTGGGAAGACTGTTCCACGCATCTACAACTCTGTTAGAGAACCAGTATTTACCTATGTCCTTTTTAAATCTAAATTTATCCAACTTAAATCCATTATTCCTGGTTCTTACCTGGTTCGACACCCTCAGTACTTTATTAATATCTCCCTTGTTTATGCCCGTCATCCACTTATACACTTCAATGATATCTCCCTTCATTCTACGCCTCTCCAGAGTGGAGATTTAAGGCTTTAAGTCTATCTTCATACGGGAGGTTCCTCACACAGTAAGTCATTTTAGTCATTCTTCTCTGTATGTTCTCTAATGAGTCTATATCCATCCTGTAGTAAGGGGACCAAAACTGAGCAGCATAATCCAAATGAGGCCTCATAGTGATGTATAGAGCTGTAAAATAACTTTTGGACTTCTTTTACTTATACTTCTTGAGATAAATCCAAGTAATCTGTTGGCCTTGTTGCGCACACTAAGGCACTGCTGCCTTAGTGTGCGCAATGCCTATCTTATGTCTAGCTAAAATTTGCTACTTGCAGCAAATCTGAGTGGGCTATGCTTAAAATGTAGATCTTGGCAAGTGACACTAGCGTCAATAATGTAGATCTATGCAAGACAGTGAAAGGATTTGTGTCAATAGAATAACCTATTTCAAGATAAAACAATACATGAAGAGTACTGAATATTTTTATCTCGTACTGAGGCCCTTTAACAAACTAAAAATGTTAAAGGAGAAAAATTACGTAACCTATGTATAAACAATGTTAAATTACAGTTTAGAGAAAGTTTCATAGATTACAGTTTTTTTTCCTAGACTAACATTAATTATCTTTAATAAACTTATTGTAGCTAAACTTTCAATGCCAAACAAACTTCTTTAATTTAGAAGTTTTATCGATTCTATGAAGGCAGTACACAACCTCTATTTTCCAGTCTTTTTTTAGTTATCCCTTGAAAAGCATCGAGCATAAAATAATACTCAAGTCTCGAAGAATTTTTTCTGCCCTTTTCTACATTTACCTTACAGTATTGTTTTTCAAGATAATAGATGCTGTTCTATGACATGGTCTGCCTGCATTTTGTATACTGTGCTTGCTTTGAAGTCTTCATTCTTCCCGTACCTACAGTAAGCAGTTGAAATTTGACACACCTGAACATCACATTTTCATTTACCAAACTGCATTTTTTCATTTTTATTTTGGTAAAGCCAGTGAAGAGATGAAGCTGTGGCTAATATTTATTATTATTTCTGCTATGAGAATGAGAACCACTGAAACCATTACTTTTGGAATCATTATCTTCAATTCTTCACTAAGCTGAATAAGCCTGGTAATGATACTTTTTGGCAAAACCTGCCATATGACCTTGGGAATGAGTATTTATCTATTTCATAAGTTTCTTTTTCCATGAAATGTACATTTCTGTAATCCATTATGTTATGACCAATTTAACTTAAGTATTTCTGTGTTTTTCATAATACAGTGCATGCACTATTATTTAATGCATACAACTTTATTTGCTGATGTCTGACAGTTGCAGTCTTTCCCATGCACATTTTCTGTTCAACTGCCATATTCCTTTCAACTTTTAGATTATCACCCCATGCCACACCATTTTTTTTTTTTTTTTACCACATGCACAGGTTCATTTACATATATGTATAGTTACTCACCACATGAAGCTGTAAATTTCTGATACAGGTAAGCTGCCAGTAGTACTGTTCTTGAGTGCCAGGGCAATGAGACAAGAGTAGGAGTAAGCAGGCTTAGGGAACACTCTCTCCTCTGGCCGAAGATCCTTCCGAGGTTTCCCTGTACTCTTATACCTTGTAATGAGCAATGAAATGAGGTCTGAGACATTTATAAATCACCATTTTGCTTCTGCAAGTGACATTACATATACAAGAATGCCAAAGCTGTTTACACTATTTGAGCCTTATACATAAATATTATCACACATTATATAGCTTAAACAGTACATAGAAAACAACAGAATTTACCTATTATTAAGAATAGTGTGTGGAGTTGTGGTACGTGCAGTGATAATTGGTGTTGTGGTATGAGTTGTTGTTGTTGATGCAGTAGAAGCCAAAGTTAACTGAGGGGCAGTGCGTTGGGTTGTTTGCACCACCATCTGAGATGTGGCCAAGGTTGGCCTTGTCACAATAGTAGGCTGAGATGAGGAATGAGTGGTTGACTGGGCAGACACCATAGCATTCTGGTGACGTATTGTTTGACCAACGGTAGTCCGTGGTCGCATTACGGTAACTTGTGTGGTTATCGTTGTTCCACTCGCAGCTACCTGTGACTGAGGTGTCTGGAAACAAAATTTCTTGTTCAAGCAAGTCTGATAAAGTTTCAATCAAATTTGGTTATTTGCCATTTTAAGAAGAAACATCAAAATATAGAGTAAAAGGAAAAATAACCCATGTTTGGAGTTGAAAAAAATACCTGTAATGAAGTAGCAGCAACCTGCTGAGGTTCTGTCTTAATAAATACAGTAGGAGTAGTAGTTGTACTTGAAACTGAAGAACTCATTGTAGTAGAAGGTTCTTGCCTTGTGCTGCGTGAAGGAAGATTTGTTGGCAACACTGCAGAGGGATTGACCATAACACTATTTTCTATGTCTAAATTGTAATTGCTCATGGATGACATATTCATCCATGAATTAACAACATTCAGCTCTTCAGCTGAATGATCATCAGTGACATCCATATCTTCAAGCTTTTCAAGGGGGTCAAATAGTGGCTCAAATGACTTCAAGTCTAACTCAGCCTCTAAAGAAGACATTCCTGATAGGTCTAACGAGTTTAAATCCGAGGACGACATCATAGTATCAAGTCCCTCATTAAAATCAATGCCACATTTAATATCACAGTCAATCATTTCTTGTAGGGTGAGACCTGGTTCTGTGCTGGGTAGGTAGAGGTCCATGGTAGTGACAGGGTGTGGGTGATAATGGTGGTGCAGAGATGACGTGGTGGAGGTGTGGGGTGGGAGAGAAGTTAATTTACCTTCTACCTGAAAAGAACAAAATACCCAAAGTTAATAGTGAAAGTTTATCAAAATGTCATAGCATATTACAATAGGTATATTACCTGGAGGGTGTTCCAGGGGTCAATGCCCCTGCAGCCCAGTCCATGACTAGGCCTTGCAGTGGATCATGCATAAAAAGTTATGTGGTTTGTCAATGTAAATCTATTCTAAAGTTGGGAAATAATAAAATTAGATGAAAAAAAAAAAAAAGTTGTTTGTGTGCAAGGGGTTTGGACATACCACAGGCATGTGTGAGCTTTTTAGATAGGAGACGTGGTTTTTGGGATCGAGTTGTTATAGTGTGAGCAACTTAATATTCGGTGAAGGGATTCAGGTGGGAGGTACAGTGCCTGTATTCTAAAGGAGGGATTTGGGATATTTGCTGTTAAGAGGGACATCTAAACTGTCATATCTGTATGCCTATGGCACAACAGTGATAAGCATAAATGACGGAGAAGTTCCTTTTTCAGGTCACCCTATCTTTCGATATAAAATAATACAGTGGACCCTCGACTTTCGGCAGCCTCGACTTTCGTGAAATTCGACCTTCGGCTTTTTTTTTTTTTTTTTGTGGAAAAATTTGGCCTCGAGTTTCGTGAGAAAACTCGTTTCGGCGACCATCCGGTACCCGTCCACCCATCACCTCGCACACAAAGCCAGTCTCCCATGCCATTCACGCTCAGTGTGCCATTGTTTACCAACACGTGACCATCACCCTGCGGGTTCATACATAATAATCCATTGTTTTTTGTGATTACAACTGCTAAATAAGAACATAAGAAAGGAGGAACACTGCAGGAGGCCTGCTGGCCCATACTAGGCAGGTCCTTTACAATTCATCCCACTAACAAAACATTTGCCCAACCCAATTTTCAATGCCACCCAAGAAATAAGCTCTGATGTGAAAGTCCCACTCAAATCCAACCCCTCCCACTCATGTACTTATCCAACCTAGATTTGAAACTACCCAAAGTCCCAGCCTCAATAACCCAACTAGGTAGACTGTTCCACTCATCAACTACCCTATTTCCAAACCAATACTTTCCTATGTCCTTTCTAAATCTAAACTTATCTAATTTAAATCCATTACTGCGGGTTTCTCTTGGAGAGACATCCTCAAGACCTTATTAATATCCCCTTTATTAATACCTATCTTCCACTTATACACTTCGATCAGGTCTCCCCTCATTCTTCGTCTAACAAGTGAATGTAACTTAAGAGTCTTCAATCTTTCTTCATAAGGAAGTTTTCTAATGCTATGTATTAATTTAGTCATCCTACGCTGAATGTTTTCTAACGAATTTATGTCCATTTTGTAATACGGAGACCAGAACTGAGCTGCATAATCTAGGTGAGGCCTTACTAATGATGTATAAAGCTGCAGTATGACCTCTGGACTTCTGTTGCTTACACTTCTTGATATAAATCCCAGTAATCTATTTGCCTTATTACGTACGCTTAGGCATTGCTGTCTTGGTTTAAGGTTGCTGCTCACCATAACCCCCAAGTCCTTTTCGCAATCTGTATGGCTAAGTTCTACATCATTTAACTTACAAGTACTAGGGTTATGGGCACTCCCAAGCTTCAGAACCTTGCATTTATCTACATTGAACTGCATCTGCCACTTTTCTGACCAAGAATAGAGTTTGTTTAAATCCTCCTGAAGTTCCATAACATCTACGTTTGAATCAATTATCCTACCTATCTTTGTGTCATCGGCGAATTTGCTCATATCACTAGTAATTCCCTCATCAAGATCATTGATATATATTATAAACAACAACGGGCCCAAGACTGATCCCTGTGGAACGCCACTTGTTACAGATCCCCACTCGGATTTAACCCCATTTATGGACACTCTCTCCTTCCTGTCAGTGAGCCATGACTCGATCCACGAGAGCACTTTTCCCCAATGCCATGAGCTGCCACTTTCTTTAACAGTCTATGGTGCAGAACTCTATCAAAAGCCTTACTAAAATCTAAGTAAATAATATCAAATTCTTTATTGTGGTCAACAGCCTCAAAAGCCTTACTGAATAAAGTTAATAAATTAGTTAGACAAGACCGGCCTCTTGTGAATCCATGCTGAGTATCATTAATCAAGCTATGCTTATCGAGATGGCTTCTTATAATCTGAGCTATAATTGACTAGTAATTTGCCTACAATTGAGGTCAGGCTTATTGGGCGGTAATTTGACGGTAACAACTTGTCCCCTGTTTTAAAAATAGGAGTGACATTAGCCATCTTCCACATATCAGACACTACACCTGTTTGAAGAGATAAATTAAAAATATTAGTTAATGGTTCACAGAGTTCCATTTTGCATTCCTTAAGAACCCTTGAAAAACCTCATCAGGACCCGGCGACTTATTTTGCTTCAGTCTGTCTATCTGCTTCACAACCATCTCACTATCGACTGTGATGTTACATAATTTATCTTCTTCTAGCCCACTGTAAAAATTAATTACTGGAATATTGTTAGTGTCTTCCTGTGTAAAAACTGAGAGAAAATAATTATTTAAAATCAAGCACATTTCATTCTCTTTGTCAGTAAGGTGCCCATAGTTATTTTTAAGGGGACCTATCTTATCTCTAACTTTTGTTCTATAGACCGGGAAAAAACATTTTGGGTTAGTTTTAGAATCCCTAGCAACTTTAATTTCATAGTCCCTTTTAGCTTTTCTTATCCCCTTTTTAATGTCCCTCTTAATGTCAATATACTGATTCATAAGATGACCCTCACCTCTTTTGATACGCCTATAAATTCCTTTCTTATGTCCTAGTAGATATTTGAGCCTATTATTCATCCATTTTGGGTCATTTCTATTTGATCTAATTTCTTTATATGGGATAAACGCTCTTTGAGCAGCATGTATAGTGTTCAGAAAACTGTCATATTGATAGCTCTCTTCGTTACCCCAATCAACAGATGATAAGTGTTCTCTAAGCCCATCGTAATCTGCTAAGCGAAAATCTGGGACTGTTACTGAGTTATCGCTACTATCGTACTTCCATTCAATGCTAAATGTAATTGATTTGTGGTCGCTAGCACCCAGTTCCTCTGAAATTTCTAAATTATTAACAAGGGATTCATTGTTTGCCATAACTAAGTCAAGCAGGTTATTTCCCCTTGTAGGTTCTGTCACAAACTGCTTCAAAAAACAATCCTGAAATACTTCTAAGAAGTTGTATGATTCTAAATTCCAGTCAAGAAATTCCAATCAACATGACTAAAGTTAAAGTCTCCTAGAATTACTACATTATCGTGCCTTGTGGCCTTAACAATTTCCTCCCATAGTAGTTTCCCTTGGTCCCTATCTAAGTTTGGGGGACGGTATATCACTCCTAAAATCAGTTTTTCATGCTCCTCTGAAAATTCTATCCAAACAGACTCTGTATGTGTTACTTCAGACTTAATACCCGTTTTTATGCAACAGTTCAAGCGATCTCGGACATACAATGCCACCCCACCCCCCCTCCCAATACTTCTATCTTCATGAGCCCAAGGAAAGCTAGTGCAAGCCCTCTGGTAAAGAAAGTGAGGAACATGATCGAATTCAAGAAGGAAATCATTGAAAAATATGAGTGGAGTGCGTGTTACAGAGCTTGCCAGGATGTATGGCAAGCCCCATTCAACCATCACTTCGATCGTGGCGAAAGGAAAGGAAATAAAGTGTGTTGTTGTTGCAAAAGGGGTGGATATGCTGACAAAAAGGAGATCACAAATCCTTGAAGAAGTGGAGAGGTTATTGTTGGTGTGGTTTAAACCAAAAAAACAGTTAGCAGGAGATAGTGTTACGCAGTCAATAATATGTGAAAAGGCAAGGCAGTTGCATGACGATCTCGTAAAGAACATGCCTGCAACAAGTAGTGAGGCTTGTGATTTTAAGGCCAGCAAAGGTTGGTTCGAGAGATTTAAGAAGCGTAATGGCATTCACAGTGTGATAAGGCATGGCGAGGCTGCCAGTTCTGACAAAAAAAGCAGCCGAGAAGTTTGTACAAGAATTTAAGGAGTGCGTAGACACTGGAGAATTCAAACCCCAGCAAGTGTTTAATTGTGACGAAACAGGCCTCTTCTGGAAGAAAATGCCAAAGAGGACCTACATCACACAAGAGGAAGCGGCACTCCCAGGACACAAGCCTATGAAAGACAGGCTTACTCTCATGTTTTGTAGTAATGCTAGTGGGGACTTCAAAGTGAAGCCTTTACTGGTATATCACTCTGAAAATCCCAGCGTTTTCCAAGAAATACAGTGTCGCCAAGAGTAACTTGTGTGTGATGTGGAAGGCTAACAGTAAGGCATGGGTCACAAGGGGAATTTTCCTAGACTGAGTGTTTGGCCCCAGTGTGAAGAAATACCTCCTGGAAAATAAATTGCCACTCAAGTGCCTCCTGGTAATGGACAATGCTCCTGCTCATCCTCCAGACTTGGAAGGGCAAATAGTGGAGGAGTTTAGTTTCATCACATGAAGTTCTTGCCTCCTAATACCATTCCTCTCCTCCAGCCCATGGACCAGCAGGTCATTTCAAATTTCAAAAAACTGTACACCAAAGCAGTGTTTCAAAAGTGCTTTGAAGTGACCTCAGACACTGAATTGACCCAAAGAGAGTTCTGGAAAGATCACTTTAATATCCTCCATTGCATAAACCTTATAGGTAAGTCTTGGGAGGGAGTGCCTTCCAGGACTTTGAACTCTGCTTGGAGAAATTTGTGGCCAGATTGTGTACAAGAGAGGGATTTTGAAGGGTTTGTGGCTGACCCTAAGGAACCTATGCCAGTTGTGGAAACTATTGTGGCATGGGGATGTCCCTGGGGTTGGAGGTGAGGGGTGAGGATGTGGAAGAGTTGAAGGACCACAGGGAAGAGCTAACCACTGAAGAGCTGCAAGAGCTTCATCTGCAACAGCAACAGATCACAGCTCAGGAAACTGCTGCAGAGGAGGAAGAGAGATGGAGGAAGGTGCCTTCTTCAAAGATTAAGGACATTTGTGGAAAGTGGACTGAAGTGTAAACATTTATGGATGAACTTCACCCTAACAAAGCTGTTGCAGGCCATATTGGCAACATGTACAATAACAAAAAAAGGCACAATACAGTGACTGGAATGATACACAAATAACCCCACATAAAAGAGAGAAGCTTACGACGATGTTTCGGTCCGACTTGGACCATTGACAAATGGTCCAAGTCGGACCGAAACGTCGTCGTAAGGTTCTCTCTTATGTAAGGGTTATTTGTGTAACATGTACAATGACAGTGTTGTCTCCCACTTCAGGGAAATCTTAAAGAAACACCAGAAACAGACCTCTCTCGACAGATATTTTGTGCGACAGGGGTCCAGTGGTATTAAAAGAAGGGAAGTAACCCCAGATATGGACTTCATACCTGAAGTCCTAATGGAAGGGGATTCTTCTTCCAGAAAATAGTGTACACCTTCCTCCTATCCCTTCCTCCCATCTTCCATCCACGCAGAAGTCTTCAGTAAAGGTAAGTGTAATGTTATTATTATTTATTTTAAATGCATGTACTTTATTTCTGATTGTTTTCATTATGTAAATCTTTATTTAATTTGAAAAAAAAATATTTAATATTTTTGGGTGTCTGGAACGGATTAATTTTATTTCCATTATTTCTTATGGGGAAAATGGTTTCGAGTTTCGTGACTTTCGACCTTCGGCGGGCTCTCTGGAACGGATTAATCATGAAACTCAGGGGTCCACTGTATCTCACACACACACACACACACACACACACACACACACACACACACACACACACACACACACACACACACACACACACACAGCGATACAGCAGGGGTCAGCAACCTACAACCCGTGGGCCGAATCCAGCCAACGGGGCCATAGCTCAAATTATGTCAAGTGTAGTATGCATTATTATTACCTCTATTTATTAACCCTTTAACTGTCGCAGGCCCCTTTCTGAAACTGTCATTCTATGTTGATAAATTTAAAAAAAAAAAAAATTCTTATGAAATGATAGAGAATCTTTTCCCGATGGTAATGACACCAAAAGTTCGAAATTTGGTCGAAAACTCACGGAATTACGCTCCCGCGAAGTTAGAGGTCTCGGCGACATATGCATATCGGCAATTTCGCCGACTTTGAGCCCTGTTTTCAGCCAATTCCATTGTTCCAGCTGACCAAACTCATAGCTATTTCTTTAGAACTCCATTTTATCTATCAGCTGAGTGCAAGAAACTGTCAGCATAGTTGCTGAATCCCCTTATATGTGTTGTATAGCATATAGTACCATCCATGCATTTACATAGAAGATCCCTAGGCCTGTGACTGACGTCACAGGATGCTCCATGAGTGAGCGGGACAGGCTACCTCGGCCTCAGTCGGCGCATCGACATCCAGGCTAGAACACGGCAAGGCTGGGCTCCATCTCCCATTACCACAGTCTGACTATATCGTTACCATCCAACAAGTGTGTCTACCTTCAACCCTCGATATCTCCTTTTAAGAACCCCTACAATAAAACCACCCATTTACCAATTTGAACTACCCAATATAGTGGTCAGAAATTGGCAATTTGGCCAATTTCATGCAAAATAAAAAAGATACCAATTTCAAAATAGGGTCCAGAATAAACAAGGTAGACATTCTTGGCACTAAAATAACATATCCTCTGTTCATTAGTCACATCTCTAGGCCCCTCTTATATTATTGTTTTCTATTTTGATTTTTTATTCATACAAAAAAATACAAAATTTACTGTTATGCAGACTACTGCATTATTGTAAAAATGGTATAAATAATATCAGTGCACTAGTGAAAGAATATTAGACTCCCCAGTTGAAGTGTATTGGACGTGTGGTGTGATTTGTTTACTCCTGAACATTGGTAAAAATTAAACATTTCCGCTACTTTGAGCTCAGTTTCAAGGTAGTTTTCATCGTCAAAGTAATGAAAATCATCTCTATTCCTGTAATATTTTTCCATTTATCACCTAAGACCATGAAAACGCGAATACAACAATAAATACTATACAAACATACACCTCAAAGTCGGCACTTTAATCCAAAAAAAACGATCAGTTTTTTTTTTTATCATTACGCACTGTGTGCTGCAGGATTTTTTTTTATGTGGTGCACAGTGACCACACAGACCCATTCTCTCACATGTGAGCCTACCAGCTTTCTCCCGCTTGATTTGAAGCCGCTAGAATTATCGAGTATATATACGTCAGAAACAGTGGTGCGTAAGACGTATTTATACGGCGTAAACAGTCAAAGGGTTAAAACCATGGTGATAGGTTTGGTAAGCCACCCACTCACAGACATGGGCTCTGGCCCCTAGGCAGAACAAGGTTGCTGACCCCAGTGATACAGTATGCAAATCAACCATAGGGGGGTATAGAATGATAGCTCTAGGACTTTCGTGTTTTAATCAACACATCAGTAGGTTGCAAAATTGCAGGGAAGAGGATGTCCAAGCAAGTGTTCCCAAACGACATCTTCACTCCAGGAAGACGTCCTTTATATATATTATATATACATTTGTATATATAAAATTTATATATATTATACACAAAAACATGCTGGATATTTATATTTTTCTTTACAGGAAAAGGGTGGGAATAAGTTGGCCAGATTATGGAACAAAGTTATTATAGCAACAAATGTGGGGACAAGGGTGGTCTAGATGCACGTAACATCTATTATGCTTTGCTGTTAGAAGGCTGAGGAGAAAGCTAGAGCCTTTGATAACAAAGCAGGATAAGCAAATTTGCCAAGGACACTAAAATAGGCCAGTAGATCAATTCTGATGAAGACTACAGCATTACAGTAAGACTGGGAAAAGTTGATGCAGTGGTTGGAGAAGTGGTAGATGCAGTTTAGGAGTCCTCAGGTTATATACTTCATATGAACCTAAAGAAGGAATATTGCAACAGGCCTACTGACCCATGCAAAGCAGGTCCATGTCCCCCCCCCAGATTAGCCAAATGACCCACCTAGTCAGGTCACTTCCGCTTGAGGAAGGAGCAAGGCAACAGACCTAGTAGCACAAGCTAGTCAAGTCCAACTCACACCCACCCACACCCATTCGTGTATTTATCTAACCTATTTTTAAAACTAAACTTTTTAGCCTCAATAACTGTACTCGGGAGTTTGTTCCACTCATCCACAACTATTACCAAACCAGTGCTTTCCTATATCCTTCCTGAATCTGATTTTTTCCAACTTTAAACCATTGCTGCGAGTACTGTCTTGGCTGGAAATTTTCAGCACGCTATTTACATCCCTTTAATTTATTCCCGTTTTCCATTTATACACCTTGATCATATCCCCCCTAATTCTACGCCTTTCGAGAAAGTGCACATTCAGGGCCCTCAGTCTATCCTCATAGGGAAGATTTCTGATACATGGGATCAACTTTGTCATCCTCTTCTGTATGTTTTCCAGTGCATTTATATCCATTCTGTAATACGGTGACCAGAACTGTGCAGCATAATCTCAACGAGGCCTAACTAAGGATATATAGAGTTGAAGAACAACCTGAAGACTTCTATTATTTATACTTTAGATATGAAGCCAAGGATTCTGTTAATTTCATTGTAAACACTAATGCACTGTTGTCTTGGTTTTAGATTATTGCCAACCAGAACTAAATCCTTTTTGCAATCAGTAGTATTAAGATCTACATTCAGTGGACCGCTACATTACTCCAAATGGACCATTATTATGTATTTATGTAAGTCGTTTGACGTGTATGTTTGGGTCTGAAATGAATATGCACTTCCTATTCCTTATGGAAAATTCGTCATTACTTGGCACTGAACATACTCTGGAGTGAAAAATTTTCGTTACCGGGTCCACTGTATTTAGTTTATTGGCATGGTATTTTCCTCTCCACTTTAGAACTTTGCATTTGTCTATATTAATGCATCTGCACTCTCGACCATCATCGTCTATCAGTCATCCTGGAGTCTCTAGTGTCCTCATCAGATAAATTGGCCGCTATTTTGCGCATACAATCAAAGCCCCACAAAAATTGGCACGCCCACTGACCCTGCGAAACACTGCTTGTGACGTGCCCCCATTCTCATTTCTCCCCATTTATGCAAACTCTCTGCTGCCTCTGTCAGCCATGCCTCTACCCAGGAAAAAATTTCTCCTATTCCTTGTGTCTTAAGTTTCCTCAATAGCCTCTGATGCAGAAACTCTATCGAAAGCCTTACTGAAGTCCATATACACAATATCACATTTATTACCATGATCTACCTCCTCAAACACCTTAGTGAAAAAAGTTAATAAATTCGTAAGACAGGAATGCCCCTTTGTAAAACCGTGTCGAGATTCATTATTCAATTTATGCCTATCAAGATGGCTACGAATTGCTTTGGCAATTATTGATTCCATAAATTTTCCCACTATGGAGGCAAGGCTTATTGGTCTATAGTTCGAAGCCAAGGATCTGTCACCTGCCTTGTAAATAGGTATTACATTTGCCATTTTCCACTTATCAGGCACTGTCCATTTGTTGTGATATGTTGAAAAGATTAGCCAAAGGTATGCTAAGTTCCTCTTTACATTCCTTTAACACCCTTGCAAACAGTTCATCAGGGCCTGGGGATTTGTTAGGTTTTAATTTCTCTATTTGTCTGAGAACCACGTCACTAGTTACACCAATCATGTATAGTTTATCATCATCCTGTTCTACATAATCCATTTCAGGAATTTCGCTAGTATTTTCCTGGGTAAATACAGAGGAAGTATTGAAAATTTCACACATATCCTTATCACTGTCAGTGATCTGACCCGAGTTACTCTTAAGTGGGCCTATTTTGTCCCTAATCTTACTACTGTATACCTGAAAGAACCCTTTTGGGTTAGTCTTCGAATCCCTTGCAACTTTAGCCTCGATCCCTTTTTGCTTTTCTTATTCCTTTTTATTTCTCTCTTCAATTGAATACATTTCTTAACTGCCCATCACCTCTTGATATGCCTATCAGTATATGCCTCTCTTTTGACAATCGAGATATTTTAATCTATTGTTCATCCATTTGGGATCATTTTTGTTAGATCTAATTTCCCTACTCAACAAAGTTTTCTGAGCAGCTAGAACTATGCTTGGAAAAATGTCATATTGGCAACCAAGATCACCTCCCTGACCCATAGTCAGGTCATCCCAATTTAGCCCACCCAGGTAATTTCTCAGTCCCATGAAATCAGCCAAGCGAAAGTCAGGGACAGATTTGATTGCAGTTATCTGGGTAATTCCATGATATATTGAAACTAAGTGATTTGTGGTCACTTTCCCCAAGCTCATCATTAACCTCAAGATTATTAATTAGTGATTCTTTGTTGGCAAGAACCAAGTCAAGCAGATTGTTTCCTCTAGATGGTTGTGTCACAAACTGTTCTAAAAAGCAATCCTGAACCGTATCAAGTCACTAGACTCAAGATTTCCTGTTGTATTGTTCCAATCAATTTGTCTAAAGTTAAAATCTCCCATTAAGGGAGGACATGAAGGTGTTATTATAAATGGAAGATGGGAATAAATAACATGCTAAAAATTATTCAAGACAGATGTACTGTCATGGGTTCAAACCTGGAAAGGATAAAGGACAGAACAAATATATGGATAAGTGGAGCAAACTCCCAAGCAGCATCACTGAAGCAAAATCCTTGGGTAGTTTTAAAAATAGGTTAGACAAATACACGAGTTGGTTCAAAAAGGTCTGACTTGGACCTGCTTAGCATGGTCTGGTAGGCCTGTTGCAGTGCTACTCGTTTATGTTCTTACGCAAAAGGAATTTTTAAACAACTTATTTGGCTATGGCTCATTTTCTAATTAACTTGCCAAAGGCACTGGACATAATATAATGACCACTTCTAAGAGTGCATGATACAGCTATTACAGACCTTATCATACTATATAGAACAGTCATGGTTATGTACAGCATTTTGGGCCCACTTAGGTTAATCTCATCTCCCAGGATGCAACCTGGAGTTTACCTGGAGAGTGTTCTGGGGGTCAACGCCCCCATAAGTTGGCTAACATCCAAGTGCCTACTTACCGCTACATGAATACGAAGCTGGTGTAAAGGAACTTGCCCAACATTTCACCTATGGGGATCTATCCTCGACCCCTCAGTATGCGAGCTGAGGATGCAAACAACAAGCCACCAGCACCCGCATAAGCAACGCATCATGTTCTCATTAATCTGAACTTTTTAGCATAGTTGACTATCAAACATTTGAGAACAACTAGGCATCTACTACATCTTATGATCTTAATACCTACCTCTCCTTCCAATCTGCATTAATACACCTTTTTAGCCATCCTATTCTGTTCCATCCTTTCTAAATGCTCAAACCACCTCAACTCTCCTGAATTATACCTTTGGTAACCACATTTAGCCTTCCAATTTCTATGCTTTTGCCTGTATATACTGTACTATTTGCGTTATATACTGGCCATGAACATGAACACATCTTCACTGTCTTCAACCACCTCATTGCTGCAATTCCTAAAGCCCATGCCAACACCCATATTAAAGTGTTGGTCCTGCTATACTCTGGCATATTCCCCCAGTAAATAGCACCAATCTTACTGCCTGTGCTTCAGATTAAAGACTACGGTGCTCTTCAACTCCAAGATCAAGGGACTGATTACCTCATCTTTTTTACATTGTCTTCACATTACGTCCATGTATTTTATTGATAAAGCCACTGGATGGCTTAACACCTACAAATAGATACTCAGATGTTGCAAGTGTAATTCATCTTGTCAGTATTGTATAGCATTCATATACACTATTTGCGCTTTTTGCGATGAATGGTTTTGAAAACCGACAAGTTGAAGAATTGAGACAGTTGTGCAACACATGGGAATCTTTAATGAATAAACGTTTCGCCATACAGTGGCTTCATCAGTCCAATAGAAAGTAGAAATGGGTAAGGAGGAGGAGTTTGAGGTAATCAGTCCCTCAGCCTGGAATCAATGTGTTCAGTCCATCACTCTTCCACAGACCCACCTACCAGAATATTTACTCAACATTCAGTCATAGAAGTTCACATCTGCTTGCTAAACAAAGGACAACTTCTACCTGTTGCAGTGAAGGGAGCACACTAATATGTACTGTGGTATCCCAACATACAAGGAAATATTAGTTTTAAAATATTCCAGTTGACGATATTTTATGCAATTTTAAAGGGGAAGCAGTAAAGGAAATATTAGCAGTTTTTTTTCACTTTTTTTTTAAAGTATAAGAAAATGAGATTTGAGTGATAAAACTGGAAAACCAAGTAGAGGACTTTTAAATAAAATCACATGAAAATATTTAAGGAAACAGAAGTACTGAATGCTCAACTCATGAACACATACTGCAAATGTTAGATGATATTGTAAAGAAAAAAAGCAGAAATGTACAAAGAACATGAAAGACTTTAAAGAGTAAAAAATAAAAAAAAAAAAATTGCGAGATTTTCAGGAATGAAAAAGACACTAAACAAATGAGTGCAGCTGGTTCCTGGCCCCCCACAGAAAGTGTTGACAAAATGCAGAAAAACAGAACAAGGTTGAAATAGCTAAAGAAATCACAGCTAGGACTAAAGAAAAAAAAAAAGCAAATAATTCTAAAGGTACTGAAAGAAGCAGTGGACACTATGCTGAAAAAAATCAAATCAGAAAAAAATACTACCTAGTCAAGATTATAGTGGGATAAGATAGAATTGGGGGGGGGGGGGGGGGGGAAGAGCTCAATGAAAATAGCATTCACAAGAGGTTAAGCATAAAGAATCAGGGCTGTGAAGCCCGAGTCGTGGAGTCTGAAACAATTCTTGGGTTAATGGAGTCAGTAAAAATGTACAAACTCAGACTGCTAATAAATTAGAATTTTACAGAATATAAATTAAACGAAACTTTAATGTGGAAAAGTAAAGGTTATATACCTAATCGAGTAAATTTCTTTAAAAAATTTTATTTAAGTTGTCTTGGGTGTTCAATTGCTTTTTACTTTTTTGTAGTTTTAACTTGAAATTCTTTTTTGTAATAAAGTATGTACCTCAGGATTTTTTTAATTAGTAAAGAAAGATGTTTCCAACTCATTTTCTTTTATAGTTTCTTTCTGTTACATCCTGTTACTTTAGTCTTTTCATAAAAATATAACCTGTTTCCATTTTTCAAGTTTTCTCCTTTGTTTAACTATAAGGTTACTCAATGTTTGTAATTTCTTTAACCCTTAAACTGTCCAAACATAGATATACGTTGACGTGCGGCAGGCTCCGAACATAGATCTACATTTTTTTTTTTACATGCTTTCAAATGGGGAAAATCAAGGTCGGAGCGCTATGCATGTGAACGTAGATCTACGTTTGGACAGTTTAAGGGTTAATTAGTAAAAAAAAAAAAAAAAAAAAAAAAAGCAAGCATGGCTTAGATGTAGTGTGTTAGATGTAGTATTTAGAGCCAAGCTTTAACAGGTTACTGAGCTTGTACATTGCATGCTTAATAAAGGAGTCAGAAGTGCCATAAATAAAGGAGCGAGGGTTATAAGTTTTGTGTGCTGATTCCACAGCCCTGGGAAGAACTACCTAGAAAAGTTGAGGTATTAAAGAAACTGAATGGTTATAGCAACTTACAAATTAAGCAGGACTTTTCTGAAACCCCTCTACTATAAATTTTACTAAATACAAAATTGTTGCTACCCCTCTTTTTTGCATTTAATGTATAATTAGAATTCACGACTCCATACCCTGTGTCTAGTTTTAAGTAGTATGTAAGCATTAGGATTTGTGCACCTGAAATGCTCATGCATGCAAAGGCTTTCTTTGTGCTTAACTACTATTTTACTACATGTAAAGAAAAATCTAGGAATTTTGAATTTTAAATTAGGAAGGTGTGAAGAATCAAAGCACCCAGACATGGAAAAAATTTAATTCAACAACAGAAACAAACACCTCTGGAATCCCCCCCCCCCCCCCAAAAAAAAAGGCTTGAAGGAACTTCTAACCAGTAACCACCACCACACTACCAACTTCTCAAGTCCAAGGTACTACAGTAAAAGTTACACTTCTAGGGTCTTTGAACAAATGTTCATAAAACCATGTACGTATTATGGAGTTTGAATTACAGTGGACCCCCGGTTAACGATTTTAATCCGTGCAAGAGGGCTCATCGTTATGCGAAA
>NC_069467.1:10511476-10528976 GCF_026875155.1 Cherax quadricarinatus
GCTAGGGATCCTTAACCTTATCAAACCCTGTGTAAAAAAGAGACAGAGACAGAGACAGAGAGACAGAGAGAGAGAAAGCAATAGGACTAAATGAGATAGCACATTGGGGTTTTAAAGAAATGTGCAAAACTTTGCTATACACGTTGGAAAACTTTTCATATTTCACTTAAGGAACTTTTATGGGAAGACAAATGAAAGATGACCCAAAATGTGCCAATATTAAAAAAAATTATTAGGAGGAAAAAAAATCATTAAAGTGGATAAACTGTTTTGTGACAGACCAGGTCGCAGGGGGCACTGAACCCCAAAACCCTCTCCAGGTATACAAATAAATTACAGTACAGTGGACCCCCGCATAACGATTACCTCCGAATGCGACCAATTATGCAAGTGTATTTATGTAAGTGCGTTTGTACATGTATGTTTGGGGGTCTGAAATGGACTAATCTACTTCACAATATTTCTTATGGGAACAAATTCGGTCAGTACTGGCACCTGAACATACTTCTGGAGTGTAAAAATATCGTTAACTGGGGGTCCACTGTATTCAGCTTTCAGGTTGGAGATTCATGTACAGAAGGGTCCCCTGCTTTATAGCATTTCAGTAATACAACCGTTTTCAATTATACTCTCCCTTCATTTATTCAAACTTCCTAAAATAAATACGTATATTCACCACTTACTAAGTATGAAAGTATTTTTTTGGTAAGTGATGCGTGTACTGACTCGCATTTTAATGTGTACTGCATATGCATTTTGGCCTAGCTCTATAGCTCATTTAATATGGGACAGTGAAAACAGGTGTCCCACTGCTCGATTGTTAGAGCACTCAGCTCACACACAGACCTGTGGTTTGAGCCCCAGTACAGGTGGAAACATTAGGACGAGTTTCCTTAACCCTTTGACTGTTTCGGTCGTATATATACGTCTTACGAGCCAATGTGTTTGACGTATACATACTCAAAAATTCTAGCAGCTTCAAATCAAGCAGGAGAAAGCTGGTAGGCCCACATGTGAGAATGGGTCTGTATGGCCAGTGTGTATAGTATATAAAAAAAATCCTACAGCAAGCAGTGCATAATGAGAAAAAAACTGATCGTGTTTTTGGATTAAAACGCCGACTTTGACGTGTATTTTCGTGTAGTTTTTATGGTTATATTCTCGTTTTCATAGTCACATTTGATAGAATGGAAAACATATTATAGAAATGGAGGTGATTTTGATTAGTTTTACTATGAAAATTACTTTGAAATGGAGGAGAAATGTTTAATTTTTGATGTCATTATCCAATAAATGTCCAACTAGCCATTGTAATATGCAGTCATGAATGGGTTGACATTATTTATACAATTACAGTATTAAAATACTGCAGCAGTCTGCACAACATTAAATATTTTTTTTTTTTAATAAAAATTCAAAATAGAAAGCAAGAGCAATATCAGAGGAGCCTGGAGACGTGACTGATGAACAAAGAAAATGTTATTTTAGAGCCAGGAATGTTTGCACTGTTCATTCTGGACCCTATTTTGAAATTGGAATATTTTTTAATTTGCATGAAATTGACCAAATTGCCAATCTCTGACTACTTTATTGGGTAGTTGAAATTAGTAAATGGCCAGTTTCTTGTACTCAATCGATAAAACAAATGGAGTTCTAATGAAATAGCTGAGAGTTTGGTAAACTGCAACAATGGAATTAGCCAAAAATAGAGCTCAAAGTGGGTGAAATCGCCGATTCATAAATATCGCCAAGGTCACTAACTTCGCGAGTGTAATTCCGTGAGTTTTCCATCAAATTTTGTACTTTTGGTGTCATTACCATCGGGAAAAGATTCTCTACCATTTCATAAGAAAAAAAAATTTTTTCTTCAAATATTTTGCAATACCAGGAGACCTCAGGATTTGGAGTTGCGACAGTCTAAGCGTTAAGACACTTGCTGTCCCTGTTCACCTAGCAGTAAAATAGGCACCTGGGTGTTAGACTGATGGGGGTTGCATAATGAGGACAAAACTTTATTAATTTGCCTGAAATGCTTGGCATTAACAAGGCACTTTCTACATAGTATTACGTCTGATGTCAGCTAGGTCTGTATACCTTGTACATTTACTTTTAGATTATTATAATTATCAGGCTTTTATATACATTTGAAAATGAAAAATGTTTCATTTTACAGTGATCTTTATTTTACACCAGCAGCCCAGAACCTAACCTGCTGCACAAGTAGCATCCTCCTGTACATCAAATCTATTAAACTATCGTGACTATTATGTTACAAATTATTAAAAGGACAAAAATTGATTGGCACATTGTATTTAGATTTTAAGAAAGCTTTTCAGTTTTCTATGGGAGATTAATTTGGAAACTAAAACAAGAGGAATAAATGGCAAACTTAAAATGGATGCAACAAAAATGTGAACAGTTCTAAGATGAAAATTGTCTGAGGGAGAACTCTCAAATGGTATAACACAAAGATCTGTACTTGCTTGAGTAAGGTTTTCAATTTACTCTACAATAAAAATATTCCAGAAGGAATAAATAACTATACATACACAAAAAAAAATGAGTACAGTGGACCCCCGCATACCGTACGCATCGCATACCGTTCAATCTGCATACCGCTCGCTTTTATCGCAAAAATTTTGCCTCGCATACCGCCCAAAAACCCGCTCACCGCTCTTCGTCCGAGACGCGTCCAATGTGCGCCCTTAGCCAGCCTCACATGTGCCGCCGGTGGCATTGTTTACCAGCCAGCCTCCACGGTAACATTCAAGCATACAATCGGAACATTTCGTATTATTACAGTGTTTTTGGTGATTTTTTTCTGGAAAATAAGTGACCATGGGCCCCAAGAAAGCTTCTAGTGCCAACCCTACAGCAATAAGGGTGAGAATTACTATAGAGATGAAGAAAAAGATCATTGATAAGTATGAAAGTGGAGTGCGTGTCTCCGAGCTGGCCAGGTTGTATAATAAACCCCAATCAACCATCGCTACTATTGGTGGTACAGCTGCTGCTGCTGCTGTACCACCGTCAGCTGCTGCTGCTGCTGCTGTAGCACCGTCTGCTGCTGTAGCACCGTCTGCTGCTGTAGCACCGTCTGCTGCTGTAGCACCGTCTGCTGCTGTAGCACCGTCTGCTGCTGTAGCACCGTCTGCTGCTGTAGCACCGTCTGCTGCTGTAGCACCGTCTGCTGCTGTAGCACCGTCTGCTGCTGTAGCACCGTCTGCTGCTGTAGCACCGTCTGCTGCTGCTGCTGTAGCACCGTCTGCTGCTGCAGCATCGTCTGCTGCTGCTGCTGTAGCATCGTTCTGCTGCTGCTTTCTGTAGCATCGTTGCTGTGCTGCTGTAGCATCGTCTTTCTGCTGCTGTTAGCATCGTCTGCTGCTGTAGCATCGTCTGCTGCTGCTGCTGTAGCATCGTCTGCTGCTGTAGCATCGTCTGCTGCTGCTGCTGTAGCATCGTCTGCTGCTGTAGCATCGTCTGTGCTGCTGGGTGTTAGCATCGTCTGCTGCTGCTGCTGTAGCATCGTCTGCTGCTGCTGCTGTAGCATCGTCTGCTGCTGTAGCATCGTCTGCTGCTGCTGCTGTAGCATCGTCTGCTGCTGTAGCATCGTCTGCTGCTGCTGCTGTAGCATAGTCTGCTGCTGTAGCATCGTTGCTGGCTGCTGCTGTTAGCATCGTCTGCTGCTGTAGCATCGTCTGCTGCTGCTGCTGTAGCATCGTCTGCTGCTGTAGCATCGGGCTGCTGCTGCTGCTGTAGCATCGTCTGCTGCTGTAGCATCGTCTTTCTGCTGCTGCTGTAGCATCGTCTGCTGCTGTGCATCGTCTGCTCTGCTGCTGTGCATCGTCTGCTGCTGTAGCATCGTCTGCTGCTGCTGCTGTAGCATCGTCTGCTTTCTGTTGCATCGTTGCTGCTGCTGCTGTAGCATCGTCTGCTGCTGCTGCTGTGCATCGTCTGCGCTGTAGCAAACGTCTGCTGCTGTTTGCATCGTCTGCTTGCTTGTTGCATCGTCTGCTGCTGTAGCATCGTCTGTGCTGTAGCATCGTCTGTGCTGTAGCATCGTCTGCTGCTGCTGCTGTTGCATCGTCTGTGCTTAGCATCGTCTGCTGTGCTGCTGTAGCATCGTCTGCTGCTGTAGCATCGTCTTTCTGCTGGCTGCTGTAGCATCGTCTGTGCTGTTAGCATCGTTTTGCTGCTGTAGCATCGTCTGCTGCTGTAGCATCGTCTGCTGCTGTAGCATGGTCTGCTGCTGTAGCATCGTCTGCTGCTGTAGCATCGTCTGCTGCTGTAGCACGTCTGCTGCTGTAGCAAACGTCTGCTGCTGGGAGCATCGTCTGCTGCTGCTGCTGTAGCATCGTCTGCTGCTGTAGCATCGTCTGCTGCTGTAGCATCGTCTGCTGCTGTAGCATCGTCTGCTGCTGTAGCATCGTCTGCTGCTGTAGCATCGTCTGCTGCTGTAGCATCGTCTGCTGCTGCTGCTGTAGCATCGTCTGCTGCTGTAGCATCGTCTGCTGCTGCTGCTGTAGCATCGTCTGCTGCTGTAGCATCGTCTGCTGCTGCTGCTGTAGCATCGTCTGCTGCTGTAGCATCGTCTGCTGCTGTAGCATCGTCTGCTGCTGTAGCATCGTCTGCTGCTGTAGCATCGTCTGCTGCTGTAGCATCGTCTGCTGCTGTAGCATCGTCTGCTGCTGTAGCATCGTCTGCTGCTGTAGCATCGTCTGCTGCTGTAGCATCGTCTGCTGCTGTTTGCATCGTCTGCTGCTGTAGCATCGTCTGCTGCTGTAAACATCGTCGCTGGGTGTAGCATCGTCTGCTGCTGTAGCATCGTCTGTGCTGCTGCTGTAGCAATGTCTGCTGCTGCTGCTGTAATCGCTGCTGCTGCTGCTGTAGCATCGTCTGCTGCTGCTGCTGTAGCATCGTCTGCTGCTGCTGCTGTAGCATCGTCTGCTGCTGCTGCTGTAGCATCGTCTGCTGGCTGCGTAGCACTGTCAGCTGCTGTGCTGTTTTTACCACCGTCAGCTGCTGCTGCTGCTGCTGCTGCTGCAGTACCGTCTGTGCTGCTGTAGTACCGTCTGCTGCTGCTGTATCACTGTCAGCTGCTGCTGTAGCATCGTCTGCTGCTGCTGTATTCCTGTCAGCTGCTGCTGTAGCATCATCTGCTGCTGTGCTGTAGCTCGTCTGCTGCATGCTGCATCGTCTGCTGCTGCTGCTGTAGCATCGTCTGCTGCTGCTGCTGTAGCATCGTCCCGCTGCTGCTGTAGCACTGTCAGCTGCTGCTGTTGTACCACCGTCAGCTGCTGCTGCTGCGCAGTACCGTCTGCTGCTGCTGTAGTACCGTCTGCTGCTGCTGTAGCACGTCTGCTGCTGCTGCTGTAGCATGTTGCTGCTGCGCTGTAGCATCGTCTGCTGCTGCTGCTGTTGCATCGTCTGCTGCTGCTGTAGCATCGTCTGCTGCTGCTGCTGTAGCATCGTCTGCTGCTGCTGCTGTAGCATCGTCTGCCTGCTGCTGTGTAGCATCGTCTGCTGTGCTGCTGTAGCATCGTCTGCTGCTGCTGTAGCCCCTGTCAGCTGCTGCTGTTGTACCACCGTCAGCTGCTGCTGTTGTACCACCGTCAGCTGCTGCTGCTGCTGCTGCAGTACCGTCTGCTGCTGCTGTAGTTTCCGTCTGCTGCTGCTGTAGCATCGTCTGCTGCTGCTGTATCACTGTCAGCTGCTGCTGTGCATCGTCTGCTGCTGTGCGTAGCACCGTTGTTGGTGTGGCTTATTGAGAATACCAAGAACAATTAACCCCAGAGGATTTGCCACCCGGATAACCAAAAAAGTCAGTGTCATCGAAGACTGTAACTTATTTCCATTGGGGTCTTAATCTTGTCTCCCAGGATGCAACCCCCCACCCGTCGACTAAACACCCAGGTGAACAGGGGAAAATGCCTGGAACTAGTGCTCATTTTGGTGAAATTTTAAAACCAGCAAAGGTTGGTTTGAGAGATTTAAGAATCGTAGTGGCCCTTACACAGTGTGATAAGGCCTGTTCTGGAAGAAAATGCCAAACAGGACCTACCAGTACTCAGGAGGAAAAGGCAACTCCAGGACACAGTGTTCATCGTTTATTGCTGCATCTTATAAAGGTAGTGTCATTTTTCTTCTTTTAGTAGAGTAGTACATGCAACAATATATATATTGTGCATGTACTACTCTTTCTATTGTGCAAAGTTTCTTCCTGTGTGTAGGAAAATGTATATTTCATGTGGTAAAAAAAGTTTTTTCATACTTTTGGGTGTCTTGCACGGATTAATTTGATTTCCATTATTTATGGGGAAAATTCATTCGCATACCGATTATTTCGCATAACAATCAGCCCTCTTGCACGGATTAAAGTCGCTATGCGGGGGTCCACTGTATACACAAATATAAATAACACCTCTTCAGAATGACTGATAACAGTCAGTCAATCTAATGATAACTAGATGGAATTTATAGACAAATCCCATGTAACAGAAATGCAAGGTGAAATCAGGCCAAATTAAGAATACATACTGATAAAATACTGAAAGTGTTAGAGAAAGACAGGAAAACTCAAACCCCATCAAATGTGTATTTCAAAAGGTAACTGTAGGCATTAACAAAAAAATTGTCACCAGATTGTATAAACAAAATTGTAAGACAATAAGCTACTTTGGTGAATAACAAAATTTTAAATACACATGTGAATGGAGAAATGCTAAAGAAAACTGTTTACAACTTTTTATAAAAAGGAAAATGAAATTGGTCCCCTCCCCCAAAAACTGGAAGTTAAAAATAAAGAGCACAAAGGGGGTTTAACAATTAAAAAAAAAAGGGAAGGGAAAAGAAAGAAAAGGGCCCCCTAAGGATGGAGAAAGAAGAAAGAAACCAAAAGGAGAAAAACAAAAAGGAGGCCGAAGGGAACCAAGAAGGAAAAATGAGAAAAGGGAAGGGCCAAAAGAAAAGAAAACAAAAAATAAAAAAACAAAAGAAGGAAGAAAAATGAAAAAGAACAGAAAAAAAGGGAAAGAAAAAGAACGGAAGCAAAAAAAAGAGCGGAAAACAAGGGGGAGGGGAGATTGGGAAAAAGAGAAAAGAGGGAGGAAGAGAGAGGGAGGTAGAAGAGAGAGAGAGAGGGGAAAAGACAGAAAAGAAAAAGAGAGAAGACAGAGAGAGAAGAAGAGAGAGAGAGACAGAGAGAGAGAAGAGAGAGAGAAGAGAGAGAGACAGGAGAGAAAAAGAGAGGAGACAAAAAGAAAAAGAGAGAAAACAGAGAGAGAGAGAGAACAGAGAGAGAGAGGGAAGAAAAAGGAAAAAAAAGAGAGAAGAGAGGGGAGGAGAGAAGAGGGGGAAAGAGAGAGAGAGAGGAAGAGAGAGAGGGGAAAAGAGAGAGAGAGGACGAGGAGAGAGAGAAGCCGGAGAGAAGAGAGAAGAAGAGAGAGAAGAGAAAAGAGAGAGACAAGAGAGAGAGAGAGAGGAAAGACGAGAGAGGAAGAGAGACAGAGAGAGGGGAGAGAGAAAAGGGAGAGAGAGAGAGCCCAGAGAGAGGAGACAGAGAGAGAAGACGGGAGAGAAGGGAGAGAGAGAAGAGAGAGAAAAGGGAAAAGGAGAAAAGACAGAGAGAGGAACAGAGAGAGAAGACAAAAGGAGGCAGAGAAGAGAGAAAGGAGAAAAGAGAAGAGAGACAGAGAAGAAAAAGAGGGGGAAGAGAGGAGGGACAGGAAGAGAGAGAGAGAGACAAGGAGAGAGAGACAAAGGGGGAAAAAGGGAGAGAAAACAGAGGAGAGAGAGAACAAAAGAGAAAAAGAGAAGAGACGGGGAGAGAGAGAGACAAGAGGGGAAAAAGAGAGACAGAGAAGAGAGAGACAGAGAGGGAAAAGAGACAGGAGAGAGAGACAGAGAGAGAGGACAGAGGGGAGGGAAAAGAGAGAGGAGAGAGACAGAGAGAAGAAAAAGAGAAGAGGACAGAGAGGAAAAAGAGACAGAAGAGAAGAGAGAGAGAGACAGGGGGGAAAAGAGAGGAAAAACAGAAAAGGAGACAGGGGAGAGAGAGAGACAGGGGAGAAGAGAAGAGAGAAGGGGGGAAAAAGGAGAGAAGCGAGGAGACAAGAGAGAGGGGGAAAGAGAGACGAGAGAGAGACAGAGGAAGGGGAGAGAGAGGACAAGGAGAGACAGAGAGAGAGAAAAAGAGAGAAAAGAGGCAGAGGACAGAGAGAGAAAAGAAGAGAGAACAAAAGAGAGAGAAAAGACAGGAGATGGGGAGAGAAGACAGAGAGAGAGACAGAGGAGAGAGAGAAGAGGAAAAGGAAAGACGGAGAGACAGAGAGAGACAGGACAGAGAGAGAGAGAGGACGAACAGAGAGAGAGAGACAGAGGGGAGAGGACAGAGGAGAGAGAAGACGAGAGACAGAGAAGAGGGACGGGGACAAAGAGAGAAAACAGAGAAAGAAGAGACAGACAGAGAGAGACAGAGAGAGACGAGAACAAGAGAGAGAGAGAGAAGGGGACTGTTTTGACAGTAAAAAACAGAGCAAGACTCTCATCTCTGCGGGCCCCTCCTGGATAGTCGTATTCAGCGAGCCTTCAACATGGGAGGGATGTGGGTGGCCTTACTGTTATGACAAGGCCAATATTGTCAAAATACCACATTGGACCCATCGAGGGACAGCGTGAAAAAGCTTTTATCCCACAAGAGGGCGAAAGCAGCAACTTCACTCTGGCTGTACCCTTTCCAGAACTCACCCCATCTAATCATAATACCCAGGATGACTCGAGTATGGAAACAATTCTACAGATAATGATGTCAACGAGAAAAGTCTTTTCAAATGAAAATGCTGGGGCCCCAATGGCTCCAACTTTATCCCTTTTCCCTATTGTTTCCATAACAATAAAAAAAGCTTTCAATGAGTGATGTAGGTAACACCTTTGCTTGCCAAAAAGTTAGGAACCCTTACCGTAAAATTTGCTGTCAATAAAGCGGGATCCTCAACCTTGTCAAAAACCCTGTGTAAAAAAAAAAAAAAAAAAAGGGGAGAGAGGAGAGAAGAGAGAGAGAAGACAAAGAGACAGACCAGACAGAGAGAGAGACGAGAGAGAGAGACAGAGAGAGGAGAGGCAGAGACAGAGACAGACAGACAGAAAAACAAGACAGAGAGAGGAAGAGGAGAAAGAGGAAAGACAGAAAGGAAGACAGAATATATATATAATTAAAAATTATATATATATTATATTATTAATATATATATATATATATTTAGAATTGAAGAGAAAATTGCAGAGATTGGTGGGGTGAAATTTTGGGAGGGTGTGCAAAAGAAAAAATTAAAAGGGGAATCAGGAAAGAGTAAGGTTATAGGATAACAAAAAGATTGGTGATGAAAGATTTAATCAGTTGGGGGGGAGAGTATGGAGGAGGGGAACGTATTTAGATATTTGGGAGTGGAGTGTCAGGGATGGGGCTATGAAAGATAGGTAAACACAGAATTGTGAGGGAAAAAGAGTGAGTGGTGCATTTGGGTCTGGGAGACAAAGAACTTTGTCCTTGGAGGCAAGAGGGGAATGAGAGAGTATAGTTTACCAACCTCTTATATGGGGGGAAGCGTGGGTGATGATGTTTTTCGCGAGGAGAAAGGCTGGAGGCAGTGGGGAAAGTCATGTCTGAGGGCAATGTGTGGTGTAATAATGCAGGTTCGGTAGTTTGGAAATTAGGAGGAGGGGGCGGGATTACCAAAAATGTTGTCCAGAGGGTGAGGAAGGGTTTTTGAGGGGTTCGACATTAGAGAGAATGGAGCGAACAGAAGACTTCAAGAGTGTAACTCTGTTGGAAGGAAGGGGGGGAGGGGTCGGCCCAGGAGGGGTTTGGGGGGAGGGGGTTTAAAAGGGGGTTTTGTGTGCGAGGGGGTTTAACTTCCGCGGTGCTGGCGTGTTTGATAGGGGTGAATGGGGCAAGGTTTTTAATACTTGAAAGGCTGTTTGGGGTGGGCAAAGTAACATTTTGAAGGGGGTTCAGGGGAAACCCCGGCCAGGCCGGACTTGAGTCCGGAGATGGGGAAGAAAAGTCTGCACTCTGAAGGAGGGGGGTTAAAGTTGCAGTTTAAAAAGTAGTGTAAAGCACCCTTTTGGCAAGACAGTGAGGATTTAATGGGTGAAGTTTTTCTTTTTCGGGCCACCCCGCCCTTGGGGGGGAATCGGCCCGGGGTTAAATAAAAAAATAATATATAAAAGGGAAAAAAAATAAAAGAAATTTAGAATATTTTTTCAAAGTAAGGGAAAAAATAAAATAGTTAAAATAATGAAAAATTAAAAAATTTTAAACTGACAAGATACCTTGCTCTGCATAAAAATAGTATAAATAGAGAGAAAAAAAGTGAAAACCTTTGGGCTAGGGGAAAGCCCGGAAGCTAGAGTTAATGCAGAAATTTTCAGCAGAGGTAATAAAAAAAAAAAATAAAAAAAAAAAAAAAAAAAAAAAAAAAAAAAAAAACCCAAAAAAAAAAAAAAAAAAAAAAAAAAAAAAAAAAAAAAAAAAAAAAAAAAAAAAAAAAAAAAAAAAAAAAAAAAAAAAAAAACCCCAAAAAAAAAAAAAAAAAAAAAAAATTTAATTAATAAAAAAAATTAAAAAAAAAAAAAAAAAAAAAAAAAAAAAAAAGATTAAAAAAGGGAAATTTAAAATAAAAAAAAAAAACAAAAAAAAAAAAAAAAATATAAAAAAAATTTTTTTTAAAAAAAAAAAAAAAAAAACTCCAAATCCAATCCTCAACGGAAGTTAAAATTTTAAAAGGAAAAGATATTATTTAAACCAAAATGAATCTGGTCAGGTTAAACTTTTTTTTTAAAAAAAAAATTCAAAGTGGAAAAAAAAGAATTTAAAGAGGGGGTTGGGGCTAAACACGTGGAAAGCATTTTGGCCAGGAAAATTCTGTTTATTTTGGGCCCATTCGGAAATTGGCTCTTGAAATTTGGTAAATGGGGGAAAAGCTTTTGGCCCCTTTTTTTATTTTAAAGAAAAGGGGGTTTTTTTCCCCCCTTTTAAAAAAAAATGGATTCTAGGAAAAAAAATTATTTTTGGCGACTTAAAAAGTGGATTTTGGGAAAATGGGCTCAAGGTGGGCCCAAATCGAATGTGTAAACATTTCCCGGGGAAAAACTTTAAAGAGCAAATTGATTTTTCCAATTAATTTAAAAAAAAGAAGCCCCCTTAAAACAATTTTTTTCCATAAAATTATACTTTTTTTCTTTATGCAAAAAAACTTTCCATAAGAATTTTTTTTTTTTTTTTAAATTTGGCCGACCCTGAGAACAAGTCTCGGAGAGGGCCTGTTGACCCTCAGAGTTAAGAACCAATAGTATTGGAAGAAGGAAAAAAAAAAAAAAAAAAAATAACAAGGCAAGGGAATCAGACCATTTCTTTCTGCCATACAGAAAAAAATTAGAGAAGACTGACCTACTTAAATAACTTGGGTCAGTTTACTGCTAGTGCCAAAGAAATATGTACTTTTTAAAGAAAAAAAAAAAAAAAAAAGATACCAATAAAATCCCAGTGATAAATAATTATAATGGGTCAGAATGCATTTTTTTTTTTCAAGATCACCTCAAACAGCAGACAAGTAGATAGATTAAAACCAAATAAGTGAATGGATCCTGATAAGCTGTTTTCAAAAGGTTCTAAAGGAGTGCAAGGGGTTTTAGCAATCCATTATAAACCAAGAGAACAGTTCATGATGAGTCACAATAAAGCTTATTGAAATCTCTACTTCATATCAAGAATAAATAAAAGTCCTAATGTTTTAAAGTCAATTTTATATAATGCTTATCACACACTGCCTGGTAGTGTAACCCATTCCTTAACAGGGTAAAGAATATGGCAAACACGGAATGCATCCAAAGGATAGATATGCATTGCATCCTTCGGATGCAATGCATATCTGAAGGGGTGAGGATAACAACATTGGGGATGATAGACTTAGACATTCCAAAGAATGGAGTGCAAAAGGATGACCAAGAAGATTTATAAATCTGGGGTGGAAGAAAACAGTCATCTCATGAAGGGTTTGAGGGGAGGATGTGAAGGTCTATTTAGTGGTAAAGGATCTAGCAGCAAGTGCAAGCAGTAATGTGTGAACCTTGAGTGGAGACCAGCGATTTTAAGGATTCAAAGCGCTTTGGGAGTGTGAGGGGGAATTTATGAAGGGATTCAGGGGAAACTGCTTAGTAAAGTCCTGGAAGTGGGTTGTATCTTTTGAAAATTTTTAGCTGCAGCCTGGCATTAGGTCAGGCAAGTCTGGCGATTGCCTGGTCAACTGAGCTATTGCTGCTAGCAGCTAACTGGCCTACATATCCATCACCGACTGGTTAATCCAGCACATGGCAGAGGTATTTGTCAAGTTTCCTCTTAACTATCTTTCACACTCCATATACATCTCTCTTCTAGGAATATTGAAAATACTCTGGGGAAATCAACTTTCTGATAACCAATACTGGCGAGTTATCTATGCAGCAGGTTTCGTGAAGTTAAAATTTAATAAGTTATCCAACATAATTTAGGTTAGATTTAATTAGTAACTGTTAACAGTTTTACTATATCTTTATAAGGGAGAATTCTCTGCAGGGAGATACTGGAGACTTCTGGTAGTTCAGCAACATTTGTGAAGTCACTAGCATTTTGTTGAATTGTGAATAAAACTTCACCTATTAAAACTTTTCAAGGTTGTCTTGATATGACCTCATACAGTAGAGCTAGCAAACCAAATGTTACTTACTCCTAACTTTCATGAGAGTTTTTGCTAATACGAAGAGGAAGCCATTTCTTATTATATATATTCTAATATAGGTCACAAAGAAAATAGGTACATTTTGGGTCTATGGTATAAAAAAAAATTTGGTAACAAAACTAGAACATAACTTAAACCCATTTTTATACAATACACAGCCCACTTAGTCTTAAAATAATATAGACTGGCTTAGGCTGCACAGAGAAAAGAAGAATGAATCCATAAGTTCCATAATTTACATTAAAAAGTACATTGTATAAGCGAGATGCACATATCAGTGCCTTTGGGAAAAGATGCATTTTAAATATTAAGAGGCCACAGGGCATTAACCCCTGGAACATCTTCTGTGTAACTAAGTTACCCAACCTAAGTGACAATTTTACAGTTGGTCTAGTTTAGGCTAAGTTGAGGTGTTATTAAATTGTAAAAAAAAAATATCCTATTTTTTTATTACCATAAAGAATTTATATTAAGTGATAATGGGGAAATATTTACACTTTGAAAAAATAAATTTCCTGTAGAACAGATAACATTTATATTTACAATATAAAATATTAGCATATCTGTTCCTGGGTAAAGTATATTAGCGAATGCAGAATGTTGGTCAAAACAATGCTAGTGATTCACTGACAATACCAAGCTATTAAACAGTTAGAAGTCAATCTTTTCCCAAATGGCAATAAGTTCTCCAATGGAAATAAGTCACCAAGTTTTTTTTTTTTGGGTTATCCTAAGCAATCTACACATATGCTGCTATGCATGATAATCTATGTAACTATTTATGGTGTACTGTACCTGAGTAAACTTACTCCCATTCAAAAATTCAGTAAAATTATTGGTAAGCACTAACAACCTATAATAAACCTAAAATTTGTTGGACAATGTACATCTTATTTTAACATCACAGAGCCTGCTGCTTGACATGGGCAATTTGAAAACTAACTTTACTGTATACCTATATAAAAAAAAAAACACTGCAGACTAGCATCACCAAATAAAATGCCTGCAACTCTAAAAATAAGAAACAGTACATGAATGAGAATAGCTGGGCGAGAATAAGGAATGAAGTAATATGAAGTGTGTTCTGCAGCATACAAGTGTACAATAATTTAATACTACCATTATTACAACTTTTACTCACCTCCCCCCTGCCCCCTCTGACATAATGGACTTGCAAGTTGAGCCTGTCTGTATGGACCAATAGGCCTAGTGCAGTGTTCCTTCAATTTTATGTGCTTAAGTTTGAGCAAGTAATGTCTATTTTTAAAGCACAGTAATGATTAAATTATTCTTTAATTTGAGAATTTAGAAATAGATTGAGCACTGAAATTATATCTTGAAAAGCAGAGCAAAATGGCCAGTATTAAAGTAAAATAATACACAAAGGAACAAAATTATGAAAATGTTAAAAACAAGAAGAAACTCAAATTTTGATAAACAAAATTATAGCAAGTAATAATTCAGCATAATTGTAGTGATGTGTAAAAGTTATAGCAAAATAAAGCTATACAATTTGTAAATTAAATATAAAGCACAATTTAAAATTAATAACTGCTTCACATTAGCCAATATACCTATTGCTGTCTAGTAAATATTGAAGAAGAGATACATTGAGCTTTGCAAAAATTTATAATGCAAGCATATAATACTGATTGGTTTATGCAATGGAATAATATTTTGTACAAACTAGAAAAAAAAAAAAAAAGACTGGGTATTTTTGTCTCTTGAGGTATTTAAGAGAGACCCTTATTTTACTACTGCAACCAGACTAACCAAATCCAATGCACACTAAGGAAACACTGTTTGGGTGGTGGCAGAATTGGAACCATTTACTTCACAAACAATTATGGATGCTAACTGGCCTGCCAGTAAATCTATTGCATTTTATTGCCCATAAGAATTTTGTTGCAAACATCTCCCCACCAAAAAAATATGCATAGGAAATAACTATTTTTGCCTGATTATGGATAGATTGCTTATGATACTGAATGAAAAAATTCACTGGAGTCGCCTAGCTCAATATTACCCTGCAATTGCAATTAACCGGTGATTTATTAAAAATTAAACCTTAAATGGTGAACGAACTATGAACTGGTAATGTTCTGTTAAAGCCAAGCAAATACAGTTACTGAAACTTCGGCCATTTCAACAAAAAGACCCCATGTTGGAGATTAGCAGGAATATTACGTAACATACAATAGACATAATACAAACGGATACAAGTAGATCAATCCATTTCAAACTCTTAAGAGCTTCTGGGCATTGCTAGCTAATGGTATATATTACAAACTAAAGTTATATATATAGACAATCCCACGTGATTGTGACAACAATGTTTCTAAAGACTTATCTTTTCACACACCTCTTTCATGGCATGATTTAGTATTAAATTTGTCTCGCTATTAGTCACCAAAATTACCATGGGCTTGTGGCCGTGTGCAAGTAGGCCGCAGTGCCTGGCCAGTTCGAGAAATCCCGCGCTAGCCACCCGGGATTTAAATGGCCTGTCAGGCAGACCAACACCTCGCGACCCATGTTTCCCTCTGCTCGTTTCCCGCGTAATTCACAGCTACTCTAATTTCTGCACAGGGGAGACTGCCTACACCTCCCACAGCTTCAGCTCACGGATTCAGGAGATTCTCAGGGTATTATGAGCAAATTCCCGCCACAGGAGCCCCAATCTTTTAATTTAAATCTCCTCGAGTCGCCGGTAAACTCGATCGTGCGCCCAGGAACGATCCCTTCAAACGTGGGGCTCTACTATTTTCCCAATTCCTGCGAGAAGTACAGAAACACATGCCAAAACCTCCAGAAATTTCCAACTGCGCCACTTACCTCTATGTATTCCTCATTGATTTGGAGTGTATAAACGTGAATATTCCACTTAAATTAGCAAAATAAATACACACACGACACACTGCTCTCAGAAACATTGGTTCTCGCACACACTCAGTCGTACGTTATGACAAAGGCAGACAGAATTTTGAAATCTCCCACGGCGATTGGTGGAACCGGGTCACGTGACCAGCCTCAGTGCTGCCACATCTCCACTGTGTACAGTTACCATGGTAACGCCAGGCAGCTTTGGTCAGGATGCTGTGTGATGGGTTCACACTGGTGATAGTAAACAGTGAGTGCTGGCCCACTGCATGGTGTACGCACTCTTACTATATGGCAATATACACTCAGAAATCTGCTATACAGTCATACCATACAGCCAAGTCATCCATCGGCTATATATATATCAGAATGGAAACCAGTCACTGACTTCTTTTGGGGGGGGATTATCCTAAGTAATTTACACTGCATGATAATTGTACTTATGAGTACCTGTGTCTAAGTAAACTTAAATTATGTGGCTATATACCTTCATTAGAATATATAACCTTAGAACAAGTTATGTACAACCAAGGTGCATATCACTTATATATTCTGAGAATACTTCATTCTGCTGTCAGGATTAACGTATCCTTGACTGGCGATGTAGTTGACAGACTTTAAATCTATTAAATAATCAATAGTATTGTACACATGATATCCATACCACACGGATTATTACCCCTCTAACTAAATAATCTCTACAGAATCAAGATGTCATCAGACTATTTGTCCTGTTCAATTGAGCCTCTCACCCAGGTACCTACTGTCTGTTAGAGGAACAGGGGCAGCAGGTATAATGAAACATGTCCAATGTTTCTCATCGGAGTAAGGAACCCCCCCCCCCCCCGGTCGTTAATGTACGAGCAAGTACATAGTGAGCCACTAACTACCACACAGCTTGTTCGCTCTCCGACTATATATACACATCACTCAACTATGTGCATATACATACACATGGCCGTATATGCGCATCACAACTCTATTCCATTGTAATGTATATATTATATATATTTATATATAAAATATTTTATATTTATATATTTTATATATATATTATATATATATATTTTTATATATAATATATCCAATCTTTGTCTTTCAGTAGAAGTTTTATTGCTTTATTGAAATTGCTTTTAATGGTTTCTAAGGGATTCTTTCTAAGTTTAGAATAGATTCCAGTATCATCTAAGAGATTATTCATTTTATCTTGGTAATCATTTTCTTTCATAATTACTATTGCATTTATTTTATTTGCTTTGGTAAGGCATAGTTTTTTATTATTAATAAGTCTATCATAAGACTTAAAGAATTTTTGAAGGCAATTGGGAATATTTTGTTTTAACATAGAGCTATATACCATCCCCTTACTAATATTAATTTCATCAGTGAATAAATCAGAAGATTTTTCAAAGTTGCAAAAGGCTTTTGCAATTTCAATATTATTAAGTTTTTTTTTTGAAGTTGCAAAACTTAGACCAAAATCTATAGCAGCAGTTGTATTTTTTATAAATTAGACACATGTGTAATTCAATAAAGATACCCAAGAGTTGCACATGTGTCTAATTTATCAACGTGTCGGTTCTCTGAACCATTCATCAACAGATTATTTTTATCTAATATTTCATCTGATAAGTTAATTAGATAAAAAATAGTTCCAGAATGATTTTTGCGAAATTGTTGCATAAACAAATTTTCGCTTGCCTAATTCGGCAAGAAGAGCGCTGCTATTTAAGCCAAACTCGCATGTTTTATCTATTCAGCACGACATATGTATAACCAAACGTCTAAACACATCACATCGTTAAACACAAATCACACGGCTATATATTGCAGCGGAAGCGGAAGCC
>NC_069467.1:10533976-10536476 GCF_026875155.1 Cherax quadricarinatus
TCCTGCAGTCCAGGAAAATACAATCAACCCACCCCTCTCTCTCTCTCGTGTCTTACTTCTGTTACTTTGTCATAAAACTCCAGAAGGTTTGTGACACATGATTTGCCTTCCATGAATCCGTGCTGGTTATCGTTTATAATCTTGTTCCGTTCCAGGTGCTCCACCACTCTCCTCCTGATAATCTTCTCCGTGACTTTGCATACTATACACGTATACATGTATGTTTGTGTGTGTGTGTGTGTGTGTGTGTGTGTGTGTGTGATCAATATTACAGAGCGCAAGGACAGGTACACTGAGAGGTGTGTATATCTATATACATGTAGAGATGTGTATCTCAGTGTATGTATACCGAAAGATGTGTATCTTAAGTGTATATACACTGAGGGGTGGTTTAGAAAGACACGTAAGCAAACACTATGACATATTTATTAGAAAATGTTCCGGTCCTGGGACCTTGATCAATGCAGCTGAATCATCAATAAAGTTTACACTTGAACTCGAAAACGATGGCAAACTTCCTTTCCTCGACGTTCTCCTGTGCAGATCTCCCGACAGTGACAAACTTCTCTTCAAAGTGTATAGAAAACCTACCAACAAGGACGATCTTATACACTTTTATTCACACCAAGACACCCGCACTAAAAGAGGAGTCCTCGTTGGCTTCTTGAGAGCTCTTCGCATCTCCAGCCCTTGTTTTCTTGAAGAAGAATGTACTTACATAACACGAGCCTTTACACGTCTTCAGTTCCCATCTTTCTTCATCCGAGATTGCAGACTCAAGGCACAAGCTATCCTCAACAAACCGCCCATGGAACAGCCCCTAAGTAGTTCATAGGGCTCCCACGTGGTGATGTTGCCACGAATATGCATATACACATACACTGAGAGGTGTGTATGTGTATATGCATACCAAGAAGTGTATATCTGTGTATATATATTGAACTAGGGATTACATTATTCTTGAGGGCAAATATTCTATTAGTGGGATGGATCTGTGAAGGACCTGCCTAGTATGGGCCAACAGGCCTGCTGCAGTGTTCCTCCTTTCTTATGTTGACTTAGTGTACAGGTGACGCAGCCTTCATGACTATCGTGTAGTCAATAAAACTTTAAACCCCACAAACCAGCCACCCTAATGAATGTACTACATACAGTGCAATATGATTCAGAATATAATTTTTTTTTTCTTCGCCGGTATTCTCCCGGCCCGGGTCTTTTCCAAGTAGTGGTGACCCGGCCTTGGGTCCCTATCTGGGGAGTGTCTCGAGACTTAAGTCTCCCATGGGAGGAGGTACAAGTACCTCCTCATCTTTGGGACCAAGTGTCCCCAGGCCTAGCCACATTCCCCGCCCTCACGGGGCTCGTAGGGAGAAGCTAGGCCTCTGGTCTGCCATCTACCCCGCCTCAAAGGGGCTCGTGGGGATGGCAGTCTTATGAGCTGCAGATGGTAGCAAGCTCAGGCCTCTCTCTCTCAGAATATAAAACATGTAAAGTGCTTAATGTTAATTAAGGGAATTGCACATGGCAATGTATGGAATGGTTATGCCATGTTTATTCGTGTATGCATATATTTACTATTTGTTGCTACATGGCATATAGTTTATATGTATACTTATGGTCTCAAGTCTTCTATTATTCACTTATCATAAGTTTTAAAATTCGGAATGGTTTTGGCACAGTTTCCCCTCTAATACCATTACTACCATCTGCTCTTTGTCCCTTTTAGAAAAGCACCTAAATGCTGGTGAAGAGTGCCTGATCCAAAGACTTGGAGCTACCCCTCCTTGTTATCGAATCAAACCCGATTTTATCCCATTTTCCCTAGGTGCTGTATAACCCTTAAAGGTTTAGCGCTCCCCCTTTGGCAGTAGTAATAATATTTTTCAGTGGTTGCGGCTGTTCTTCAGGAATTTTACGTGAAGTGTTATAATGTGATATCAAAGTTTGCCTTTATAGTGTTTTAATATCAGTATTGATAGTGTTAAGAAGGAGGTTCTGCCATGGGTTAGACCACCACCCGTCCTGTGATTTGAGGAGAACAAGAAGTTGAAAATTCGATTGGATAAGTATGACAAAGAGTGTAAAGTGATTGGGAGTTTGAGAAGGGAAACAGGTTAGCAGTAACAAAGAGGAGGTTGTTGTGCAGGAAAGGGAGAAGAATGAAAATGAGGAAGGTTAAATAAACGTGCTTGAAGGCACAAACTCACCTTACAGTACTCCAGGATAAATGCATGATGGTCGACAAAAAGTAAGGTATTGTGGAATTTTTTAATTTTCCTAAATTCAGCATGTGTAAATATGAATAATATAATAATTGTGTAATAAAATGTGACACTGATTTGACCCTTCAAGAAACTTTGCGTATAGGAGGGTGTGCAGCAGCCGCAGAATGATACAGACAAGAGGGGGACACCATAGTGAATTAATGTGTGAGCACTGGTTGTGATGAAATCGTCTAGTAATCCAGAATCATCAAGGCCATAATTGAATGAAACGGCCT
>NC_069467.1:10540940-10570033 GCF_026875155.1 Cherax quadricarinatus
CACCCCCCTTTGTCTCCCAGGACAGCCCTCCGCTTCACCATTACTGTCTACCAGGGACAGCCCCTCCAGCTTCACCATTACTGTCTCCCAGGACAGCACCTCCAGCTTCACCATTACTGTCTCCCAGGACAGCACCTCAGCATTCACCATTACTGTCTACCAGGACAGCACCTCCAGCTTCACCATTACTGTCTACCAGGGCAGCACCTCCAGCTTCACCATTACTGTCTCCCAGGACAGCACCTCCAGCTTCACCATTACTGTCTACCAGGACAGCACCTCCAGCTTCACCATTACTGTCTCCCAGGACAGCACCTCCAGCTTCACCATTACTGTCTACCAGGACAGCACCTCCAACCTTACAGTTTCTGACTACATGACCGTTTCTCCTGGTATACCTAAACAGTTCTCCTGGTATACCTAAACAGTTCTCCTGATATACCTCAACAGTTCTGGTATACCTCAACAGTTCTCCTGGTAGGCTGGCTAGGATAAGAGTCTACTATAAAGTATTTTGTTTTATATGTTGGTATATATACTGTAGTTTGATATATATATAATTTTATAAATTGTAGAGATATTATTATTATTAGTAGTAGTATTAGTATTAGTATTATTATTATTTGACTTGCGTATTTGGTGATCTGGTGATTACTGGTAGCGTCTACAGCGTATTGAAGGGAGTTGGTGACCTCTGGCACCCTTTTCACAGCCTGAGGTTTTGGGTACTTATAGATCACTGTATTTCACTTTTCTAAATTTTTTTTGCCAACTCCACCACATCAAATGCTATTGTATCACTCTTGTTGGCTACGGTAGGGCGACTGGTGAAGAAAGTTCACTGGAATAATATTTGGCTTTCCGTTGTATATATTGCACCAGAGTACAAAACAAATTCTGGCCACGAAATAGAGCGAAACACCAACGTCAAAGACCTGGGAGTGATTATGTCGGAGGATCTCACCTTCAAGGACCATAACATTGTATCAATCGCATCTGCTAGAAAAATGACAGGATGGATAATGAGAACCTTCAAAACTAGGGAGGCCAAGCCCATGATGACACTCTTCAGGTCACTTGTTCTATCTAGGCTGGAATATTGCTGCACTCTAACAGCACCTTTCAAGGCAGGTGAAATTGCCGACCTAGAAAATGTACAGAGAACTTTCACGGCGCGCATAACGGAGATAAAACCCCCTCAAATTTCTGGAGCGCTTGAGGTTTCTAAACCTGTATTCCCTGGAACGCAGGGGGAGAGATACATGATTATATACACCTGGAAAATCCTAGAGGGACTAGTACCGAACTTGCACACGAAAATCACTCACTACGAAAGCAAAAGACTTGGCAGACGATGCACCATCCCCCCAATGAAAAGCAGGGGTGTCACTAGCACGTTAAGAGACCATACAATAAGTGTCAGGGGCCCGAGACTGTTCAAACTGCCTCCCAGCACACATAAGGGGGATTACCAACAGACCCCTGGCAGTCTTCAAGCTGGCACTGGACAAGCACCTAAAGTCAGTTCCTGATCAGCCGGGCTGTGGCTCGTACGTTGGTTTGCGTGCAGCCAGCAGCAACAGCCTGGTTGATCAGGCGCTGATCCACCAGGAGGCCTGGTCACAGACCGGGCCGCGGGGGCGTTGACCCCCGAAACTCTCTCCAGGTCTCCAGGTAAGTGCCAGCTACAAATTTGTGTGTTTCAACAAGTAATTTTATACTTCTCGTATTTCCATAAAAAGAAGAATGTTCTAATTTTCCTCATTCCAACCCACTAAGTACCATTTTGTTACTGTTATTAGCTATGGCAACGACTGGTGTAAGAATATCTGGAAGAAATATAGCCTTGTGTTGTATGGTAATATGAGGTAGAACTGTCGCTATACATGGGAAACTTTAATCTTATTTCTTTGTATAAAATACAATATTCAACCGTGTTTTGTATAGAATAATACATTAAATGAGATCTATCAAATTTATAGAACTGTTCCAGCATATATTACATGATTTATTACGAGGCAAATACAGGATCCAGGGCTCTACAGGGCCATAACTCTGTAATACATAATAAATATTTTGTTTATATAATTTGATTGTTCTATAATATTCTGCAACCTATCTTTTCTTTGGTTATAGGTGTCCATGTTCTCGTAAGACTGTTATAATATACTTTGTGTAGGATTGTACAGTATAAGCAAGCACCAGTATGTGACCTTGAGGCAATCCTGGCAAAATAATTATTTATATCCGTTAAGGTTAAATATACACACAAAAAAAAAATACACAAAGGGAAAATATTTAGAGTTAAAAAAACTGTCAGTGAGTGGATAAGATAAAAGACGGAGATTGAGTATTGGAAGCCTTGTTGAAGGTGAGACTTAGTAACAAGTTCTGTACGCAGCAGTTTAATATACACTGTTGAGCATCACGGATCTCACTCGGCTCTATTCCGGATTAGTTTATTGTATTTAAGGCCTATCGATTACATGAATGTCATTAAGTGTGCATGTAACTTCTACATCACCGGTCAAGGATACTTTAATCCACAAAATTGGGATTAAAGTAAACTCTCGGTATATATACAGAGAAATAAAGCTGTGACTGTATGTAACCTTGAATTGTGTTGTACCACAGCTTAACCAGCTTACATCCAATACTTCTCACTACCAAACTTTTGTGTTAAATATCTATAACTGTGTGTGGTAGCGAGAATCAAGAGCGTTAGACCAAGTTAAAAGCCCGTGGAAGGTAAGAGGCAATTATTATATTCATGGGAAAACACTTCGAGCTCGTAAGGCTGATACGGAGCCTGGGGAGCGAAGGCAAGTTTCTATTTAGACTTTGGATAAATAAATATTTTATTTATGTAATTTGATTGATGGCACACAAATATTATAGGGCTTTAACATATACATTATCCCCTCGAGGGAGGTTCCTTGACGCCGGTGAGGGGCTCTTGATCTAGGGAATTGGATCTGTGCGCCAGTTCCCTGAATTGAGCCAGAATACTTTCCATCCCCCCCCCCCACTCAGGTGCTGTATAATCCCTTCAGGTTTAGCGCTCCCCATAATAATGATAATAATATATACATTATATATGTTTAGCCTAGAATAACCCAGTAAAGTAAAACATTTTCACTTATTTCCATTGGGGTCATTGTTAATTTACATATTTAGGTATATATATATATACATGCTACCAATTAAACTTTCATCTTTACAGTACTAAAAAATAACTCACAATGCTTTTACTTTAAGAATGCTAACAGTGCAGGAAATGTTGAAAAATTATGAATATTTTTAACAACAAATATCAGTGTCGTAGCCTTCTGTTTACCTGGAGAGAGTTCCGGGGGTCAACGCCCCCGCGGCCCGGTCTGTGACCAGGCCTCCTGGTGGATCAGAGCCTGATCAACCAGGCTGTTTGTCAGCTTACTGTCAGAAACACTGCCGGAACAAGTGTAAAAGTATTTAAGAGGAAATCTGACAAATATCTCCGCCAAGTGCCACATAACCAGGCTGTAATAGATATGTGGGCCTGCGGGCCGCCAGCAAACAATACCTTGAAGAACTGGCAATCAAAAATAAAGCTAGGCCTCAAAACAAGCTGTGAGAGTGGATAACTTTCGAAACCGGTCACAGATATTCTTTGACTATTCTTAAATTGCCTTGTGTTATGACTGACCTTGACATGATCAGGTGACCCAGTTCAGTTCTTTATTACTGTGTAACATAGGGTCTGATCCAAGAAAAGATAAAGTGGCTCCAATTACTTGGATCCAGAGCAGTTCAGCAGCATCATGACAGGCCCCTCCCTCCCTCAATGAAGGTCGTGTGACAGAAGCATCTGCTGAAATTTTAAAATGTGAGTATCTTAAGAGTATCTTATCATAAGGTCACGACTTCGAAGCTTGCACCACCACCAATGCCACTCCAACATGTCTTAACTGCAGCCAAATGCCCACTGCGAAAAGAAGTTCTGTCGAAGAAAATTAAAGAAGAAGCCAAGAACAGTCCAAATCACCGACATACACCACCATTTCAAAACTCCAGACAGGCACCAAAATTCTCCAAGCCACATAGCAATCATCTCTACCCAGCAACTCCCTGACGCTGCTCCCTCTAAAAGTGCTGTGTGTATTGCATGATGTATGCGCACCTCTCCAATGCAGCAAATCCTGGCTCATTCATCTCCACCTTAAATGAATATTCAAATTTAAACATCCCTGCCTTCTTTTCCCCTGACTGCAACTTTCATGAATCCTCAAAAATTTTTCCCTAACGTCTTTAAAATTCACTATCTCCCGACCTGTCCCCTATTGCCAAGCAGCTTTTCCCTTTTTCCCACAACCTCCCACCATCGCTCTGCTCCCTTGACATTGCCTCCCAACTGATGTTCACCCCCAGTACACCTCTCCACTGTCTGTAACCCCCAGTCACTTTTAGCAAGTGGTAGACTCGACTACTGAATTCATGTCAGAAGATTAAAAAAGATTTATTGAGATTCTAGCACACCAACATGGGAAAAAACCTTACATTCTACACTTCTCCACAAACGCTGACATATGACTTGCATGAATTACAAAGGCCTCGGTGCGGAATTCAAATTTACCTACGAACAACCCCATTTTTAATCACCCAAGTTCTGGAATTTTCAACCTCTTCGTTTCACCTTTGGAAAAGCAAAACTTCCACCCCTCTAAAAGCAAATTTTTAAAAATTTTAGATGCGCCTCCACAAACCCCGCCCCCCTAAAAATAGTCAAATAACTCCCCGTATGCTGCCCCCTTATGTTCTTCCCCGCCTGCGATGTAACCTGCTGCCGTTGTCAAGTTGTTGACATCCAATTTCCCCAAGTATCGCAACGAGCCTGCAATTCTGTTTTATTAAGTTGGCCCCCCCCCGCCCGTGCTGGGGGTTTTTCCCGGCTCTTTTTTCTTCAATAAGGACACTCCCCTCCAACTCTGTCTTCATGTCCCCTCTTCCCCGCCACCCCACTGGGGGCTTATTATACCCCCTTTTTTTTTGATCTTGAAGGGGAGTCACCCGGGGATAAGTTTGTGATGTAATTGTAAAATTTTTGAGTCGATTAACCGTGCCAAGAGCGCTATTGTTTTTCCTGGCTGTACAATTGTGTTTTTACATGTTTTTAAACAAAATATCCTTTACTGCGCTAAATCTTTAGCGTTAACCGGTCTTCAAATATTTAGATAGAACATCCATTTGATGTGAATTGACAATTATAATTTGAGTGTTCGGAATAGGCCTATACATTCTAAAGGAAAATAAAACAGGTATTTACGATATTTCGGGAAGAACTAAAACCCGAGCTATCTCTAAGAGTTATTAAATAGTTGGATACAATTAATAATATTAGAAACAAATTCTGAAGACCAACACTACTTCAGTATTAGTTCAGTAATTCTGGCAAGTAGGAAGTTTGTCTGGATATTGTGTGTTGAACTATAGGAACAGTTTACTTGCAGTTACTGGCCACCCCAGAGCTCCTGGTCGGGTATCTAGTCGTCCCCCCCAACTCTTCCCCCACCACGGGTGGAAAATAAAGCTGCTTGAACAGTCCCTCTCATACACCGACCGAGGTGAGGTGTTGGACTCTCGTGAATCAATTACTGTACTAGCTTCCACTGTACGCTCACCTGTTATGCATACCTGGGCTCACTTGTGTAGCCTTGCCTATTGGAAGAGTTAACAACTAGCCTCCATGATGCACAATTCTGCCATGCACAAGCGTCACTACACGCCTCGGTCGCCTTGACGACTCGCTTCCCTCCCCAGTCCACGGGAGTTTGGACCTACACATTAACTTCGACATTGCTACCGTAGTGGAAGCAGTGGAAACTTCGTCTCCAGAAAGCTCGTTGGAAGCACAAAATGAAGGAATACTGCAGCAGGGTTGTAGGTTTAGCTCTTCTTTTATTATAATACTGGCTTACATCACGAGGCAGGTCGAACTCTCACCCAACCACACCCACTCATATATGTCCATCTTATATTTAAAGCTATCCAATGTTCTCACTTCAGTGACACTATTTGGAAGTTTTTTCACCTTCACCTCTTGTTAAACATATATCCAACCTATTTATCCATTCTAAATCTGAAGTTGTTTAGCTTCAGTTGTTTAGTTTCCAGAGTACTCATCACTGGACTATTTCAATTTTAAACTACAAGATTACGTTCATGCGTCGTTTAACGATGGGGATACGTTGAGAATGCGTCGTTAGGCGATTTCGTTGTTCAGTGGACTGTCTAGTGTACTTGCACAAACCTAGATTGTATAGCCTATACACACCTAGGCTATATGGGTTTGTTTTTTTTCATCGTAGATTTACTTGTAAGCAGGTAATGCACGAGATTAAATCAAGCACGATTAAATCAAGGGGACGCAGTAAACCGAGATGTATGAGGCTGCTGCCGGCCGTAACACTCCTTACTGTAAACATTTTTTTTTAAACAAGTAGAAAGAGTATCTCCAGAAAAAAAACGAAAAAAGTACAGTAAATACATAAACCAGTAGCAGTTATTTATTGCTATTAGTATTATGTACTGTTTAAATGATCTCGTGGGTTTAGCGCTTGGTTTTGATTACAACTTAATTATGTATTGTATATTATTGTATGTGCTATACTTTTATACGACTGGAAGTGCAGTTTTCTTTACACCACCACGTATATGTGGTCCGCCGTTGACCGAAACGTCGTTATGCGGTGCTAACAAAATTTTTTTTTTAATTTAAAAAAATTACCCTTGCTTGATATTATAGGGAAATTTGTGTAATACAATATTGAATACGTTTGAAGAAAAATTTGCTTACCACAGTTTGAAAACATTTTGTTCCCAGGAACTGAATTTTAAATTTTCATTTTGGTAATTTAAAAGAGTAACAATCCCATTATGTATGATTTTTTCAAAAAAAAATTTTTTCGTTCGTATTGAAATTTTCTCCCTTGCAGTTTTATACCAGGTTTAAATTTTTGTTTATGATTTAATAGAGGGCTTGAAGGAGATTGACCTTTGTTTTTCCAAAGGGAAGGAAAAAGGTTTGGTGGCTTATTTTTATGGTTTATTCCTAGATTCTGCAAAGGTTTTCAAAAAGGTTTTTAAAAGTTCTTTCTGTCATCGGTTAAAAAAATTATCACCTGTTTGTTGCGGTTTTTTTTGAAAGTTGACCCCCTCAGGAAGGCCCCCTTGTGTTGGTGGGGGGTTTTGTTTAGGAATTGGATCTGTGCTCCAGTTCCCCAAATTAAGCCTGAATCCCTTCCACACCCCCCCCCCGGGCTGATAATCCCCCGGGTTTAGCGTTTCCCCCCTTGTTATAAAATAATAATATGTAAAGTTTATTTTTTCCCTTAATCGTTAAAATGTGTGAGTCAGTGCAGTGAGTGAAGGTTTCATCCTCCGTTCTCTTATGCGAGCAGTCGAATTTTGGTTTCTTATTTATGCGAATATTTTTTTTTTTAGTGGCTGTTTAGGTGTAGGTGCCTTAATGCTGGTGGAGGCTTTGGTTCAGGAGTGGGGCCCCCCCCTTCCCTTTGGATATACTAAATTTTTCCTTTTTTTCCCAGATGGTCCCTCGATGATTGTTACTGAGAATTGTAATTCTAATAAGTATAGTGTCTCGTTTTTAAATTCAAGCTGTAAACCCCATGGGTCATATAGGTACGGTGCGAAAGTTGCTAAATAAATATTTTAAATTTTTTTTTTTTAATTTTATTACTTTTAATTTTTTTTTTTTTTTTAGTGTAAATGGATTTTCCTTTTCATTTTTTTTTTCAGTTGAATTGCCCCTTTTAAAATTTTTTTTTAATATTGTGAAGTTTACTTCAGTGGGAAAGTTAGAATTTTCATTTGGGTTTTACCAAAAAAGGGTGGGAACCAGCTCAAGGGGGACTTTTTTTTATGCGTGTAAGTTTTTTATTTAATTTCCCCGTTTTAAAATTTTGACAAATTCCCCTTTTCAAAAGAAAAGGCGGAAATGCAAAAAGCTTTCAGTAATTTTTTTTCCGATATGTCTGGGCTCTACCCCCTTCCCCCAAACTTTAACCAATGACAAAAAAGATTCAGCCCTTTGAAATCATAAAGATAACCTTGGCATGGATGCTTGAAATGATCGTTCCCCAGATATCTGGTGAAAGGCTGGTAGCGGACACCCGGTGAACGCCTGGTGCGATATTGGTGAACGCCTGGTAGCGGCTTGGTGAACGGGGTAGCGGACACCCGGTGAAAGGCTGGGAGCGTTTATCTGGTGAACGCCTGGTAGCGGACATCTGGTGAACGGCTGGTAGCGGACACCTGGTGAACGCCTGGTAGCGTATATCTGGTGAACGCCTGGTAGCGGACATCTGGTGAACGGCTGGTAGCGGACACCTGGTGAACGCCTGGTAGCGGACACCTGGTGAACGCCTGGTAGCGGAACACCTGGTGAACGCCTTGGTAGCGGACACCTGGTGAACGGCTGGTAGCAGACACCTGGTAAACGCCTGGTAGCGGACACCTGGTGAACGCCTGGTAGCGGACATATGGTGAACGCCTGGTAGCGGACATATTTAAGAACACACTATTCAGAACAAGGTCAGCTAGCAGAACAATATACTAAGCTCAGCATGGGAGTCGTAAGTAGCAGTAAGTATCCCCAGTTTGTTAACATAATTCCCGTAAATTATTCAATCTTAAATATTTCGTTTTAGAAAAAGTTATGTTTTTTATACATTCCCCCTCTAGAAGAAATCAACACTGCCCTCCCATTACTGTATGTATTAATTGACAAGAGAGACCCTTTTCAAATATAGAATTTGCCTAAAATCAACCACTTAAAAGGAGCAAGTCGCTTCTAGTCACAACACGATATTAAAAATGATAGAAGTTATCACGGGGTTCTTCAGCTTTTACAGGATATTTGGCTCTAAGTGCCTTGATTAAGATTGCAATATTATTTAAAATATTTTCTCCCAGCATCATTTTTTCCAGCACATTCTATTTGTAACTTGAGAAAGAGAACACTCCTTAATACTTCTAGAACTGAAAATTATAACAGGTATTTTATTTTCCCCGATCACGATACTACTATTTTCTATAAACTGCAATCACTTAAGATTCTGTTGTCCACACAAGACTCGCTCGTGGACATCTCGTAGAAAGGCGCCCAAGGCATCTTTTTGATGGACTGTCCTGCTTAGCAAGGAACAGCAGCGCTGTATGGCCATTTGTGGGTTTACCGCTTACTTATGATTATAATCGAGGAGCATGCAGACCTTATTTCTGAACTATTCAACGTCTTTATCCTGTATTCAGCTGCTCTCCCTCTCAGAACCTCTCACCTTTAATGCAGACTCATGATTTCTTAACTGCAGTGTTAGATTAAAGGGGGGCAACCGGGGCACTAACCCCTTGCCCTTCCCCCACACAACAAAAAAGGGCCATCCCCCCTTACACAAGGCCTCCTCCCACTTCAAACCAGGTAACGTCACAAATATGAAGGAAGGAATATTCACTCGCTTGCTCTTACGCGCTCACACACGTACGTATATGTATGTAATTTGGAGATTTTTAGTAGCAATGGCCCCTGCAAGTTGTTTGCCTTGGGACCCACCCGTCCATCCCCTCTTCCCCACGAATATTTAATTCGACACTTCTTCACTGAAAATGACTTGCTGCACCAGCTACATTATGATTTTCATCTTAGTACATGTCCTCATCCTCCCACACTTCCCGCTAACATCAGCACCCCTTTGCCATGCTGCGTTAATGACATTCACAGATTCAATACATCTTTATGGATATATTCTACAGGACACCAGATGAGTCCATGGCAGCGATGGCACCAGGCTGTACGGGAAGCTGGTGTAGCTGTAATGTTACACGTCACAGCCTCTCTCTATGTAGGTGGCCACCTGCGACCAGACATCTTCTTCAAGAGCATACAGGAACTTGGACTGGAAAAATACAATGCTGTATTTAATAAGATACAGCAGAAGACCATAGCGAAGTCGGGACCAGCAGGGAACTATGACATCGCTGAAGCGGCATTGAATGAAGACTTTGACATTACTTTGCACTTCCGTCTGCGCAGCAGCATGTGTGGGCTTGGCCCCACTAAATTCGCATCCATGGTACAATAAGAGAGAACTGGAAAATAAACTCTATCGCTTAAATAAACTTCGGAATGAGGTGAGTCATCGTACTGTGGAAATTACAGAGGATCAACTGGATGAAAAATTGCGTGGCTTGCAAGAATTGCTCTTTTCCATTCTAGATCATGTTGACTTTCTCATAGACGATAATTGTCTCAGTGTTAGGGCTCGGGTCATTGAAATTATTCAGGGTTTTGAGTGAAGAATCATCAATGGATGAGTGTTGTGTTTAAGACCCCAGCCAGCCTTGTATATTACCCTCACAGGTGAAGAATATTGTGCTTAACACTCTGCCAACCTCATACATTTCCTTCAACTTTAAATTTTTACTATATTAATATAAAACTTTTTATCAGAATGCATTTTTATAATTTACTTACTGTTGCTCAAGATATGTTTCCTCTAATGGTTAAAAAAATTCCTCATCGCTTTGTAATTAGTGTCATGTTTCAGTAATTATTTTTAATTGGTTACTTAATATAGTAATACTAATTGACATGTTTTTTAATTTAATCAAAATGTGAATTTCATGTGTAGAGGCAGGTTATGGATAGGACTATAATGCCAAATGTTAGGACAATTTGACAGGAATCAAATGATGACGTGGACTTGAAAGTTTAATGAGAAAATATTTATGTTAAATTTTGGTTTATTTCTTGTGTTAGTGAATTAAAAAAAGTGAAAGGGTGAAGAAAGATGTCTATTAAGTTGTATTTTTATAACTTATTGATAAAGAACTAAAAGCCCGTGTCAGTTACTAGTTATAGTACTGAATTTCCATGGCATTGTCTAGATTTTTGCCACTGAAGTGGCTAGTATGTTGTGGACTCCATATCCATCCTGTGGACTGTAAGGCCAGTGCATTTGGATATTTTTAAAAGCCTAGGAACTAGGGTTCCCAAACATTTATCTTTTCCAGTCTGTGCCTAGTACTTTACCTCATACTGTCTCTATTACGGGTGTGGAGGTTCATCCTTCCTCTCGTACAGTTCCCGCCTCTCCTGTCCCCTCCCAAGTGAACTCTAACCTCCCATCCCCCAACCCTTCTTTGGTAACTTTCATCGTCTCTCCGATCTTTACTCACTCTCCCCCTTCTGTCTCTGATGTCGTACTACCTGCAACTTCTCCTCTGAAACGCTTGAAGCTATCTCCGAATATATTGAGGAGACAAAACCAATAGACACCGATCCACCTCCCATCACTCCTCACCTTACTAAACCATGTGCACAAATCCTTTCCTCGCCGCATTCCAGTCCTTCACTGCTTATTCGTTTTCCGCTACCTCCATATGTACATTTTACTAAACTTCCTAGCCCGTAGACACCTACTGCTTCAAGTTACCAGTATACTTCTCTTCTAAGGGGTCATCTAGGGGAGCTTCACGTGTTGCTTTCCCAGTTTCTCCCTGTTCGTGTTTCTTTGCAAAAACCTAAATTACACTCCACTGTTATCCAGCCCGTCTCGGGCTACATTTTATTGCATTCATCGGATCCTTTTTTTCCGGTGAAGCTTTTAATGAAAGTGCACTTCTTGTACGCACTGGTATACCATACCATCAGATCTTTGTTCATAGTTCGCTGCATTACACTGCAGCAAGCATCTACTTGAACAATTGGTATACAGTTTGCCCTTTGCATCTTTCTCCTTCTCGAGCATTATCTATTCCAAACCATACCACGGGCGGGAATAGAACCCGCGATCAGAGAGTATGGTTTGTTTGCAATCGTGTCATTACGATTTCGTGAGTCATTATCTATTCCAGATGTTGAGTTTATGGTTTCTTCATTACCACCACCTCTTCTGTTATTAACACTTTGAGGCCCAGTCCCTGGACCCATTATGTACCTCTGTAATCTTTTGACTACCGCCCACAGGATGGGTATGGGGTGCATAATAAACATATTAAACTAACTTCTGTTATTAGGTGATTTTAATGTTCATCATTTCCTCAGGGAGGTGGGAAGTCTCACTGTAACTCTCGTAGCGATCAGTTAGAGGCACTTCTCACTTTTTCCCCCTCACGTTTTAAATATGAGTACTCCCAACCATTTTGGCCATCGCACTCTATCTCTCTTGCACTGATCTTTCAGTTTGTTCTTCGTCAACTGCACTCAACTTTACCTGGTCAGTGCTCCCAGATTTACATGACGACAATCATTTTCCTATCCTCCCTTTCATTTTCCTATCCTCCCTTACTTTCCATTTGTATTCTCGCCCTCCTCGAAGCCCATGTTGGCAATTTGAACGGGCGAATTGGGACCGGTACTCGCGTCAAACTGTTTTTAGTAAGGAATGTTCTTCGTCCTCTTCTGGTGAGCTGTTTCAACTACTTTTGACCTTGGTTTTAACCGCGGCTTCACATTAAATCCCTCAAACCTCGAGTAGGCACTCATAAATGCGTGCCTTGGTGATTTCCTGCTTGTGTTCATGTAGCACGTTTGAAACATGCTACATGGGGCCGATATCATTACAATAGGACCACAGAGCGACTCCTTGATTTTAAGCGAGCGAGAACGATTGTCCGATGTGTCATCCGTGAAGCTGAACGCACTTGTTGCCAGGATTATTTCTACCGTTACTTCGGCTTCCTCTGAGTGCAACTTGGAAAAAAAGTGCGGAAATTGAGTGACAAGTACTCTCCAGACCCGGCACCTGTTTTTCAGGTTGCCAGGATCAACATTGCAAGCCCTCTTGAAGTTGCCACAGAAATTGGAAATCTTGTCCGTATCTCTCAGGGGCTTCATCTATGCCCCCTTTTCTTTCCTCTAAGTCTGCCAGAGAGTTACTGCCTTTAGATTTTTCTTCTAGTTGAAGGGTCTTATTATGTGCCTTGTACGCTTCTAGAACTAGTCAACACTTTTTGCTTGCCGATCGTTGGCAGCTGGGCCTGATGGCATTCATATTCGTATGCTTCAGCATTTACATCCGTCAACCCATGCAGTCCTCTTACATCTTTTTGATCTTATTTAGTTGAAAGAGGTTCTTCCCGAGCTGTGAAAAGTGCCTTTTCGTAAACCAGGTACTTCGGGCCATGATGCCTCACACTGTCATCCCATTGCTCTTACCAGTCCAGTTTGCAAGTTGATGGAACATCTAGTAAATAGACGTTTGGTGCGGTATTTAGAAACACACAGTAGTTTCTCCACTAGTCAATTTGGCTTTCGTAAGGGCCGCTCAGCTATTGACCCCTTACTCCGCTTAGATACCTATGTTCATAATGCCTTTGATAGTAACCACTCGGTTATTGCAGTCTTTTTTGATCTCGAAATGGCATATGACGTTTTTTGGAAGTATGACATCTTGGCTTAAGCTCATTCCTTAGGCCTCTGAGGCAATTTGCCACTTTTCCTTGAAAAATTCTTATCTGAGAGATATTTCCGTGTTCGGGTTAATAATCTGCTTTCCCCCGGACTTTGTCAAAGCTGGAGGTGTCCCTCAGGAATGTGTACTTAGCACCACTCTTTTTCTACTAGCTAAATGAGCTGGCCTCTGTTCTCCCATCTAATATTTGGTCATTACTTTATGCTGATGACTGCCATAGCGTGTGAAGGCGCTGACTGCCGCCTAGTAGCAGCCTTACCCCAGAATGCTGTCAACAGTGTTTCCATTGGTCCACTACTCATGGGTTTAAATTTTCTGGGGCTAAAACGCACCAAATTACTTTCACCAAACGTTCTATTGTCTCTGATACTCCATTGTGACTGTATGGCTCCCATATCCCAGGATGTAATATGGTCAGATTTTTCGACCTTCTGTTTGATCGCTGGCTGTCCTGGAAATCTCACATTACCTCCCTGAGAGCAACTTGCCATAGCCGGCTGAACCTCCTTAAAACCCTAGCTCAACTTTCGTGGGGAGAGGCAGATCGTCGAACTCTTCTTCGACTGCATTCAGCCCTAATTTTATCGAAACTAGACTATGGTGACCATATATATTCTGTGGCCTCTCTCGCAACTCTTTCTAAACTTGATCCCATCCATCATCAGGGACTACATTTATGTCTAGGCGCTTTTCTCTCCTACCTGTCGTGAGTACATATAATCCATACCACGGGCGGGGATAGAACCAGCGAGTCATAAAACCCCGCCCGTGGTATGGTTTGTTTACAATCATGTCATTACAATTTCGTGTGTCTATATGTAGAGGCGAATGTTCCATCCTTGAACGATCGCCGTGATGCCCATTGCCTCCGTTATTTTGTCTACTCCCATGACCTTCACGATCCTTCGACGTAAAGGAGTGTAACTGACGTTAATAGAGGTCCATTATTTGTTCAATGCCCCTGTTTACTCAGTTTCTTTTCTCTTCGTCTTCACTCGCTCGTGACTTCTCTTCAGTTGCCCCTTTCTATGTTCATCTAACCTTTATCTTCCCACCTGGGAGGTTCCAACAGTTCATGTCTGTTCTTCCCCACCACTGTGCGCGAAAGTTCAAATACTTACATGTGCTTCTCACTTCCTTTTTCTCAACAACTTCCGGTCTCGTTCTCATGCCATTGCAATGTACAATGATGGTTCTAAATCCTCTAACAGTGTCGGGTTTGCAGCAGCGTTCCCAGACATCGTAGTGCAAGGTCATTTATTAGACTCGGCTAGCATTTTTACAGCTGAACTGTATGAAGTTCTCATTAAAACTCCTACTGTTGGAAGACAGCTTCAGTGTTGTGAGAACTCTTATGTGCGAGCTGTGACTAAGGATATACCTAGTGAAACACTGGAAATAGTTTTCCTTTTTGCAAAGGCCCTCACAGGCCTCTGCTTCCCCTCTGCCTTTCATTTGACCTCAGCCTTTCACCTCTTTCAACATACAGTGTAGAGGCGAATTTTGCTAGTCCACTGCTACTCGTGCCTCTCAAAATGCTCACAACTTATCGCTTTATCAACCTGAGGAATAACGACGAGTGTGCAGTCCTACGTGAGTTGGTAACCCAGGTGTCCACACACTGATAGCTCGTCTTTCACTCCAAGACACGTGTGCTAGAAGTTCTGCAAGTTTGGAGTGAGTAACAATCTGTACGAGTATTGCAGTGTTTGGTAACTCTTGAGAAGTCTGCCTCAGCCCGTGACCTTGAGCGAGGCAAATGCATCACCTGCCTGAGACTTTTGCCCATATTGACTATGTGAAGAAAGGCGAATGTGCGTGCTCAGTTACCCCCGCTGTTCTCCTGTATCCCCAACTCTCCGCCTTTAAATCAGCCGTTCGCCCTCTATCACGACGTGCAGTGTAGAGGTGTATTTGTGCCCGTGGTACTCGAATTGTGAATTCCGCAGTGCTGTATTTTTGTGGTAACTAATTGCATGAGTGGATTATGCTGACGTAGGAATAGTGCTACCATCAGTACTTAATAGGCTTAATTGGAGTGAGGAATGTTCTGGCCTGCTGGGTGACTTGAAAATGGCACTATAAGACCGCCCCAAAATTTTTTTTTTTTTTGCCTTACACCATTATTTTTTGCGTGTGTCTAGTGAGGTGAATGTCCCTTCCTCGAGCTTTCCTATTCAACGGTATTCCCTTAACTCGTTCGTCATTATCTACTATGGGGAACTTAAGAGCGAGTTTAGCTGATCAGGCCAACTGCGCTTCCAAACCAGCCAGTGAAGGGCCAAGGCTACATTGTTCTGAATCCCAGAATGCTTTGTGATGTTACTAACAGTGTCCAGCTGCACCTTCGGTGTTGTGAGAACTGGAGTTTACCTGGAGGAGATTTCGGGGGTCAACGCCCCCGCGGCCGTGTCTGTGACCAGGCCCTCCTGGGGATCAGCCCCTGATTCACCAGCGCTGTTGCTGCTGGCTGCACGCTAACCAACGTACGAGCCACAGCCCGCTGATCAGGAACTGACTTTAGGTGCTTGTCAGTGCCAGCTTGACGACTGCCAGGGGTCTGTTGGTAAATCCCCTTATGTGTTGCTGGGAGGGTTGAACAGTCTCGGGCCCTGACACTTATGTATGGTCTTTAACGTTGCTAGTGAAACCATGCTTTTCATTGGGGGGATGGTGCATCGTTCTGCATGTCTTTTGCTTTCGTAGTGAGTGATTTTCGTGAGCAAGTTCGGTACTAGTCCTCTAGGATTTTCCAGGGTATTTAAATCATGTATCTCTCCCTCCTGCGTTCCAGGGAATACAGGTTTAGAAAACTCAGCGCTTCCCAGTAAGTGAGTGTGTTTTATCTCCATTATGAGGCGCCGTGATTGAAAGTTCTCTGTACATTTTCTAGCGTCGGCAATTACTGCTTTGAAAGGTGAAAACTATTCTTATGTAAGTGACAATTTGTCTGTCATTCCAGGACAGTGTGCTTGATGTGTTAAGTGCTGGTGGGTTTGGAGTAATTAACAAGTAGTACAGGGTTGGTAACTCTCGAGACGGATGTGGGCCCAGTGAATGACACTTGAAATTTGCACTGTGACCTGCAGGCCACTACACCATATTCCCTGGTTCTGCGAGAGTGAATATTCCCTTACTTGTCCCTTCTCCATCTCGAATTTGGAACTCAGCCGTTCGCTCTATTTGCTTGTGGGTTCTAGAGGCGGGTTTTTTGGCCGACCACATGGGTGCTTGAGTGCCCGTGTCCTCTGTTGCCGCACTCCGCTCTTTGCGAGTGTCTCCTGTGTGCCTGCTGCTTGCCTGCATGCGGTGTCCGGGTGGTTGGCGCGGGGCTTGGCGAGCACAGTCAAGCAGGCTTGAGGGCAGAACTTAAAAGCTAGCCAGAACAAGCTAAGGCGCCTTGCAGTTATAGCTGTCCTAGGACCCAGCTGTCTGTGTTTACGTTCTGCAGTGCTGCTGGCTACAGGTGTTTCTGTAGTGGCTTGAGAACAATTTGACGAGCATTGCAGTGTGACATTTTGAGTGGGACATGCCAGAGGCTCACTTTATAAACATAGTAAGTTTGTGGTGATTGGCTTGTACCATTGAACATGCATCTGTCATACTTGTGCTAGAAGTTGTTAAGTGTGGCTTTCCCCAACGTTAATTGTCATTTGTGAGCCTGTATTAAGACTATTGAAAGGCTCAGAGTGTGCTTCAGTGTAGGAATCCTTACATTTGATAAATCATGTATTACATGCTCTGCTCAGTGTAACTGAACTATTAATAGGTTACATAATTAAATTGCGTGTCCTAGTTGTCATTGCTGTGTTTTCTAATACATTTTCTCGTTCAGACTGAACTTTACTGGCTAAATTCCCTGTATATTTCAAATTGCAGTGTTCATCTGTGGTGTGAGTGTGTAACTTTATGTTTGTTTTTACTGTGAACAAGCTTACTCCGGCATAATGTTCAGTTTCTGAATACTTTTTACTTGAGTAATTCGGTTTCCTTTAAACTGTGTTAAGCAAGAAGGCTGCCTGTAACATTCTTGTTCCTTGCATTCATCTAGTGGGTTTAGCGCCTAGTTAAAATTGTAATAGTAACCCATTGCCAATCATTATACGGCTAGCTATACATTGTGTAAGTTGTTTAGGGACTTTTTGATCATGGAGATTGTAGTGTTAACTTTGATACACCAATTTAATGTGCAGACACGCACTGACACATAATAAACCATTTAAAACGCTGGTACCTCTACAGAGCTGGCCTAGTGTGTGGACGTTGAGAAGTTGAGAGTGTTTATTACGAACCAGCGGTTGTACCAATCTCACTTATATTTACATCTACACATAGTATATTCTAAGTGATAAAGTGTACTCTTGGTTGTACTTTGGTAACACGTGTCATACATAGTAAACGCAATGTGTAAGTGAGATTGTTTAGGTAACAGCGCTTATCTATCTACAGCTGCACACTTATTCTTGCATACATGTATAACATAGTAACGTTGTGAGTTACCCAGGATGGTCAAGGAAGTCGACCAGAGTGATTTATCTCATTTCGGCATTGAAAACATTACTAGTTTTTTTTTTTTTTTTTTTTTTTTTTTTATTTTTTTGTTAGTAATACTGTTTAAATCTATGGTTGGGGAAGAGGTTGTCTTCAGCATCATTTTGATGTCTGCTATATTATTATTTCAGTGAGGTTACATTAGGTGGCAGATAGCCTGAACTAACTCAAGTGGAGTTTTATCATTGAATTTCGAACTCTTGTTTAATGTGAGTATTCAGTAATTCTATTTTTTGCTCAAATATTACCTACTTTGTCTCTCTCTCTCTCGCTCTCTCTCTTTTCATCTTTGTAATTTGTGATAGGTGTAAACCTCGCCTGTACCATCCATTATATCATTATATGTCCCATATTATTAACACACATACAAGAGGTCTCTGAGTGAGTTTTTGGTGGGAGGTGTGTGTCTATTGAGTGGTGGTGGTCTGGGTTGGTATGTTGGAGGTGTTCATTGAAAACTTGAGCACTGTGTCTTGTGATCTATTTTTGACTTCTGATTTGTTAGTGACTAATTGCTCTTGCATAAGCTGATAAGGGAAAAGATAAAGCGAGGGAATCTTGTGTTGTGAGTCTACACCAGATATCATCATGGCAAACATGGCAACTGTTATAGAGGAACTATTTCTGCAGGTGATGGAAATGATGATAGCTTTCCAGACCTTTAAAAAGTAAACAAAAGAGAAAAAGTGAGAATGGGCTAGGCGAGCCGTCGGACGTAGTCAGACTCACTTGACTCGTAACAATGTGACACTAAAAACGTCCTTGGTGCACAGAGGCTGCAGAAGTCTTTCTTCAAAGAAGAAATGTGTTAAGCTGAACTTCCTGGACAACACCCCGCTGCCTGCTAAGTGGTGCATGGCTAATGGAAGCTGTTAACAAGCAACCTAACTCAAGGATCCAATTAGGAAAAACACAACACACTTTGTGTTTGTGGAACAGGAATGCAGAAATGATCAATGATCTACTTAGTACACATCTGGGATATTAGTGCTCGACCTCCATCAGAACACTCACTCACTTTAAAAAAATGGGTCAGTATATTCCTTTGGATACCCTCACTGCATGGACCAATCCCATTTGACTCTCAGTGAGCATCATCAAGCCTAAAAGACTTAAAGGAGAAAATCCCAAATTATTGCAGGTCGGGTGGGTCCCTGTGCCCCTCCCCGGAATTCTGGGTGCATGGTTTACGTTTCCTAACATTCGAAAGTGTACCTACCCTAAACGTAGGTGTACAAATGCCAGCACTATGGCCATGTTGCAGTAGACTGTGGAATATTACTTTTGGTGTGGTTAGTGTGCTGGGAAAATTCCACTAGAGATGCACGTAGGGCCTTGCACCAAAAATTAAGTTGTATTAACTGGTAAAGAAGTTTGGGGTCGTTTACAGTTTCCCACAAGGACTGCAGTCAGAACCCAAACAACCTTCGATGTAACCTGATTATACAACCTTTAATGTAACTGAGGATGAGGCCATCCAGTCTAAAAACCACAGCCAGATCTTTGAGACTGAACCTCTGCAAAGTGTGCAAGAACCCCACCTCACTGCAAATGCTTTGGTGGATTCAGAATGCATCACAACACACAGCTGTGGAGGGAGCTAGGGCCATCCCTGCTAGCACATATGGAATACTTGTTTCTGCCATACAGATACCTATTGGCTACACTGAATATGGGTTTGAGTTTGTCATTTCTCCAATACACACACTACAACCGTCAGACGGACCAACAAGGTACCCCCCTGGAAATTGAGTTGGTCAGATGCACTAAAGGGACACCTACCGCAATTAATGATGAAACAGAGAACACCTAATGTAACATGGGTACATGTTAAGGTGATAGGTGTTAAAAGAAAGCACTAACCCAGAAGTGCCATCTTCCGGAGAGGCATTGGATTCGCCTGACCTTCCTTCATATTATAACAAACTTTCCAGAAAAAAAAATTGAGCATCTTGAACAGATCTGACAAGTCTAATAAAATATGAGTAATCAGGTGATGCTCTTGAGCATGGTGATTGATGGTCAAAAGGCAGCAATCTCGTTCAGCTTCCAGCAATTTGTGAGAAAGAAGGCCCATAACTCTTGCCTTCAAGGACTTGCCTTTTAACTGGCTGCCAAGATGCCGAAAATATGCTTAAAAATAAAGGTCCTGAGATAAAGCGCCCACATACAAACAATAGCTATTTGCTCTTAAGTGCTGCACACTGTAGCCAAAGATAATAGTTTTACCATCTTATGAGCATGCGTTGTAATAACTCACTACAATTGATACATTACAAAATCTTTTCATGGAACATTGCTTCATCAGGAAGGGTTGCTGAACTTAGTCATCTTGCTGCAACCAAGAATATGATGTCATCTGTTTGCAGGAATGTAGAGGAAAGATGGAGCACCTCCACCAAAACTTGCTGGATAAGCAGATTATAACCTAAGGTCAACCAACTGTTGTGTGCTGTATTTCAGAAAGGAAAACTTGCCACATTCACTCTTTCCTTGCGAGTCGAGGTTAAAGACAGCAGTATTGTTCGATCAAAGTATAGCAGGCGATTTTTCGCCATTAAAACTCATTTGTTTATCTCTATGCCCCACGCGAACAAGCTTCGACTGATGCTTTGACCAGCATCGCAATCATAGTGAACCTACCATCATTCTTGGAGATTTTAAGCCAAACATACGAATATTGGTGGGTCATAAAACACAATGGAACTAAATAGTGAGATTGCTAAAATGGAGCATGATGTTTCGAATTGTGGGCACTACTGAGCTACTCACTTCTATGTGGCATAACAGATCTATGGCTTGGAATTTAATTACATCATATACGATTGCAGACTGTCATAGTTAGTTGAATTTCTATCTGATAATTCCAAGATAACAACTGTCAATCTTGATCACTCTCCAGCATCCAGGAGTAAAATACAGAAGGAGGAAACTTATTCTCAAACCAGAACACAGAGACAACTTTATTAACCTTGGATCAATGGTATAAGAATACGAGCCATTGGCACACAAAAATTTAATGATGATTTAATTACCATATTGGAGAGTGTTTCCACGGATCAAGTGGGCAGGAATGGAAACAAAGACCCTCCACTATAAATAACAATAAAAACAAAGTAATTACTTATGATCAAGCTACGCAGTCTAACACATGCTGCTAGGAGGATTGGTTACAGCATACGTGAATGTAGAACCTCAGGACTGTCAGAACGTTCCAAGCTGCACTAACAAATGCAGGAATAGTAGAAAGGGAAAAACTTAGGGCAACAGAAATGAGGAACAGTTTGTTAGTGGATTAATAGGTACACCCCCTTGAGTTTGGCTTGGAAAGGTATAAATAAAATAACAGGGAAAAAGACTGGCTAATGTTGCTCATCCTTTCCTCTTGAAAAAGCAAATGACCTCATAGGATGACTGGTCCAAAACATCCAGGGCCTGAAGCCTTCCATCTCAATTAGAAAAATTTAGAGAGTATTCTGTAGAACTGTTGAAACTGATTAATTTTTATGAGCAAAATATTGATGAGAGTGAATGCTCTTTAACGAGTATGAATTAGATAATGCATTAACAACGGTCGAATCAACTGCTACCTGGAGAGGATGGTATACTATATATATTCTCGGAACTTAGGCACGTGGCCTGATTAACCCTTTGTGGCACTGTATAATTCAGTTACATTGAGGGCGTTCTTTCTTACTTCTGGCCATAGTTCTCATTGTGCCCTCCCTAAGCCCAACAGCCTGTTACATTTAGGCCGATCTCTTCACTAGTCTTTGTAAAACTTTGAAAGAATGATGCTTAACAGACTGTACTACAGAATCAGAAGACACCAACTTTCCCCTACCTTTTGGGTTCTTGAAAGGTAGAAGTGTGCAGAACTGTATTTCCACCTTTCATGCAACACAACCTCTTCCTAGTTTTACCACTTTTCTTGATCTATAATCTCTTTTGATATTGCGAACAGAACGTTATACTACAGAACTAGCCAAAAATGAATATTGGTGGTAGCTTCTCTGCTGGATAATAGGATACCTGTCAATAGAGTATCCTCTGTTCCTTTACAAGCTTCAGAAGTGATTTCTAAAGAAAATGTTTTTGGTACACCGCTGGGTAGGAGTTCTTCGTCCATGCTATTTAATATTCTGATTAATGCTCTCTAAATGCTCTACCTGCCTCACCTAAATCATAAGCTATAGCTATGCTGATGTTATCATGATCCATACAACAGGGCATAAGAAGGTGAATACCATTCGTAATGAAGTTCAAGCAATTTGTAATCGACTATAGGCCTCATAATCTCTTCCTCTAAAACAAAGATTCTTAAAGCAAACGACATCCCCACACCATCTATTTGCAGGGTGAAATACTAGCTACTTTAAAACTTACAGATATCTTGGTGTAGATGTACCCTTTAACAAATCCACTATACCACAACTTTTTTTTTTATATTTTATTTAAAAAGCACAATACATATTCATTGTCTGCATCGCTATTGGGCCGTGCAGACCTCCTGCGCAAACGCTCTTCAGTTCCCTGACAGCTGTAGTTGTGAGGTTTTTTGGAGCTTGTCGCGCCTCTGTCGTCAGACCAGGAGAACTACTATTTGTCAACATGGCGTGCTAGTTACAGACGCAGAATAACACTGTCGAGTGTTGAAAATTCTTAGTGGGGCAATAACGCCAGCCTCAGCCCAGGTATTACTACCTAAATAATCAGAGGACACGTTTGCATTCAGGATGGAGAGTTGTACGGCGTAGCATTGAACGGTGCCACGTAGTTTTTTTGTGAAAAACTGCTCTCAGCAACGGTTTACGAGTCGTGGTCAACGTTTTTCAGGACCGTAAAGCTGATGCAACACCAACTGTTGTGCGCTGTCGTGAGGATGATCGATGTATTCCAGACTTTAAACATGGATTAATTGCGTTAATGTCCCTTGAGGCGGATGAGGGCAGATCTCAGAAACGTTATTTGAGGGATACGGAACTGTTCATTTGGCCCAGGCATGGTAAGTGGGTGTCGGTGGTGCCTACACAGTATGCCGGAGGGCACTTTTAACCTAAAATGTCATTGCGAACACCATAACGTCTTACGTGTGTACCTAAAGAATTTCAGACACATGTCATGGTGTCATACGCGGGGCAAAGGCGTACCTGGCCTATGTGGGGAATTTGATACATAGCGGCGGAGTAGTGGGAAGCGGGCCGAGCTCCTGGGCCAGAGGCGGAGACATCGCTTTTACACCAGGGGAAGCGGGTGTTGATCAACGGACGTGAAGGGGGCGGGGTGTCTATGGAGGAGATAGTGGCTGAGGCGTATAAAGGCTGGGGGAGAGGTGGCGCCTTGACCAGATACTGGTCCAGGGACACACTTCAGTGGATCGAGTTGAGCAAAAAAAGTCAGGAGGAAAGTGTTGGAAATGAGGAGGACGTAGCGAGGTTTGAAGTCCTTGTCACCGCCTGAGGAGGGTTGGCTGCTATGGCAGGGTAGTAGAAGTGAGGTGAAGGCTGTGGGGCATCAACAACAGACCTATTCGGACGAAGGGAGTGACAGCGTGACTGAGTGTCACGGAGATCTTTGTCACTGGTACAGTGGAGGTGAGTAATTGTGAGGCATCCCCAGACAGCCATGGAGGATGCGCCTGTTCACATGATCAAGAGAGCCGCTGCATCGGATTCAGATGTTGTCCTAACGCCGGCGCAGAGGATTGGGAAGCAAATATGGGCAGGAAGGTGAGGTAGTGGTGGAAATACAGGAGGCACCGATAGAAGGGGGGGGGTGAGAGGGAAGTGTGCAGGTGACAGGGTCCCACACGTTCTGGTGGCCATCGGCAAAGTGAGCGAGGAGGCAGGGTGGTGGAAAATCTAATAGGCTCGGGGTATGACAGGCAACGTTACTGGTTTGTGTAATAGTGTCAAGATGAGAATGGTTTTTCGAAGAGTTTCTGAATTAAATTTAGAGTGGATGTTGTGGTTCCTACAGGAGCACCAATTTTAAGGAGGGTAGGGTGTTGGAGAGATGGAGGGGTTTCAGGTGGTAAAACCTGGCCATCTGCGTTTAAAAGGGGGGGTGGTATCTTAATTAGGGAGGCGAGCGTTTGTTTTTGCAGATAAGTGAGGGGGGGGGTGAGGGGGAAGGTGTGTTGCGCGTAGATGGTTTGTTGATGGGGGAAAAACGTGTGGCTTTTATTAGTGTATATGCGCGAGGATAATGTACAGGTGAAGCAGGAGTTTGTGTGCGAGGACTTGTGTTTTTTTTCCGTGCATTACCGGAGGTGGCAATAGTAGGAGGTGATTGGAACTGCGTCATTAGGAGGGCTGATGTGGAACCAAATGGGAAGGTTATGTTGTCGGTGGCCTACGAGTTTTATTGAGGGTTATAGAGTTAAGAGACGCATTCGAGGGGGGGGGCGTGGGAGACAGAGCATAACATTTGTTAGGAGAGGGTATGAGCAGAGGTTAGATAGAGTGTATCTTTCTCCCAGGGTCGGTAGTGAGAAGGCTTTCAAAACTGTTGAAGTTGCATGGTCAGATTTTATCCAAATAGAGCAGTGTTGGGGGGGTTGGGTGGGAGGCGTTGCCGAAATTTATGGGAGTTACTGGAAATTAAATATACGTGCATGAGTGATGAGGAGGGGAGTTAGAGGGATTTCTGTTCTATGGAAGGAGCTTAGTGAGGAGGCACAGGGAGTGGAAGTATTCGATTACAATGGTGGGATTGTGTTGCAAGGAGGATTAGGAATATTATGTGGGGTGGAAACGTTTATAATGATTTAAATATGGCTTTCAAATTATCTGGAGGACAGGTTAGGGGCTGTATGAGAAGGGGGGGCTTTTTTTGTGGGGGGGGCAACTATCCTATGGATGAAATTGTCGAGGTCAAGGGGAGACTGAGGGAGTTACAAAAAAAATGAGAGGTTCAAGCGGTAAGGGTGCAGGCAGGGTAGAGGAGGTGCTTTGGGGTGAACAACCAACGGCGTGGTGTTGCGAGTCAAAAACAAAAGACAGAGTGTTACAAGCTATTCGAGGGTTAGAGTACACGATGATGGCGGGGGGTATAGAATGGGTCAGGAGATCTAACTACAACAAAGGAATGTTGAGTGTATGCGATACATGGTATGAAGGGGATTGGACAAGTGGGGAAAGGTGGGAAATTGGATTTAGAGGAAGGTGTGTGAGTATGTGACGTGTAATTTAGGAAATAGTGATAGAAGGCTTTAGGGGGGTAATCAACAGAGGGGAAATGAGTTGCTTTAAGGGGAATGAGGAAAGGCAATAAGCACCGGAATAGCCGGTCGCCGGTACTGAAATTTATCTCCAAACATTGGTAGGTGATAAGGGGTTTCAAGGGTAGGTTTATTTAATCAGATGAAGGAGAAGGGTGTGAATGGGGGACACAAGCAAGGCACTACAGCAGTTGTAGTGTTGGTCCCGAAGGGTAGGGCAGCCACACCTCAAGAGTACGTGCCCTATCCCTGTATGTGCTGATTATAAAGTTGTTCGCGAAAGTCTTGGGTAATAGGTTCAAATGTGTGGTAGGAGCGTGGTTTCGAAAATGCAGTATGGTTTGCTGGGGAAGGCGATGGATTGAGGGTTCATGGTATACTGCGAAGTTTTGTGGAGTAAACAGGGGGGGGGAGGGAGGGTGGCGTTGTTGGCCTTTAGCTGGCAGGGGGCCTATGACAGGGGGGAACGCGTGGAGCTTGGGAGCTTAACTTAGGAGGCAGGGTTATTGGGGATGAATTAGTTAAATGGGTAACCAGTTGTACAATGGGGCCAAGATTAGGGTACATATTAATGGATGCTTGGGGAGGGATTGTAATGGGTAGGGGGGACTTCGGCAGGGGGGTGTCCCATGTCACAAATGTTGTTTGCGTGCATTCAGGGACCCCTTCTATAGAATGGTTTTGAACGTTGTGTATGTGACACGAGTGGAGGTGGGGGGGGGTGGGGTAGGGAAGTGTGGCCGGACGAATAATATGATCGTAGCCGATATCAACCGTTGGTACGGGAGGGGATGACGTTTGGGTGTTTTGGATGCTGTTGTGGCACCATCGGAATGCAACGGGATGCAGGTAATGAGAGAAAGATCAATGATAAAGGGGTTGGGTGATTGGGTGGAGGGGGGGGGGGAGAAGTAGTTGTGAGGAAAAACAACGGTTATGTCTTTAAAAATTTTGTGGTATAACCTCTAAGGGTGATTTGGAAGCTGTCGGGAGGAAAACTCGAATAGATTAATGTGAAAGGGATTCAGGGGCGTCTGGGTGCATTGGCGGACCTCATCATTGACTCTCGTTGCAACGAGTGATTGTTATAAAGTTTTATTGTATATGTTAAGGTTTGGCGTTAAGCAGCCGTGTTTCCCATTAACAGGACGGCGATTGTGGGAATTCTGAGAGTGTGTTAACTTTTTGTGGGGTTCAAGGTGCGATTGGCTGAGGAGAGAGGTTGTAATGTTACTGTGCGCCAGGGTGGGTTGGGGTTGATGGATCTGAGGAGGAGGATTAAATGTTGTGTTTCTTAAATGGGAGGTTTTGCGCGAAAGGTGATGTAGTGGTGGGCAGTGGGGAAAAGTCATGATAGGTTGGGTAAGTTGTATGGTGTGTGGGTTGAGGGAATGTGAAACTATTTGAGGGCTTTGATGTTGGTTAGAGAACCAGGAAATTCGGAGTAGCGGGTTTTGTGTAAGGCTGCTTAGAGACAGTTGTTGTACCAGTTGAGGGAATTGTTCCCCATGTACGCAATGAGACGAGATATTTGGTATAGGTTAGCAGGTTGAAGTTAAAGCCTAGGGTTAAGAAGGAGGTAATGTTTCGTTTATAGCAGGCTACGACCGTCGGGGGAGGTTTTAAGAACCAGAGGGGTAATGTGGGCGGAAGGTGTGGAATCTGTGGGAGGATGAGACGGCGTCATGCTGTATACTTTTGTGTGGACTGGAGGGTGTTAGGTATGTGTTAAGTAGGGTAGTACAGGGAGTGGGGGGCAGAGGGGTGTCGGTTCGGCGTGCACTAAGCCTAGATGTGGGAGGGTTCGATGAGAGTGTTATCGAGCTTTGGATTATATAATAGTGGATTATATAATATATCGTGGGTGATGAGGGGAGGGGGAATTGTGAGGTGCGGAGGCGGGGTACTAGCGGTAACGGTTTATCGTACGATGTGTCGTAATAGAGAACTGTATGGGAGGAGGTGGGAGAAGGATTTTTCGGAAGGGTATAGAATGTTAACGTTAGGTTTTCTCATCAATCTACGACTTGGGCTGAGTGAGTAAGGGGGGGGGGGGTTGGGGATTCATACGGGAAGGGGGTTTTCAGGGGGACACAGCGGGGTCGCCTCTGGGGAGGGGTGTGAGTGTAGGTGTATGTGGGTATATGAAGGTGTAGATGAGTGGCATACATGTATGTAGCATGCAAGTGGGCACAGAAACCAAAGATGATTATCAAGTAATTACGTAGTACCTGAATGGAAAATTCTGTGTTTGATGTGTCAGGGTCGTCATGACCTTCTTCATGAATTAGTGTGAATGGTGTCAAGATTATAGTTTTAAGCCCGTGAAGAGCTTTAGGGCTTATGTAGAGTGTGCGTTTATAGCCTTTATTGGGCATAAATCATGTGCGATAATTGTATCGCAATGAGAGGTTATTAAATTATGTTTGTGTTGAGTGTTGTGGGTTTTTAGCGAGTGTACTGTCTTTATTTTAGCATTATATAATGTGCTCATCCAGTTGCTGCTAGATGGAACGATAATGACTTCCATAAATTTGTAATGCCTCGTTAAAAGTTTGTAATGGGACAGTATGGTTTAGTCTCTTACTTTATATAATGTGCTCAGCCGGTGGAAGAGGCTGTATTAATATTTAGTAATATTTGTTAATATTTATTTAGTATAAGTGTGAGGCTTAGGATTTGATTTTTGATTTAGGATTTGTTTTGATTTTGATTTTGATTTTGATTTGTTTTTGATTTGTTTGATTTGATTTGATTTTGATTTTTTTCAATGCTTAAAAAGAGATTGTAGTGAGGCACGTATGTATGTGCTTAGGTACTTCTTATTGTATAGGGGTTAATTTTGGGAAGAGTATGTGATTGTTTTTAACTGAGATTGGGATGTAAGGTTATTACTGTTTATCTCCTGTGAAGGTTGTGAACCTTTGTCATATGTCCGTCATAGTATGTTAACTATACAAATCTGAAAGTTGTATATAGTTTATATTTTATATAGTTTATATAGTTATAGTTTATTTTGTTTATCATAGTATGTTATATGGAAAAGTTTGTGTGTATATGGGTAACCTCTTTTATGTCAATTACAATGTGTTGTTAATAATTGGCTAGTGTATGTTGTGTAGGATTGAGGATCCTACTGTATCCATTTTATATCTAATTTAATATCAAGCTGTAAAGTTTTTAAATAAAATATAAAAAAAAAATAATATATATTAACAACAACTACCATAAAATCAAACTGTTAGAATCATTGTAATAACATGTATTTTAACATAATGAGGATCCACATTCTATGTACCTCAACTTTAAACAACCATAATATTTAATATAAACCAAAGCTAGAATTATACATTGAACATATCAAATGGTTCATCCCCCACAAAGGACGGGGCAAATATAAAATTCATGAAAACAAAAGGAAAACCCCTACCAAACTAAGTAAGTTTAATAAATTCAAATACAAATTCTTACCACAAAAGACATATAATCCAAAGAAATCATCACGTAGTAACATTATTACATAAAAGGCTATATTACAAAGTCATACCATATATTTGGTTCTTACCCCTCATTTTAACAAACGAATACAGAACGTAAAGTGATTAATAAAAAGAACATACTGGATATTATCAAAATTCCTCTACCCCACATTTCCCGAACTTAAATAAAGTTTCCCTTTGGTGAATTACCCCCATTTTCAAACCCCTTTTTTTAACAAAATTAAAAACCAGTGCATACAAAAAATTTTATGCACAGTTTTAAAAAAAAAAAAAAAAAAAACCTCAAGTAACCCAACAATCAAAATACAAAGAACAAGATAACATTATGTTACTACCGGACACACTTGTAAA
>NC_069467.1:10570533-10619816 GCF_026875155.1 Cherax quadricarinatus
CCAACTTTCACATCCATATAAGAGTGTTGGTACTACTATACTTTCATACATTCCCTTCTTTGCCCCATAGTAACGTTTTTGACTCCACATTTTACCTCAACGCACCACTCACCTTTTTTCCCTCATCAATTCTCTGATTAACCTCATCCTTCATAATAGTAAATGTATTGATAAAATTTTAAAATTTTTTTTAACTTGCATATTTTCCTTTTGCTTATGAATTATTTTTTTTTTTTTTTTACAAAATTTTATTTTTTTTTTTTTTTATTATCACACCGGCCGATTCCCACCAAGGCAGGGGGGCCCGAAAAAGAAAACTTTCACCATCATTCACTCCATCACTTTTCTTGCCAGAAGGGTGCTTTACACTACAGTTTTTAAACTGCAACATTAACACCCCCTTCAGAGTGCAGGCACTGTACTTCCCATCTCCAGGACTCAAGTCCGGCCTGCCGGTTTCCCTGAATCCCTTCATAAATGTTACTTTGCTCACACTCCAAAAAGAAACGTCAAGTATTAAAAACCATTTGTCTCCATTCACTCCAAACAAACACGCTAAAGCATGCCTGCTGGAAGTCCCAAGCCCCTCGCACACAAAACCTCCTTTAACCCCCTCCCTCCAACCCTTCCAGGCCGACCCCTACCCCCCCTTTCCTTCCACTACAGACTGATACACTCTTGAAGTCATTCTGTTTCCGCTCCATTCTCTCTACATGTCCGAACCACCTCAACAACCCTTCCTCAGCCCTCGGGACAACAGTTTGGTAATCCCGCACCTCCTCCTAACTTCCAAACTACGAATTCTCTGCATTAATTCACACCACACTTTGCCCTCAGACATGACATCTCCACTGCCTCCAGCCTTCTCCTCGCTGCAACATTCATCACCCACGCTTCACACCCATATAAGAGCGTTGGTAAAACTATACTCTCATACATTCCCTCTTTGCCTCCAAGACAAAGTTCTTTGTCTCCACAGACTCCTAAGTGCACCACTCACTCTTTTTCCCTCATCAATTCTATGATTCACCTCATCTTTCATAGACCCATCCGCTGACACGTCCACTCCCAAATATCTGAATACGTTCACCTCCTCCAACTCTCTCCCTCCCAAACTGATATTCAATCTTTCATCACCTAATCTTTTTGTTATCCTCAAAAACCTTACTCTTTTCCCGTATTCACCTTTAATTTTTTTTCTTTTGCACACCCTAAACCCAAAATTTATCCACCAATCTCTGCAACTTTCCCCCTTCAGAATCTCCAAGAGCACAGTGTCATCAGCAAAGAGCAGCGTGACAAACTCCCACTTTGTGTGTGATTCTTTATCTTTTAACTCCACGCCTCTTGCCAAGACCCTCGCATTTACTTTTCTTACAACCCATCTATAAATATATTAAACAACCACGGTGACATCACACATCCTTGTCTAAGGCCTCTTTTACTGGGAAAAAATTTCCCTCTTTCCTACATACTCTAAACTTGAGCCTCACTATCCTCGTAAAAACTCTTCACTGCTTTCAGTAACCTACCTCCTACACCATAACTTGCAACATCTGCACATTGCCCCCCCTATCCACACCTGTCATACGCCTTTTCCAAACCATACATGCCACTAAGGGGGGGGGTCAAAGACCTCTTTAGCCTTATCTAAATATGAGAGCACGATTATATGTTTCACTGTAAACATCCTGGTCCACACACCCCCTACCTTTCCTAAAGCCTCCTTGTTCCAATCTGCTATCCTATTCTCCGTCTTACTCATAATTCTTTCAATTATAACTCGACCATACACTTTACCAGGTACACTCAACAGAACTTATCCCCCTAAATTTTTGCAACTCTCTTTTATCCCCTTGGCCTTATACAAAGAACTATGCGATGCTCATCTGCCAATCCCTAGGTACCGTTAACCCTCGTTCATAACCATTTATAAACAATTGCACACCACCCAAACTATATCCCCACCTGCTTTTAACATTTCTATCTTTATCCCATCAATCTCGGCTGCCTTACCCCCCTTTCATTTTACCTACTGCCTCACGAAACTTCCCCCACACCTCCACAACTGCTCTTCCTCACTCTACAAGAGTTATTTCCTCCTTGCCCTATACAACGAAATCACAGCTTCCCTATCTCATCAACATTTTAACCAATACCTCAAAATATTCCTTCCATCTTCCCAATACCTCTAACTCTCCATTTAATACTCTCCTCTTCTCCTATTTTTAACTGACAAATCCATTTGTTTCTCTAGGCTTTCTAACTTGTTAATCTCCACTCCAAAACTTTTCTTATTGTGTGGTCAACAAATTTGTTGATAACATCTCACCCCACCTCTCTCATTTGCTCTCTTTTTACCATTGCTTCATCATACCACTCCTCTTTAACCTCTCTCTTTTTCTCCAGATACTCTTTCCCTCCTTGCTCACTTTCTACTTTGTAAAAACTTCTCATATGCTCACTTTTTCTCCCTTACTACTCTCTTTACATCATCATTCCACCAATCCTCCTCGTTCCCTCCTACAATTTGAATATGTGCACATTCTTTTCTTCTGAATTTTGCTTTGAAAAATCTAATGCAAATTTTCACTATAATATCTTCAGGTAGTTGTGAAGTATTGTAACTCCAAATATTGATGGTCTCCACCTAAGGTCAGGACTGCAAGCGTAAAAAATTAGCAGAGCTTGGCCGATAGAGTGACATGTTTGTAGAAAGTGCGACTATTGTCCATAGGTAAGTCATCATAAGTGTCCTTAGCTTGAGAATTGAGCATAAAAATGAGCATGCTTGAAATTATACACAATTTTGGTTGTCTATTGCGTTGTATTTGTATTCATTTTTACTAGACAATTGTAAGGAGCACAGCAGTAACAACCGTTTGGTCAGAAAGTGAAGGCAAGCCATGTCCCAGGAAAGCCGTGGGAAGATGGAAGACCGGTGCCGTGGGAAACTTCAATGATAATGTATTGGACTGGGAAGATGCTTACACAATGCTGATCGTGACTTTGCTACTTCTCCATTCATGGTGGTGTTATGGGTCAGGCATTTTGTACAGCGTTTATTTTTGTAAATAGGATTATCTCTAACTGTGTACAGTAGACCTGAGTCGAGTAAGCTGTGATCTATTAGGATATATTTACTGTATGATGGTTGAAAATTTTGTTTATTTGATATCATGACTGTGATGTGGTACCTTTCTCCATCTGAGACAGCCAATTATGGGTCTAAGCCACGTTTTACAGAGAAATTCAATCATACTTAATGTGCACGACCACTCACTCCTCAGTCTCCATGCATACGCATCCCAAAACCATAACTAAACTCAGTTCATTTAGAGGTGAATTGCTTTATGATCTTTTCCATCATCCAGACTGCTTAGTGGATGTGCATCCATATGTAAAGTTATTTTTACCACCAAATACAGCTGCTTTAATACAACACTGGCTCGTGGAATTATTAGCCATTTAAGTGTAACTAACACAAGAAGAGTGATGGCGAAACTTTGAGAAATGACACTGACTCCAGGACCCTGGAATCCAGATTTTATGGCATAAAATTAATATTGCAGTATGTCATCAAGCTACCCTCAGAAGTGTATATATGATGGTAGAATTACCGACAATAAGTAAAGTAAAAGGACACAAAGTTGCAACTAATGTGACCATTAGTTGCACTTGTGTCCTTATAGTACTTTACATCAAAAGCGCCTGAGAGAAGTACCTTAGTTAACATTAAAATATAAGCTGTGGGAAAATTATGGCTTAGTGTGAGGAATACCTTTAAGTTTTTTTCTCATTTGAAATAGCCAGGGGTGCAGGAAATTGTTAGCTGGCCGGAGATGCTAGGCAAATGTCAGGAAGATTTTGAATGAGCACTTAGAAGAGGAGGAGGAAAAAAAGAGTCAAGAAAAATGTAGGAAAAATTCAGTGGCCCACATACAAGGGAGGGAGATAACAGATGAAGATGAGGATAAGAACCTAAAGAAAACAGTTAACATTGGCAATAGTTTCTTGAGGCAGTTCCATATTATTGTAAAGTTGCAGAAAAACTTTATAAAACTTGGGTGGTGGGGGGGGGGAGTGGGGGGGGGGGCTTAAATGTGGGCGTGGATGTAGTGCGGATGAACAAGAAACAGATGATTGCTGATGTTATGAAGAAAAGAAAGTTGGATGTCCAGGCCCTAACGAAACAAAGCTTGAAGGGGTAGGGGAGTTTTCGGTGGGGGAAATATTATTTTATTATCACACTGTCGCGTGAATCCCACCAAGGCAGGGTGGCCCAAAAAGAAAACTTTCACCATCATTCCTCCATCACTGTCTTGCCAGAAGGGTGCTTTACACTACAGATTTAAACTGGCAGCATTTAACCACACCCACCTTCAGAGTGCAGCACTGTACTTCCCATCTCCAGGCTCAGTCCGGCCTGCGGTTTTCCCTGAATCCCTTCATAAATGTTACTTTGGCTCACGAACCCAACAGCACGTCAAGTGGGATTAAAATCTGGAGTAGCTGATGAGAGTTAAAGCAAAGGAAGGGGTAGCAGTAATGTTGAATGATCAGTTTAATGGAAGAAAAAGAGAATATTAATGTGTAAATTCAAGATTATGTGGATTAAATAGATAGGTTGGATGCGAGAAGTGGGTCATAATAAGCGTGTAATGCACCTGGAGAAGAGAGGAAATGCAGAGGAGAGAGAGAGATTTTGGGAGATGTAATTGTGTAGGGGACCTGAATGCTAAAGTACGGAGAACTTTTAGAGAGGGTGTGGTAGGGTAAGTTTGGGGTGCCAGGTGTAAATGATAATGGGAGCCCTTTGATTGAACTTTGTCATAGAAAGGGTTTGGTTATAGGTAATACATATTTCAAGAAAAAGAGGATAAATAAGTTAAACAGATATGATGTAGGGCGAAATGACAGTATTTGTTGGATATGTATTGGTAGATAAAAGAACTGTTGAGTAGACTTCAGGATGTACATGTATAATAGAGGGGACACAGATATAATCAGATCACTTTCTATTGTAGCGTACGCGGGGGGGGGGGGGGGTGGGGAGGAGAGTAAAGGTAGATGGGAACAAGAGAATAGAAGCATCAGGAAGAGAGAGGTGAAGGTTTAATAAACTAAAAAGAACGGCAGTTAGGGTAAAATATAAACGCATATTTGAGGATAATGGGCCTAATGTAAGCATGAGGCAATGGGGTCGAAGAGGTATGGGTAGGTTTTAAATAATGTAGTGTTTATTGGTTTCAGCAGAAGTTTGTGTTAAAGGAAAGTGGGTGCGGGAGGAAGAGGAGCGATTGGTGGAATGATGATGGGGGGAGGGGGAGGGGGGGGAGAGTAGTAAGAGAGAAATTAGCATATGAAGAAAGTTTTTACAAAGTAGAAGTGTGCAAAGGAGGAAGAGTATATGAAGAAAAAGAAGAGTTAAGAGAGTGGTGAAGCAATGTAAAAAGAGAGCAAATAGAGAGTGGTGAGATGGTTATCAACAAATTTGGGGTTTGAAAATAAGAAAAAGTTTTGGAGTGAGATTAACAAGTTTAAGAAAGCCTAGAAACAAATGGATTTGTCAGTTAAAAATAGGAGTATATTGGTTCTCGTAAAGATATTTAGAGTATTGGAAGATGGAGGGAATATTTTGAAGGAATTGTTAATATGTTTTGATGAAGATAGGAAGCTGTGATTTCGTGTATAAGGGCAAGGACGAACAACACCTTGTAGGAGTGAGGAAGAGCCAGTTTGTGAGTGGGTGGGGAAGTTCGTGAGGCAGTAGTAAAATGAAAGGGGGTTTGGGGGGGAACCAGGATTGATGGGATAAAGATAGAAAAGTTTTAAAGCAGGTGGGGATATAGTTTGGAGTGGTTGGTGCAATTATTTAATAAATGTATGAAGAGGGTAAGAGGTACCTAGGGGAGGTGGTGGCAGAGAGCATGATGTTTCCTTTGTATAAGGCAAAGGGATAAAAGAGAGTGCAAAAATAATAGGGGGATAAAGTTCTGTGAGTATACCTGGCAAAGTGTAATGTAGATTATATTTGAATAATTAATTAGTAAGACGGCTGCGCAGTGAGGAGCAGAGAGTGTATGGGGAGCTTTGAGGAAAGGGTAGGGGTGTGTGGAGGAATGTGGGGGGGGGTATGGTGTGAGAACATAGATGTGAACATATTTAGGATAAGGCTAAAGAGGTCTTGTGGCATTTATGGATTTGGAAAAAGCCGTATGACAGGATGGTTAGGGGGGCAATGTGGCAGATGTTGGCAGGTGTATGGTGTAGGAGGTAGTTACTGAAAGCAGTGAAAGTTTTACGAGGATAGTGAGGCTCAAGTTTAGAGTATGTAGGAACGAGGGAAATTATTTCCCAGTAAAAGTAGCCTTAGACAAGGATGTGTGATGTCACCATGGTTTGTTTTTAATATAATTATAGATGGGGTTGTAAGAGAATAATTGCGAGGGTCCTTGGCAAGAGGCGTGAGTTAAAAGTAAAGAATCACACATAAAGTGGGAGTTTCACAGTTTGCTCTTTTTGCTGATTGACACGTGCTCTTGGGAGATTCTGAAGAGAAGTTGCAGAGATTGGTGGATGAATTGGTAGTGTGCCATAAAGAAGAAAATTGAAAGTGAATACGGAAAGAGTAAGTATGAGGAAACAAAAAGATTTAGGTGATGAAATTGGGATATCAGAATTGGAGGTAGAGAGTATGGAGAGGATGAATGTATTCAGATATTTGGGAGTGGACCGTTGTCAGCGGATGGTCCTTGAAAGAGAGGTGAATCATAGCGCATTGATGAGGGAAAAGGGAGTGGTGCACTTAGGAGTCTGTGGAGACAAAGAACATTGTGTCCTTGGAGGCAAAGAGGGAATGCATGAGAGTATAGTTTAACCAACGCTTCTTATATGGGTGTGAAGCATGGGTGATGAATGATTGCACGAGGAGAAGGCTGGGCCGAGCTGGGCCACACACACACACAGTGTGTTTTTTCCATGCAACCTGAGAGCAATGTGTGGTGTGGAATATAATCAGAGAATTGAGTTTGAAGTTAGAGGAGGTGCGTATAGCCAAACTGTTGTCCAAGGGCTGAGGAAGGGTTGTTGGAGGTGGTTCAGACATTGGAGAGAATGGAGTGAAACAGAATAACTTCCAAGAGTGATCAGTAAGACCGTATAGTGAAGGAAGGCGGGGTAGGGGTTCCGCCTAGGAAAGGTTGGCAGGAGGGGGTAAAGGAGGTTCTGTGTGCGAGGGGCTTGGACTTCCAGCATGCATGCGTGAGCGTTTTGATAGGAGTGAATGGAGACAAATGTGTTTTATTACATGACGTGCTGTTGGAGTGTGGAGCAAAGTAACATTTATAAGGGGCTCAGGGAATCCGGCAGGCCGGACTTGAGTCCTGAGATGAATACAGTGCCTGCACTCTGAAGGAGGGGTGTTAAGTTGCAGTTTAAAAAATTTCTGGTATGTAAAGCACCGTTGTTGGCTCCTGGCAAGACGTGATGGAGTGAATGATGGTGAAAGTTTTTTTCTTTTTCGCGGGCCAACCCTGCCTTTGGGGGAATTCGGCCAGTGTGGATAATAAAAAATACTCTATAAATTGTGCAGACCTTTAAATAGAAAATACCCTTGAAAAATGTAGAAAGTGCTGCTCTGAAACAGGGTCAGAAGCAGCTAATGATTCTTTAACCATCAGCTGTATAAAGTACTGTAGGATAAGACCAAAGATGCATTAACAGCTGTTGACATCATGCAAAGCCTCAACCATCCATGTTAGTTTTTAACTACCATAATCTCCACCTCAGCTAATATTCACACAAACTTACACCTAAGCCACAGTACAAAGCCACACCAGCAGGCCTCTCCACTTCTTTTCAAAATCATCGATATACAACCAGCAACCAGAAATTTAAGATAAATTAATTTCATGAATCTTTGTAGCTATAAATATTTTATTAAATATAATACCACTGCATCCACATACAATTGCATTTATTATCATGATATTTTACAATTTTGAGTCATCATTAAAAATATGGTTGACTTTTTTTTTTAGGGTATAGTGAACATAACCCCTGGTTTTTGTACATGTTCTTCAGTTCGTTCATTTTAGACTTTTTTTTATTAGACGTCATTTTCAAGACCGTTTATTGGGCAACATTAAAATCAGTGAAAATATACAAAAATCTTCCTCATATATTCTTAACTATAACCCTTTCTAAGGTTTATTTACTCTTGGACTATTTTTTTGTATATTTTTGCCATAAAAATCCAAAAAGTGAAGGACTGGAAACATCTGAGATTGGCTGAAACTTAAACCGCTCATATAGCAGCCTGGTGCTAAAGCACCTTGCTTCACACGTGAGGTCTGGATTCGATTCCTAGCGAGGGTAGAAACATTGGGCTGTATTCTTTACACTGGTTTTCTATGTTTCCCCATCAGTAAAATGGGTACCTGGGAGTTAGTCGACGTGTGGGTCACATCTGGAACAAAAACCTGACCAATTTTTGCCCGAAATGCTGTGCATAACAAGCGACTTTTTCTGTACAGTAGTATGTCCACTGATGTCAGCTAGCCCTGTATACCTTGTACCTGTACATGTAGTACAAAAGATATTATTATTTGATTATGGATTTTTTAAAAATTTTAGTATTTTTCTACTAAAAAGGTCAATTAAAACCAATTTCCCACTGACTGCTAATGGATTTATTTTGATACACCAGTTACAAATCAACTTTACATAGATTAATAATTGGTTGACCACCCCTACACTCTAAGTGCTTTAACATGATGTTTGGCAGGCAATGTACAAAGTTTTTCCATAATTCCTTGATTCTGGCAAAATGAACCAAGCGTTAAATAAGGAGTTCTCTGAGTTCAATTGGTCCTTAAATGGAACTTTGTGTATTTCAATCTTCAAAAACAGATCATACACTCTCAATAGAGTTTCTGCAGGGGAATTCCACCCATGGTGGCAGCTCAGTGCATTTTGTGCACATCATGCTTTATCAAATTGCCTGTGACATGGAGCTGATCTTGCTTGGCATATCCAACTCCTCACCATACCAGTCTTTTACTGAGGCAGTTAATTGGAGTTATACTACTACTGTATACTTAGCCTGGTTCATGGTACTCTCAACTATGTGCAACAACTTGTTCCATAATGGAAATGGCTCCCCACAAGCTGTGATATCTGATAAGGAAATTTGACTGTCTGCAGACTTTCAGCCATAAATTCCTAACCTGACTACCTTCTTACAGTCAGCACATGGTCATCTAGCACTCCATTTGGTTGATTCATCAGAAACACCACCTGCCAACAATAAAAAGATAATAGAAGTAGTGGAACAACAAGAAGCTGAATGTTATCTTAGTTTTTTCAAATAGAATTATCATTTTGCTAATAATTAAATGTACTTTTATGAACAACAAATGAACTGAAATAGGTTTAAATGTAATTCTTACCTGCTCCCATTGTTCACAAGTCCAACTCCTGTGATTCTTAGCCCAGGCTAAACGCTTCTGTATCATGGGTGTCAGGTAAGTCATGGTTTCCTTACTGAATGATTTTCTTTCAATGCACCCTCCAAAAGCCTTGCATTAATTGTCCTTTGGGCAAGGCTAACACCACCTACTGCTGCTAGGTCAGAGGAAATCTACCTGCAAGATTGCTTTTCTGTTGTTAAAGCTGTTTTGTATTATTCTTCCTGTCTAATCTCGGTGTTTGTTTTTTCATCTACTACCACATACTTCCCACAAGTGCAACAATGTGACAGTTTTATTGTGGCAAGTTTCGCTCTCCAGGAGCTTTGTCAAGCCATTTTAACAGCTTGACAAGCTCTTGGAGAGCAAAACATTATTACAATAAAATGGTCACATTAGTTGCACTTGTGTCATTTTACTTACATATTGTCGGTAATTCTACCAACATATACACATCTTCCCACCCTTTTTTATTTCAAATCTTGCTTTATTTCAGTTTCTTCTTAATTTTACTGACTGAGTTAAACACCAAGTTCTTAATTGCTGTTTCCTTCTGTTTTAGTGTGGTATCACTCGATAAAACACTAATTCTGCCTCACTTTGTGAAGACTCATATGCTATTTTTAATACCCATTTCTGCAGACTTACTTTCTAACCATCAAACTGCAAGAAAAAAGCAAAAGGCACTTTCATAGTCTAGTAGGGAACAGAAATACACGCAATGAAATATCACTATCAAAAAGGAGCAGAAAACATCCGCTGTGCACCAAACCAAAAACAGCAACTGAGATGTCTCTAGGATAACACCACATGACCCCCCATCTAATCATTGTTGCCATCCATTGTATCTTCCAGAGTGGCCAGACAAAAGCCATAATACTCTTAAACTCTTTTAAGTTAATTTAAATAGTTGCCCTGTACTAATGTATCAAAAAACAAATCCATCAGCAATCATTGAATAGCATTAACCCTTTGAGGGGGTCGACAGGCCCTCTCACGAACTCCTTCCAGGTTCGGCCAAATATTAAAAAAAAAAAAAAAATTTCTGTGAAAAGATAGAGAATCTTTTCCCGGTCATAATGACACACCAAAAGTATGAAATTTGATGGAAAACTACGGAATTATGACTTTCGCGAAGTTAGCGGTCCTCAAGCGTTGTTATGCATCAGTCGATTTTGCCCACTTTGAGCCCCATTTCGGCCAACTCCACTGTAATAAGTACACAAAAAACATGAATATTTCGCTAGAAACTTCCATTCTTTTCTATAGAATGAGTGCATAGAAGACACACCCAATTACCAATCTCACTACCAGTACAGTGGTGAGAATTAGCAATTTTGCCAATTTCACACAAAATTCAAAGATGCCATTTTCCAAATAGGGTCCACAGATAAACAAGAAAGACATTCCTGGCACCTAAAATGACATTTCCTCAGTTCATTAGTCATGTCTCAAGGCCCCTCTTACAACTTTTGCTTTCCACTCTGAATTGTTATTCTCAACAAAAAATAGAAGATTTTAACTGTTATGCAGACTCTGCACTAGTGTAAAAAATGTATTAAATCATATGGCGCACTTGCAAAAAGAATATTAGACGCACCAGTTTAGGACGAGTATTGGACGCTTGGCATGATTTGTTTTACATTTTAACTTTGGTAAAATTCGAACATTTCTGCTACTTTTGAGCTCAATCTCAGTACTTTCATTGTAAAACCCGTCAAAATGATCTCAATTCTGTAATATGTCTTCCATATATAAAATGGAGACCAAGAAAACTAGAATACAATAATAAATACCATACGAAAATACATGCAAAGTCGTTGTTTTATTTCTAAAATTAAACGGTCAAAGTTTTTTTTTCTCATTATGCACTGTGTGCCTGCAATCTTTTTTATACTGTGCAACCTGACCACATAGACCCATTCTTTCATATGAAGTCCTACCAGCTTTCTCCACTAGATTTGAGGGCGCTAGAATTTAGGCGTACTAGTACGTCAAAAACCCTGGGTCAAAGCCGTACTAGTAATGGCTGAAACCCTCAAAGGGTTAATTGACCTTATAGTAGAAAAATTATTGAATTTTTCAAAAAATCCGTAATGATAATAATGAATGCCCCAGTAACTGTAGCTAAACTCTTGATTGTTGTAGAACACACTTTACTACAAGCCAACAGATGTGGTGTAGTGATCTAGGGCAAGGAAGAGTTAAGCAACTTCCTTTAGGAGGCTGCCTAGACGACTCTGGTTCAAATCCTGGCCAGTTGCAATATGTTTCTTTGCCTTAAAAATTACCAGTGGACCCCCGCATAACGATCACCTCTGAATGCGACCAATTATGTAAGTTGCATTTGTACACTGTATGTTTGGGGGTCTGAAATGGACTAATCACTCACAATATCCTTATGGAACAAAAATTCGTCTAGTACTTGGGCACCTGAACATACTTCTGGAGTGAAAAAATATCGTCAACACCGGGGGTCCCACTGTACTGTGTTTCTGTTTAATGTACTGCGGCTATATGTATATTTAAGCTTTTATTATTTGATAGAAATATATACAGAAACAATAAGAACGTTTTCCATAGTGTGTTAACATACTAAAATATTATACCATTTTTCATTTTTAAATATGAAAATGCAATAAGTACAGTAGTGGCCTCGTCTTTATGGCGTTTTGGGCCTTAGTGTTCTTAATATGGCGATTTCAAATTATGACCAAAGTTTGCTATACGGTGAGCATTCTTCAAATATTGCGTGCCCCACTCTGTTTTTTACATTCTCCTTGAAGTCACATTCTCTATTAATGTCAGGAAAATTTTTCCAAAATTTCAACAGTGTTTTTCAGTTATGCGTATTTTATATATACTCTGATAATTATACTTGTGTGTACCTGGTACCTAAATTTCTTACACTGTGCTGGTGTGCAGTGGTGCATCATTAAAATCCACTAAGAGTCTCTCTACCCTTGACACCAATAATGTCTTGGGCAAATTAAATGTTGTATATTACATTTATATAGACATTTCCATTAATCCAATAAGCCATCTATGATATTTTTTTCAAAATTATAATAATAAACATTTACATACACTCATAGTATAAAAAAACTGACATAAATATGAGATTTGCTTGACCAAGCGACTGATGGGAGGGTCCAGAAGAAGTTGTTTTTCTCTAGTCACACACCAATAACTTAACTAGAAATTTTATTCCTTTTCGTATGCCTTCACTCTGTCTATAGTTATTCCATGACCTTGTGGGTTTATAGTGCCTTCTTTTTTATTATGAAGTATAATTGTAATAATAATTATTTGTAAATAATAATATTTGTCAGAGCATCATTCTTCTAAAAATTACAATAGAATTAAATTGGTTGGTCCTTTATTTATTCTAACTCAGCCACGGGGAGACAACTGTACACAATGTAAGGTGTTTGTATGAACTTGTATAACCATAATGAGATGGTTTGTTTTACATAAGCATACCCTGGTGGCTGTCATCTTACTCATTCTCATCCTCAATTTATTTGTTTTTATCTCGCTTACTCACACTCCCAACCCTACATTAATTAAGACTACAAATATTTAAGGTAAGTAATGAAGTGGTACGGAATATGCATTTTATTGCTGTAGGTCACTTTAAAATGTAGTAGGTGGGGGTGGGCCAGGCAGGGATGCCATACTTCCCACACACTTTCTACAAATAAATACTTTTTTTACCTCTCACCCTAAAACATTTAAGACCATTAAGACGACAATATTTAAGGTAATTAATGAGTGTACTTTATATTCATTTTATCAGTCTAGGGCGCTTTAACTGTCGTAGTATAATTATGTAGAAATGGGGTGGCCCATGAGGGCTACCACACCTGACTTCTTACAGTAAATACTAATGCACCTTTTGCCTACATTAAGACTACAAATATTTTTGAGGTAAATAAAGAGTGTACTGTGTGTGTATTTTACTTTTATTGTTTTTAATGCCTAGTTCTATTGCTACAACGTTAATAGATGTTAGTGTAAACTTGTTATCTGGCATTTATAATGCATTTATAAGTGGAAAAAGTAGCGTTCTGCTTTCTGGCCAGTAGCCTGGAACCTAACTGCCATATGTGTAACTTGACATGGAAAAAAAAAAAAAATACCCTGAATTGATCAGTGAGGTATTGTTTGTCTTTTTATCTCTTGTCCAGAATGCATTTACACGCTCTTTTTCCTACTGTAGAGTCAATCAACTTTTCACTGCCAAATGAGTCAGCCTAGGCATAGTCCCTGCTTCACCGGGAACTTGATCTATAGACACACTTCTTAGTTGGACTGAAAATTACAAGAAGATACAACATGACATGACAAATGAACAAAAATTTTTGTAGTGCATAATTTTCCAGTATATAACAAGTATATCTGCAGCACAAGTTTTGTACCCAGGATGAAATTCTGTTCCAGGCAGAGAGTCCATTTTGGACTCCTTTGTGTATCATATTGTCACTTATGTGTCATTTGTTACAGGTGATTTAATGTCACAACACACTACATTGTCACATCATAACTAGTTCAAATTTTCATCTAAATTTTTTAAATAAATCGGAAACTTACCCAACATTTGGAGTGAATGAAAATTTGTGGAAACATGAGACTCTTTCATGCAGAAATCCATCTTCGTCGAGCACTCAAATGATATTTTTTCATTTGGTTACCCCAGCCAAATGAAAACAACAAGTGATATGGTAGAACCTTGGATAGTGAATCCATCCCCTACAACGTCTTTTTTTTGAGAATCTCCACCTCCACCTTCGACTCTGTCTCTCGAACTTCAAGTTATTGTTTCCAGACAATAACTTGAGGGGACTGACCCACCTTCAAAATAACTTTTTTCTCCAAGGTTGGCAAGACTGATTACAAATTCGTCTTTCCCTTACTGCTCTGCTCACACTCCATATTTTTGACTGAAAGAAGCCTACCCAGTGGAGGGCAAAATGTTTTCGTTCAACTAAAGAATCACCCAACCGTTTGGGACATGGTATCTGGCATAAAAAACGAAAAATCTCGAAGTGGGGTAAATTGTTTGGTTTCCATGGCGTCATAAAACCCATGATTTTTAGAATGGTTAAAAGTAACTCTGCATTGCCTATAAAAGGGTTGACAGTCCCATCGTTGTATTCAACTTTTCTACCAGAAATTACCCAATAGGCCCAACTTTCTTTTGCTTTATGAAATTGACAAGTGGCAAGAATCTGATCATTATTGTTTCCCCCCCCCCCCCCCCCCCCCCCCAAAAATGGCGGGGCAGCCCAAATTTTTTATTTGGGGGGTTATTTTTTGAGATAGGTCATTGAAAGTAGAAAACACATGAATTGTGATTTTAATTATATTTCACAGTATAATTGGTAAATTTTCAAATAGATCTCAGGAGAGAGTAATAACCTGCCCACTTTACTGGTTGAGTTTTTAATTTGCTAAACTTGTTAGTAAGAAACTGCATATCATGAAAGGAATATTCAGTTTTTTTTAAGTTATTACCTATGCACTTTATGTCTTAATTGATTGTAATCATTTCAATTTTATTTTTTATACTTCTGCGTGTTCTTGTAGCACAAGACTGAATTTTAATGGAGTTGAAATATTTTCATGCTGCTGACCTGAGCATTCTGTTTGCGGCACAACTCTGCAGATTGTCCCAGCTGGTAAATATCCTGATTTGATATCAAGGAAAAAAGAAGGCGGTAAAAACTTGTTATAAATTAAAGCCTTCAACCAAACCTACAAAAACAGGTACGATTTTAGGTTAAAAAAAAATATACAGTGGAAACCACACGCCTAACAGAACCGCATCGCATAACGTTAAAAATCTGGCGTTAGCCGATACATTTTAAACAGAGCAAAAATTTGCCTTCGGCTACACTAAAAAAACGTCGCCCAACATCCGTTCAAGACGCGCTCGCACTTGCGGCCTGAGCGGCGCCTCACTTGTCCCTGGGTGGCCAGTGTTTCACGAAGCCAGCAACCGTGGGTCGCATCCAAACCTACAATCGGTAACATTTCATATTATCACAGCGTTTTTAGTGATTGCACCTGCAAAATAAGTCACCTATGGGCCCCAAGAAAGCTTCTATGCCAACTCCTACAGCAGAAAGGGTGAGAATTACTAAGGATAATGAAGAAAGAATCATTGTATAAGTATGAAAGTGGAGTGCGGTGTCTCTGAGGCTGGCCAGGTTGTACACAAAACACCAGTCAACCATCGCTACTATTGTGCCAAGAAAAACCGGCAATCAAAGGAAGCCTGTTCTTGGCCCAAAGGTGCATTTTGTTTTTGAAACAGAGAAATCGCAAGTGATAGACAGATGTTGAGAGACCTGTTAATGGTGTTGATAAACGAAAAACAGATAGCAGGAGATACCATCTCTCAAACAATCATATGTGAAAAGGCTAGGAGTTTGCATGACGATTTAATTAGAAAAATGCCTGCGCAAACTAGTGGTGATGTGAGTGATTTTAACCCAGCAAAGGTTGGTTTTTTGAGAGATTTAAGAATCGTAAGTGGCACTACATAGTGATGATAGGCATGGTGAGGCTGCCCGTTCGGACCAAAAAGCAGCTGAAAAATATGTTAAGGAATTCAAGGAGTATATAGACAGTGAAGAATGAAGCCTGAACAAGTGTTTAATTTGTGACTAAATCAGGGCCTGTTTTGGAAGAAATGCCAAGCCAGGGCCCACATGACTCAGGAGGAAAAAGGCACTCCACCAGACAATAAGCCTATGAAAACAGGCTTACTCCGTGTGATTGTGCTAATTGCTAGTGGTGATTGCAAAGTGAAGCCTGTTATTGGTGTAGCACTCTGAAACTCCCAGAGTGTTCAGGAAAAACAATGTCTCAAGGCTAATTTTGTGTGTGATGTGAAGGGCAAACAGTAAGGCATTGGTCACTAGAGACCTTTTCTATGGCTGGTTACACCATGCATTTGCCCCCACTGTGAAAAATTACCTCCCTGGAAATAATTGGACCTAATGCCTCCTGGTATTATACAAAGCTCCTGGTCATCCTTCATACGTGGCAGAGCGACTTTGTGTGTACATGACTTCATTAAGTAAAGTTTTTGCCTCCTAATACCACTCCTCTCTCCTGCAGGCCCATGGACCAGCAGGTCATGTGCAAACTTCAAAAAACTACACAAAAGCTAATGTTTTAAAGGTGCTTTGTAGTGACCACAGAAACTCAATTGACTCTAAGAGAGTTTTGGAAGATCACTTTAGCATCCTTCAATTGTGTAAACATTATAGGTAATGGCTTGGGAGGAAGTGGACTAAGAGGACCTTGAACTCGGCTTGAAGAAAAACTGTGGCAGAATGTGTATACAAAAGGGATTTTGAAGGATTTGAGGCTACCCTGAGAAGCCTATGCCAGATGTGGAAATCAATTGTGGCAATTGGGGAAGTCCTTGGGTTGGAGGTTAGTGGGAGGATGTGGAAGAGTTGGTGGGAGGAGGACAATGATGAATAACCACTGATGAGCTGCAAGATCATCTTCACAGCAAGAGGCCAGACCTGAGGAACCTGCTCTTCCGGAGTAAGGGATGAGAAATTGAGGAAGTTGCCTACTCAAAGATTAAGAAATGTGTGCAATGTGGCTTAAAGTGCAAACCTTTTTTGATAAAATCACCCTCACACTAGCATTGCAAGCTGTGCCTGTGAGTACAGTGACAATGTTTGTGAAACACTTTAGGAAGTGTCAAAAGGAACGGGAGGTACAGGCTCTATGGACAGATATGTTTGTGCGACAGAGGTCCAGTGACTTTCAAGCTGGTCCTAAGTGGCATTTAAAAGAAAAGGGAAGTCACATTCGCGCCTCTTTGCTCAAGACAAAGTTCTGGTCTCCACAGACTCCTAAGTCACCAGCTGGCGACGTCTTTTTTTGTTTCCCTCTGGCTTGTTGCTATATTCCGACCGAATGAGGGGCATAGACCCATCCGCTGACACGTCACTCCCAAATATCGAATCGTTCTCCTCCTCCATACTCTCCTCCCTCCAATCTGATATTCAATGTCTTTCATCACCCAATCTTTTTTGGGTTATCCTCATAACCTAACTCTTTCCTGTATTCAACTTTAATTTTTTCCTTCTTTTGCACACCCCTAATCCAATCATCCCCCAATCCTCGGCAACTTCTTCTTCAGAATCTCCCAAGAGCACAGTGTCACAGCAAAGAGCAGCTGTGACAACTCCCACTTTGTGTGTGTTTCTTTTATCTTTTAACTCCACCCTCTGGCCCAGACCCTCGCAATTTACTTCTCTTACAACCCCATCTAAAATATATTAAACACACCAGGCACGTGACATCACACATTCGCGCTTAGGCCTACTTTTACTGGGAAAAATTTCCCTCTTTCCTACATACCTAACTTGAGCCTCACTACCTCCGAAAAACCTCACTGCTTTCAGTAACCTACCTCATACACCATAACTTGCAACATCTGCACATTGCCCCCCCTATCCACACCTGTCATACGCCTTTTCCAAACCATACATGCCACTAAGGGGGGGGGTCAAAGACCTCTTTAGCCTTATCTAAATATGAGAGCACGATTATATGTTTCACTGTAAACATCCTGGTCCACACACCCCCTACCTTTCCTAAAGCCTCCTTGTTCCAATCTGCTATCCTATTCTCCGTCTTACTCATAATTCTTTCAATTATAACTCGACCATACACTTTACCAGGTACACTCAACAGAACTTATCCCCCTAAATTTTTGCAACTCTCTTTTATCCCCTTGGCCTTATACAAAGAACTATGCGATGCTCATCTGCCAATCCCTAGGTACCGTTAACCCTCGTTCATAACCATTTATAAACAATTGCACACCACCCAAACTATATCCCCACCTGCTTTTAACATTTCTATCTTTATCCCATCAATCTCGGCTGCCTTACCCCCCTTTCATTTTACCTACTGCCTCACGAAACTTCCCCCACACCTCCACAACTGCTCTTCCTCACTCTACAAGAGTTATTTCCTCCTTGCCCTATACAACGAAATCACAGCTTCCCTATCTCATCAACATTTTAACCAATACCTCAAAATATTCCTTCCATCTTCCCAATACCTCTAACTCTCCATTTAATACTCTCCTCTTCTCCTATTTTTAACTGACAAATCCATTTGTTTCTCTAGGCTTTCTAACTTGTTAATCTCCACTCCAAAACTTTTCTTATTGTGTGGTCAACAAATTTGTTGATAACATCTCACCCCACCTCTCTCATTTGCTCTCTTTTTACCATTGCTTCATCATACCACTCCTCTTTAACCTCTCTCTTTTTCTCCAGATACTCTTTCCCTCCTTGCTCACTTTCTACTTTGTAAAAACTTCTCATATGCTCACTTTTTCTCCCTTACTACTCTCTTTACATCATCATTCCACCAATCCTCCTCGTTCCCTCCTACAATTTGAATATGTGCACATTCTTTTCTTCTGAATTTTGCTTTGAAAAATCTAATGCAAATTTTCACTATAATATCTTCAGGTAGTTGTGAAGTATTGTAACTCCAAATATTGATGGTCTCCACCTAAGGTCAGGACTGCAAGCGTAAAAAATTAGCAGAGCTTGGCCGATAGAGTGACATGTTTGTAGAAAGTGCGACTATTGTCCATAGGTAAGTCATCATAAGTGTCCTTAGCTTGAGAATTGAGCATAAAAATGAGCATGCTTGAAATTATACACAATTTTGGTTGTCTATTGCGTTGTATTTGTATTCATTTTTACTAGACAATTGTAAGGAGCACAGCAGTAACAACCGTTTGGTCAGAAAGTGAAGGCAAGCCATGTCCCAGGAAAGCCGTGGGAAGATGGAAGACCGGTGCCGTGGGAAACTTCAATGATAATGTATTGGACTGGGAAGATGCTTACACAATGCTGATCGTGACTTTGCTACTTCTCCATTCATGGTGGTGTTATGGGTCAGGCATTTTGTACAGCGTTTATTTTTGTAAATAGGATTATCTCTAACTGTGTACAGTAGACCTGAGTCGAGTAAGCTGTGATCTATTAGGATATATTTACTGTATGATGGTTGAAAATTTTGTTTATTTGATATCATGACTGTGATGTGGTACCTTTCTCCATCTGAGACAGCCAATTATGGGTCTAAGCCACGTTTTACAGAGAAATTCAATCATACTTAATGTGCACGACCACTCACTCCTCAGTCTCCATGCATACGCATCCCAAAACCATAACTAAACTCAGTTCATTTAGAGGTGAATTGCTTTATGATCTTTTCCATCATCCAGACTGCTTAGTGGATGTGCATCCATATGTAAAGTTATTTTTACCACCAAATACAGCTGCTTTAATACAACACTGGCTCGTGGAATTATTAGCCATTTAAGTGTAACTAACACAAGAAGAGTGATGGCGAAACTTTGAGAAATGACACTGACTCCAGGACCCTGGAATCCAGATTTTATGGCATAAAATTAATATTGCAGTATGTCATCAAGCTACCCTCAGAAGTGTATATATGATGGTAGAATTACCGACAATAAGTAAAGTAAAAGGACACAAAGTTGCAACTAATGTGACCATTAGTTGCACTTGTGTCCTTATAGTACTTTACATCAAAAGCGCCTGAGAGAAGTACCTTAGTTAACATTAAAATATAAGCTGTGGGAAAATTATGGCTTAGTGTGAGGAATACCTTTAAGTTTTTTTCTCATTTGAAATAGCCAGGGGTGCAGGAAATTGTTAGCTGGCCGGAGATGCTAGGCAAATGTCAGGAAGATTTTGAATGAGCACTTAGAAGAGGAGGAGGAAAAAAAGAGTCAAGAAAAATGTAGGAAAAATTCAGTGGCCCACATACAAGGGAGGGAGATAACAGATGAAGATGAGGATAAGAACCTAAAGAAAACAGTTAACATTGGCAATAGTTTCTTGAGGCAGTTCCATATTATTGTAAAGTTGCAGAAAAACTTTATAAAACTTGGGTGGTGGGGGGGGGGAGTGGGGGGGGGGGCTTAAATGTGGGCGTGGATGTAGTGCGGATGAACAAGAAACAGATGATTGCTGATGTTATGAAGAAAAGAAAGTTGGATGTCCAGGCCCTAACGAAACAAAGCTTGAAGGGGTAGGGGAGTTTTCGGTGGGGGAAATATTATTTTATTATCACACTGTCGCGTGAATCCCACCAAGGCAGGGTGGCCCAAAAAGAAAACTTTCACCATCATTCCTCCATCACTGTCTTGCCAGAAGGGTGCTTTACACTACAGATTTAAACTGGCAGCATTTAACCACACCCACCTTCAGAGTGCAGCACTGTACTTCCCATCTCCAGGCTCAGTCCGGCCTGCGGTTTTCCCTGAATCCCTTCATAAATGTTACTTTGGCTCACGAACCCAACAGCACGTCAAGTGGGATTAAAATCTGGAGTAGCTGATGAGAGTTAAAGCAAAGGAAGGGGTAGCAGTAATGTTGAATGATCAGTTTAATGGAAGAAAAAGAGAATATTAATGTGTAAATTCAAGATTATGTGGATTAAATAGATAGGTTGGATGCGAGAAGTGGGTCATAATAAGCGTGTAATGCACCTGGAGAAGAGAGGAAATGCAGAGGAGAGAGAGAGATTTTGGGAGATGTAATTGTGTAGGGGACCTGAATGCTAAAGTACGGAGAACTTTTAGAGAGGGTGTGGTAGGGTAAGTTTGGGGTGCCAGGTGTAAATGATAATGGGAGCCCTTTGATTGAACTTTGTCATAGAAAGGGTTTGGTTATAGGTAATACATATTTCAAGAAAAAGAGGATAAATAAGTTAAACAGATATGATGTAGGGCGAAATGACAGTATTTGTTGGATATGTATTGGTAGATAAAAGAACTGTTGAGTAGACTTCAGGATGTACATGTATAATAGAGGGGACACAGATATAATCAGATCACTTTCTATTGTAGCGTACGCGGGGGGGGGGGGGGGTGGGGAGGAGAGTAAAGGTAGATGGGAACAAGAGAATAGAAGCATCAGGAAGAGAGAGGTGAAGGTTTAATAAACTAAAAAGAACGGCAGTTAGGGTAAAATATAAACGCATATTTGAGGATAATGGGCCTAATGTAAGCATGAGGCAATGGGGTCGAAGAGGTATGGGTAGGTTTTAAATAATGTAGTGTTTATTGGTTTCAGCAGAAGTTTGTGTTAAAGGAAAGTGGGTGCGGGAGGAAGAGGAGCGATTGGTGGAATGATGATGGGGGGAGGGGGAGGGGGGGGAGAGTAGTAAGAGAGAAATTAGCATATGAAGAAAGTTTTTACAAAGTAGAAGTGTGCAAAGGAGGAAGAGTATATGAAGAAAAAGAAGAGTTAAGAGAGTGGTGAAGCAATGTAAAAAGAGAGCAAATAGAGAGTGGTGAGATGGTTATCAACAAATTTGGGGTTTGAAAATAAGAAAAAGTTTTGGAGTGAGATTAACAAGTTTAAGAAAGCCTAGAAACAAATGGATTTGTCAGTTAAAAATAGGAGTATATTGGTTCTCGTAAAGATATTTAGAGTATTGGAAGATGGAGGGAATATTTTGAAGGAATTGTTAATATGTTTTGATGAAGATAGGAAGCTGTGATTTCGTGTATAAGGGCAAGGACGAACAACACCTTGTAGGAGTGAGGAAGAGCCAGTTTGTGAGTGGGTGGGGAAGTTCGTGAGGCAGTAGTAAAATGAAAGGGGGTTTGGGGGGGAACCAGGATTGATGGGATAAAGATAGAAAAGTTTTAAAGCAGGTGGGGATATAGTTTGGAGTGGTTGGTGCAATTATTTAATAAATGTATGAAGAGGGTAAGAGGTACCTAGGGGAGGTGGTGGCAGAGAGCATGATGTTTCCTTTGTATAAGGCAAAGGGATAAAAGAGAGTGCAAAAATAATAGGGGGATAAAGTTCTGTGAGTATACCTGGCAAAGTGTAATGTAGATTATATTTGAATAATTAATTAGTAAGACGGCTGCGCAGTGAGGAGCAGAGAGTGTATGGGGAGCTTTGAGGAAAGGGTAGGGGTGTGTGGAGGAATGTGGGGGGGGGTATGGTGTGAGAACATAGATGTGAACATATTTAGGATAAGGCTAAAGAGGTCTTGTGGCATTTATGGATTTGGAAAAAGCCGTATGACAGGATGGTTAGGGGGGCAATGTGGCAGATGTTGGCAGGTGTATGGTGTAGGAGGTAGTTACTGAAAGCAGTGAAAGTTTTACGAGGATAGTGAGGCTCAAGTTTAGAGTATGTAGGAACGAGGGAAATTATTTCCCAGTAAAAGTAGCCTTAGACAAGGATGTGTGATGTCACCATGGTTTGTTTTTAATATAATTATAGATGGGGTTGTAAGAGAATAATTGCGAGGGTCCTTGGCAAGAGGCGTGAGTTAAAAGTAAAGAATCACACATAAAGTGGGAGTTTCACAGTTTGCTCTTTTTGCTGATTGACACGTGCTCTTGGGAGATTCTGAAGAGAAGTTGCAGAGATTGGTGGATGAATTGGTAGTGTGCCATAAAGAAGAAAATTGAAAGTGAATACGGAAAGAGTAAGTATGAGGAAACAAAAAGATTTAGGTGATGAAATTGGGATATCAGAATTGGAGGTAGAGAGTATGGAGAGGATGAATGTATTCAGATATTTGGGAGTGGACCGTTGTCAGCGGATGGTCCTTGAAAGAGAGGTGAATCATAGCGCATTGATGAGGGAAAAGGGAGTGGTGCACTTAGGAGTCTGTGGAGACAAAGAACATTGTGTCCTTGGAGGCAAAGAGGGAATGCATGAGAGTATAGTTTAACCAACGCTTCTTATATGGGTGTGAAGCATGGGTGATGAATGATTGCACGAGGAGAAGGCTGGGCCGAGCTGGGCCACACACACACACAGTGTGTTTTTTCCATGCAACCTGAGAGCAATGTGTGGTGTGGAATATAATCAGAGAATTGAGTTTGAAGTTAGAGGAGGTGCGTATAGCCAAACTGTTGTCCAAGGGCTGAGGAAGGGTTGTTGGAGGTGGTTCAGACATTGGAGAGAATGGAGTGAAACAGAATAACTTCCAAGAGTGATCAGTAAGACCGTATAGTGAAGGAAGGCGGGGTAGGGGTTCCGCCTAGGAAAGGTTGGCAGGAGGGGGTAAAGGAGGTTCTGTGTGCGAGGGGCTTGGACTTCCAGCATGCATGCGTGAGCGTTTTGATAGGAGTGAATGGAGACAAATGTGTTTTATTACATGACGTGCTGTTGGAGTGTGGAGCAAAGTAACATTTATAAGGGGCTCAGGGAATCCGGCAGGCCGGACTTGAGTCCTGAGATGAATACAGTGCCTGCACTCTGAAGGAGGGGTGTTAAGTTGCAGTTTAAAAAATTTCTGGTATGTAAAGCACCGTTGTTGGCTCCTGGCAAGACGTGATGGAGTGAATGATGGTGAAAGTTTTTTTCTTTTTCGCGGGCCAACCCTGCCTTTGGGGGAATTCGGCCAGTGTGGATAATAAAAAATACTCTATAAATTGTGCAGACCTTTAAATAGAAAATACCCTTGAAAAATGTAGAAAGTGCTGCTCTGAAACAGGGTCAGAAGCAGCTAATGATTCTTTAACCATCAGCTGTATAAAGTACTGTAGGATAAGACCAAAGATGCATTAACAGCTGTTGACATCATGCAAAGCCTCAACCATCCATGTTAGTTTTTAACTACCATAATCTCCACCTCAGCTAATATTCACACAAACTTACACCTAAGCCACAGTACAAAGCCACACCAGCAGGCCTCTCCACTTCTTTTCAAAATCATCGATATACAACCAGCAACCAGAAATTTAAGATAAATTAATTTCATGAATCTTTGTAGCTATAAATATTTTATTAAATATAATACCACTGCATCCACATACAATTGCATTTATTATCATGATATTTTACAATTTTGAGTCATCATTAAAAATATGGTTGACTTTTTTTTTTAGGGTATAGTGAACATAACCCCTGGTTTTTGTACATGTTCTTCAGTTCGTTCATTTTAGACTTTTTTTTATTAGACGTCATTTTCAAGACCGTTTATTGGGCAACATTAAAATCAGTGAAAATATACAAAAATCTTCCTCATATATTCTTAACTATAACCCTTTCTAAGGTTTATTTACTCTTGGACTATTTTTTTGTATATTTTTGCCATAAAAATCCAAAAAGTGAAGGACTGGAAACATCTGAGATTGGCTGAAACTTAAACCGCTCATATAGCAGCCTGGTGCTAAAGCACCTTGCTTCACACGTGAGGTCTGGATTCGATTCCTAGCGAGGGTAGAAACATTGGGCTGTATTCTTTACACTGGTTTTCTATGTTTCCCCATCAGTAAAATGGGTACCTGGGAGTTAGTCGACGTGTGGGTCACATCTGGAACAAAAACCTGACCAATTTTTGCCCGAAATGCTGTGCATAACAAGCGACTTTTTCTGTACAGTAGTATGTCCACTGATGTCAGCTAGCCCTGTATACCTTGTACCTGTACATGTAGTACAAAAGATATTATTATTTGATTATGGATTTTTTAAAAATTTTAGTATTTTTCTACTAAAAAGGTCAATTAAAACCAATTTCCCACTGACTGCTAATGGATTTATTTTGATACACCAGTTACAAATCAACTTTACATAGATTAATAATTGGTTGACCACCCCTACACTCTAAGTGCTTTAACATGATGTTTGGCAGGCAATGTACAAAGTTTTTCCATAATTCCTTGATTCTGGCAAAATGAACCAAGCGTTAAATAAGGAGTTCTCTGAGTTCAATTGGTCCTTAAATGGAACTTTGTGTATTTCAATCTTCAAAAACAGATCATACACTCTCAATAGAGTTTCTGCAGGGGAATTCCACCCATGGTGGCAGCTCAGTGCATTTTGTGCACATCATGCTTTATCAAATTGCCTGTGACATGGAGCTGATCTTGCTTGGCATATCCAACTCCTCACCATACCAGTCTTTTACTGAGGCAGTTAATTGGAGTTATACTACTACTGTATACTTAGCCTGGTTCATGGTACTCTCAACTATGTGCAACAACTTGTTCCATAATGGAAATGGCTCCCCACAAGCTGTGATATCTGATAAGGAAATTTGACTGTCTGCAGACTTTCAGCCATAAATTCCTAACCTGACTACCTTCTTACAGTCAGCACATGGTCATCTAGCACTCCATTTGGTTGATTCATCAGAAACACCACCTGCCAACAATAAAAAGATAATAGAAGTAGTGGAACAACAAGAAGCTGAATGTTATCTTAGTTTTTTCAAATAGAATTATCATTTTGCTAATAATTAAATGTACTTTTATGAACAACAAATGAACTGAAATAGGTTTAAATGTAATTCTTACCTGCTCCCATTGTTCACAAGTCCAACTCCTGTGATTCTTAGCCCAGGCTAAACGCTTCTGTATCATGGGTGTCAGGTAAGTCATGGTTTCCTTACTGAATGATTTTCTTTCAATGCACCCTCCAAAAGCCTTGCATTAATTGTCCTTTGGGCAAGGCTAACACCACCTACTGCTGCTAGGTCAGAGGAAATCTACCTGCAAGATTGCTTTTCTGTTGTTAAAGCTGTTTTGTATTATTCTTCCTGTCTAATCTCGGTGTTTGTTTTTTCATCTACTACCACATACTTCCCACAAGTGCAACAATGTGACAGTTTTATTGTGGCAAGTTTCGCTCTCCAGGAGCTTTGTCAAGCCATTTTAACAGCTTGACAAGCTCTTGGAGAGCAAAACATTATTACAATAAAATGGTCACATTAGTTGCACTTGTGTCATTTTACTTACATATTGTCGGTAATTCTACCAACATATACACATCTTCCCACCCTTTTTTATTTCAAATCTTGCTTTATTTCAGTTTCTTCTTAATTTTACTGACTGAGTTAAACACCAAGTTCTTAATTGCTGTTTCCTTCTGTTTTAGTGTGGTATCACTCGATAAAACACTAATTCTGCCTCACTTTGTGAAGACTCATATGCTATTTTTAATACCCATTTCTGCAGACTTACTTTCTAACCATCAAACTGCAAGAAAAAAGCAAAAGGCACTTTCATAGTCTAGTAGGGAACAGAAATACACGCAATGAAATATCACTATCAAAAAGGAGCAGAAAACATCCGCTGTGCACCAAACCAAAAACAGCAACTGAGATGTCTCTAGGATAACACCACATGACCCCCCATCTAATCATTGTTGCCATCCATTGTATCTTCCAGAGTGGCCAGACAAAAGCCATAATACTCTTAAACTCTTTTAAGTTAATTTAAATAGTTGCCCTGTACTAATGTATCAAAAAACAAATCCATCAGCAATCATTGAATAGCATTAACCCTTTGAGGGGGTCGACAGGCCCTCTCACGAACTCCTTCCAGGTTCGGCCAAATATTAAAAAAAAAAAAAAAATTTCTGTGAAAAGATAGAGAATCTTTTCCCGGTCATAATGACACACCAAAAGTATGAAATTTGATGGAAAACTACGGAATTATGACTTTCGCGAAGTTAGCGGTCCTCAAGCGTTGTTATGCATCAGTCGATTTTGCCCACTTTGAGCCCCATTTCGGCCAACTCCACTGTAATAAGTACACAAAAAACATGAATATTTCGCTAGAAACTTCCATTCTTTTCTATAGAATGAGTGCATAGAAGACACACCCAATTACCAATCTCACTACCAGTACAGTGGTGAGAATTAGCAATTTTGCCAATTTCACACAAAATTCAAAGATGCCATTTTCCAAATAGGGTCCACAGATAAACAAGAAAGACATTCCTGGCACCTAAAATGACATTTCCTCAGTTCATTAGTCATGTCTCAAGGCCCCTCTTACAACTTTTGCTTTCCACTCTGAATTGTTATTCTCAACAAAAAATAGAAGATTTTAACTGTTATGCAGACTCTGCACTAGTGTAAAAAATGTATTAAATCATATGGCGCACTTGCAAAAAGAATATTAGACGCACCAGTTTAGGACGAGTATTGGACGCTTGGCATGATTTGTTTTACATTTTAACTTTGGTAAAATTCGAACATTTCTGCTACTTTTGAGCTCAATCTCAGTACTTTCATTGTAAAACCCGTCAAAATGATCTCAATTCTGTAATATGTCTTCCATATATAAAATGGAGACCAAGAAAACTAGAATACAATAATAAATACCATACGAAAATACATGCAAAGTCGTTGTTTTATTTCTAAAATTAAACGGTCAAAGTTTTTTTTTCTCATTATGCACTGTGTGCCTGCAATCTTTTTTATACTGTGCAACCTGACCACATAGACCCATTCTTTCATATGAAGTCCTACCAGCTTTCTCCACTAGATTTGAGGGCGCTAGAATTTAGGCGTACTAGTACGTCAAAAACCCTGGGTCAAAGCCGTACTAGTAATGGCTGAAACCCTCAAAGGGTTAATTGACCTTATAGTAGAAAAATTATTGAATTTTTCAAAAAATCCGTAATGATAATAATGAATGCCCCAGTAACTGTAGCTAAACTCTTGATTGTTGTAGAACACACTTTACTACAAGCCAACAGATGTGGTGTAGTGATCTAGGGCAAGGAAGTTTTTAAAAAAGTGGCATAAAAACTTGCATGCTAATGAGGCATTTTGATTTTTAAAATTTAAAGTTTTAAACCGTCGCCTTTTTTGTTTTCAGGACCGCCATGCAGACCTGATCATTAACACTTAATGTTGATAGTGCCCATGAAGCCCTTTTAGAGATTTTGGATATAAAAATAATGCCATACAACCCAGATCAATGACCCAATGAAGCAGACACAGATAATGTTGGAGGAGTACAGGAAGACTCACCAAGGGGATGATCAGAATGACAGGTTATTGAGCCCTGATGATGGTTTTGAGCCCATGGATTGGACCATACCAGAAAAATGGGTCAAGGATAAGGACTTAGCAGAAAAAGTGAAAAAGAAGAAGGTGATCAAAATTAAACGGCAAAGTAAGAATACACCTGAGAGTGATTTGGATGAAAGAAAGAAAGTAAAAACTGACATTGAAAGTAAACTGTATTTAGACTATGGTAGTGTCACAAAACTAGACAATGTAAGTGAATTTTATAACAGTGGGAAAGTAGAAGATAAATGGAATAATGACATAAAAAACCTGATAAAATATGAGGAGTTGAAGTCAGGACAGGAGCATATAGAATTGAAGGAAGCAGGTCAAGAATTGTGAATGAACTCTCAGTTAGTGAAGCCCAAAATTGTCGTGAAAATAATTTATGGAGCAAGACATACAGGTCTAGAGGAATGAGGAACTATGTCCCAAAATTTTGAGAGCATGTATCATTTCATACAGAAATGAGACATGAGGTTATATAGTGGCTGAGTGAAATCCATGAGGTGTAGACAGGATAGGTCTGTACAGTGGGGCCTGGACTTGGTGACAGCAGCAGCAATTGTAGGTAAGATAAAATTTTTTCCAAAACCTAAAGAGATGGTGAATGATCCAAGTTTTTTGTGAAATGGTGTCAGTAGTGGCAATCAGGTGTTGGCTAGATTGTTGTTTGTTTTTGTTAACTGGAAGGACTATGTATTGTTAGTGGTGAAATTCGGTGCAGTGTTGCATAGAATCTTCTCCGCTCTTTTTTTGCAGTCAGTACTGCAGTGTCTCAGGGAGTGTTGACTCACAAGGTCCCTGTAGATGTATTGCAGTCTTGTTAAAGGATCATGGTGGAGAAAGAGATCCTCTGGCCTCAGGAAAAACCCAATAATGATCTGCACAATGTGTCATTATCTTCTTTCAACAAACCAGCCATAACCCACTGAGGCAGGGTGGCCCAAGAGGAAAAATGAAAGTTTCTCCTTTTAAATTTAGTTATATATACAGGAGAAGGGGTTACTTGCCCCTTGCTCTCGGCATTTTAGTCGCCTCATGCGACATGCATGGGTTACGGAGGAAGAATTCTGTTCCATTTTCCCATGGATATAAGACGAAATAAAAAAAGAACAAGAACTAGTAAGAAAATAGAAGAAAACCAGAGGGTGTGTATATGCTTGTACATGCATGTGTAGTGTGACCTAAGCGTAAGTAGCAGTAGCAAGACATACCTGAAACCTTGCATGTTTACGAGACAAAAAAGGCACCAGTAATTCTACCATCGTATAAAACAATTACAGGCTTCTGTTTTACACTCGCTTGGCAGGATGGTAGTACCTCCCTGGGCAGTTGCTGTCTTCCAACTACTACCTAGGATTGGCCCCTATACATTTTTTTTTTAACACATCGGTTGTTTCCCACCAAGGCAGGGTGACCCAAAAAGAAAGAAAAACCCAAGAAGAAAGAAAATTACTTTCATCCTTATTCAACACTTTCACTATCACTCATACATAATCACTGTCTTTGCAGAGGCACTCAGATACGACAGTTTAGAAGTCCCTCCAAACTGCCAATATCCCAAACCCCTCCTTTAAAAATGCAGGCATTGTTTCCCATTTCCGGGACTTGACCCCTTGCTAACCGGTTTCTCTAAAACCCCTTCACGAAATATTACTCTGCCCCCCCAAAGATTGTTAGCCCAAAAAATTCGTCCCCTTTTCCACCCCCTATTAAAAACGCATCTTGGGGAAGTCCACCCCCTCTTCCAAAAAACCCCTCTTTTACCCCCCCCCTAACCTTTCAAGGACAACCCCTACCCTGCCTTCCTTCCCCCACAAAATTTTTATGCTCTCCAATCATTCTAAAATTTGTTCATTCTTACTTATAGACATATAAAATAGTTTGATCTATTATCCAAAAATAACTAAGTCTTTACTTAAAACAAATTTTTTCTTCACCTTGGGGGAATTTTCCATTTTATGACCTTTCATTTCTAATGGAAATTCTGTATGTGTGATATGTATTCACTGTGTACAGTATATATAGTTTGCAAATTGCATTTAAGATTCTTATGTAGAATTACTTGCTGTTGCCCTGACTGAGCTTAGTACAGTGGGCCAGGAACACATCTGCAAAAACCAAGGGATACTTATATAGTACATTTCATATTTTGCTGTACCACTTACTTGTTTTGTTTTGAGATTGCAAGGGGTCAAGTGTTGGCTCCTGGCCACCCCACTACTGGATTTTCCCTCTCCTAGCTACAAGAACCTTATCATACCTCTTCTTAAAACTATGCTTGTATTTTTCCTCTACCACTTCACTGTTGGGGTTGTCCCACTTCTGATAACCCTGAGGCTAAAGAAGTATTTGTTAACATCCCTATGATTCACCTTTGTTTTCAATTTCCGGCTATTCCCTTATGTACCCAAGACTTGCCTCTCAAATAGACTTGCTCTGTCCACTGTCAGTCCATCTTAGCATTTTGTACATTGTAATCATGTCACCTCTGGTCCTCCTGTTCTCTAATGTCATCACCTTTAGTTCATTTATCCTCTCCTCATAGCACTGAGACTAGTCTTGCTGGAAGCCTTTGCCCCTTTTCCATTTTCTTGATACATGTGAGTTTGATACTTGCTGCATACTCCAGATGGGCCTGACAAATGTTATATAGTGTTGTCAATGACACACTTGTTGAGGCTCCTGAAAATTATCCTTAAATTTGCCAGTCTTGCATTTGCTGGTGTGGATTTTTGGTTGTGTGACTCGGGTAATAAGCTCTGAGAGGTTTTCAGCCTTTTTCTGCTGGCCTGTACTTTATATTTCTGGTTGTCTTTGCCCTTTCTTAGTTTATATTTGTACTATTTTTGTGTCAACCAATACTTTATTAGGCTGGAAAGAATGTCTGGATTTTAAGTGAATTAATTAGAGAAATTCAGGTTATCGAGACAGTTTGTAGATTTAAGGACATTCACAGTTGTTAGCAAATCATGTCTAGACATGAGTAAGTGTGATTGAAAGTCATATACAGTGGACCCCCGGTTTAACGATATTTTTTCACTCCAAAGTATGTTCAGGTGCCAGTACTGACCGAATTTGTTCCCATAAGAAATATTGTGAAGTAGATTAGTCCAATTCAGACCCCCAAAATACACGTACAAATGCACTTACATAAATACACTTACATAATTGGTCACATTCAGAGATAATCGTTATGCGGGGGTCCACTGTACGTATTAAGGAATGCATCTAACTGTACAGTCGAACCCCGGAATTCATGTACTTCATAATCTGCATGAGTCAGTTATACAGCTTTTTACTAATGGCCATTTCGTGGATAGTTTTACTTGTTCACATGTTTTCTTGGTGCCCATTGCCATTTTGCTTGATGCACAACCATAAATTGAAAAATAACCATAAGATTTTATTTTAAATGTGCTCATTCTTACGATCTCAATGTTAAGCCGGTTCAGGATTCATATCACCTCCAGGAACTTAATTCACGCAAATTCCTGCATTTGACTGTACTTTTTTAAAGCACACAAAATAACTTGAAACACATACTTATTTTATTCAGTGAACTGCCTCCTATGAAGCTGGAAAATCTGTATAATATAGAGTATTTACAGCTAATACCAACAGCCCTAATTTGTGAAAGGGACCATCTCAGTGACACAGCTGAGCTTACTTAGTGTAAGCAGACTTGTACAGTAGGCTATTATAATTTTACTATAGTTGATGGATGTGGATGAGACTGTTATATAATACTGTATCTTCTGAAATAAAAATCTTAATGTTTTATATATAATATTGTACCTATGAAATATAGAAATTTTTAGTGTAAATGGTGCCAGGCCTATTATTATTTTTGTGGAACTTTTTTAAATAATTTCCTAAATGTAGACCATATAAATGAATAACATAATACTGTAATTGTGTATTAAAATGTGATGCTATTTGGACCCTTCAAGAAATTTCGAGTGAGGGGGGTGTAGAAAACCTGCAGTGATGACGAGAGGAGATGCCATTTGTAATGTGTGAACACTGGTTGTTGTGGGAAATTCTGCTAATAATCCGGCATCTTCCAAGCCAAATTGGGTTTTTTTTGGCCTGAATTTATAATTAGGAACCCGTGTTAATGTCCTCTGCTGAAGAATTGGGACGGGAAATTTACGGGACCTCAAGAATTGTGTGTGGAGGAGAGAAAAATAGAGGACTTCAATGAATCCTTCACAACACAACTAAGTGTCTTCCAGTAATTAAATGGTAAGTGTTAATACCAATTATATGTTGTGTACCCAGGAAGCCTAATCCTATACAGTCCACATAACTTTAATTACCAGAGTAACGGGTTTTAATATTATAATTATTAATTTAATGTCAGATCTAGCTTTTTGTGAGAGTGGTGAGAAAGCGGGCATTTGAGGGAGTTACAGATCACCGACCTACTGTGACTAAGTCCCACTTACCTCACCCAAATTACTTGTAGGTAATAATTCAGGTAATACTCTGTAAATCTCATGCAGGTAATTTACTCAAATAATAATTTTCAAAAATTTTTATTATTACAATCATAACTAAGTGCTGCTGGTGCCAGGCCTATTGTCCTCCCCAGCATAATTATAATATTGTGTCAGGCTGCAGTACTACTACAGGTACAGTATATTATCATTATTCCTTTTTCCACTTTCATGAGGTGGGGAGGATAGAGTAGTAGTGTGAGAATTGACGATGAAATGTATTCAGCGATAGTGTTTTATAATACCTTTTATATTAAATAGCATCTGTGTGGTGAGTATCACCATCAGCAAAATATCCAAAACAGTAAATGTTTCAACAGTTTCATGAACTACGTGATTCTTCAACAGAAATTTCCTTGATGCTGGTGAAGGTTTCTTGACTGAAGGAATTGGCACTAGATTTCCCTTCCTCAGATCAAGCTTATGATCCCTATAGCTTTAGTGCCTCCCCATGAATGATGATAATCATGGATTGTATACAGCTCAGCACTCTTAATACAAATAAAATTTAATTAATCACTTTTCCTTCTGCTGCCACTGCTTCATTTCCAAGTACAGTGGACCCCCGCATAACGATCACCTCCGAATCCGACCAATTATGTAAGTGTATTTATGTAAGTGCGTTTGTACGTGTATGTTTGGGGGTCTGAAATGGACTAATCTACTTCACAATATTCCTTATGGGAACAAATTCGGTCAGTACTGGCACCTGAACATACTTCTGGAGTGAAAAAATATCGTTAACCGGGGGTCCACTGTACAGTGGTACCCCAAGTTTTGGCCATAATTTATTCCAGAAGGCTGTTCAAGTGCCATTACCAAACGAATTTGTTCCCATAAGGAATAATGTAAATTAGATTAGTTCGTTTCAGACCCCCAAAAATACTTACAAAAGCACTTACAATAATACACTTACATAACTGTTTGAGTTGAGAGCTGTACAAAACTCGGGGTACCACTGTAATAACTAGATCAACCTTAAATTTTCACTACATGAGGGCCCCACTTATACAGCTGGTTAGGTTCCAGGCTACTGCTGTAAACCAAAAATCGCTGTGAAGTGAAACAAACTTTTTTCACTTTCAAATGCAAATAAAAGCCTGATAACATGTTTACACGATCATATATTGAGTGAGCAACAGAGCTAGGCCTTAAAAATGTATGTACAATACACACATTACTTACCTTAAAATGTTTTTGTCCTTAGCTTATAGTGAGTGATGAATATATTTATTGTAGGAACTGACTAAATGAAGAATGGATATAATTGAAAACTGCTGCATTAGCCAAATGCTGTGAAGTGAAGCACTGTAAAATGGGGCCTGCCTGTACCTGTGCATCTTAGTATTATTAGCAATGTAATTTCCAATTGTAGGAGCCAATTTTTGTGGGGATTCATTTTGAACTTTTTGGAGCAGGGTTTCCCAACCCCAGGGTTGTGATCCTAAGTAAGATTGTAGTCATCACAATTTCTTCAGTGTTCAAAACAGCTGAGTTGAATACTTTACAACTAATGTAACACCACCACTGTAGTTTTGCATGCATTGTACAGGTGGCCATAACTATAAACTAAGAAAAAATAAACTGCAGAAAGGATATTAAGTTATTCTTCACAAACAGTAGATTACTCTAATGCAGAGGTTGGTGAACTTTTTGGAGTATTACCCCAAAACAAATTTGTGTACAGTGAAATTACCCACTAGACTTGAAAACTAATAGAAAACTGCCAAATATTTCTATTATTATATGAGCTGGACTTGAGTTCTGGAAATGGAAAGTACAATGCCTGCACTTTAAAGGAGGGGTTTGGGATATTGGCAGTTTGGAGGGATGTGTAATAGGACGGTAATATATATAATTGGGGGGCCCCGATATTATATTCTATATGGAGTTTATTATATTATTTCAGGTTACTTTTTATACTGTATCTTCATATATGCTTCTAAAAATGTTGTATCTGGGTGCCCCTGAAAAAAACAGTGATTATGTATGAGTGAGGTGAAAGTGTTCAATGATGATGAAAGTATTTTCGTTTGGGGGATTTTTTCCCCTTTTTGGGTCACCCTGCCTAGGTGGGGGATGGCCGACTTGTTGGGGGGGGAAAAAAAAAAAGAGCCTTTCAAAATATCTGTAAATGAAATCATAAAATTCTAATAAAAAAATGAAATTAATAATTTAAAAAATAAATTTGTGTGCAATTTTATTTGTTTATTGCATCTTCCTTACCCTGAGATTTTTAAATTTTTACCCCATTTGAGGTAATTTACCCCAGTTTCCCCGCCAATGCTCTAATGGCTTACAAGAGGTAGATAAATTAGACACATGTGCAAACTCTTGGGTATCTTTATTGAGGGAAATGTTTCGCCACACAGTGGCTTCAAACAGTCCATATGTAGGAGAAACTTGAAGAACAGGAGGAGAATGAGGTAATCAGTCCCTCAACCTAGAGTCGATGTGTTCAGCCCATCAATCTTGAATTGATTGATGGACTGAACACATTGACTCAAGGTTGAGGGACTGATTACCTCATTCTCCTCCTGTTCTTCAAGTTTCTCCTACGTATGGACTGATGAAGCCACTGTGTGGCGAAATGTTTCCTCAATAAAGATACCCAAGAGTTGCACATGTGTCTAATTTATCAACATGTCAGTTCTCTGAACCATTCATCTACGAACCATTCATCTACAAATTACAAGAGGTAATAAGTGTTGTAATTTAAACTTTATTATACAGTGGTCCCTCGTTGTTCGTAATTAATCCGTTCCTGGAGCCGTTACTATAAACAAAATTTACGATTTACGAATCAATTTTCCCCATAAGAAATAATGTAAATACAATTAATTCGTTCCTGACACCCAGAAGCATTAAAACAAAAAAAATTTTTACATGAAATATACATGTAGTACATAACCAATACAATGGGAATGATGAATGAAACATTAACAGCATAACACTTACCTTTATTGGAGATTCTTCTTAGTGTATTGGAGACTGAGGAGGAGGAGAGAGTGGATTGTTTATAGTTTGGAAGGGGAATCCCTTCCATCAACACCTCAGGTACCATTTGCATTTCTGGGGTTGCTTCTCTTCTGTTTCTTAATGCCACTAGGACCACCTTGAGAGTCACTGGAGTCCTGTTTCACAAAATAACTGTGGAGAGAGCTCTGTTTCTGGCGTCTCTTTAACACTTCCCTAAAATGGCCCAAGACTTTGTCACTGTACATGTTGCCAACCTGGCTTGCAACAACCTATGTTAGGGTGATGTTTCTCCATGAAGCTTTCCATCTTTCCCCACATAGTAAAAATCTCTTTAATTTCTGAAGAAGGCACCTTCTTCCATCTCTCTTCCTCCTCCTCTGCAGCAAGATTCTGAGCTGCGATGTGTTGCTCTTCCTGCTGAAGCTCTTGCAGCTCCTCAGTGGTGAGCTCTTCATTGTGGTCTTCCACAATTCTTCCACATCCTCCAAACTCACATCCAACCCATGGAACTCCGCAGTGCCACAATTGATTTTACAACAGACATAGGCTCATTAGGGTCAGTCCCAAATCCTTCAAAATCCCTCTTGTCGACACAATCTGGCCACAATTTTCTCCAGGCAGAGTTCAAAGTCCTGGTAGTCACTCCCTCCCAAGCCATACCTATAAGGGTTATGCAGTGAGGATGCTGAAGTGTTCTCTCCAAAATTCCCTTAGGGTCAAGTGAGTGTCTGTGGTCACAGTCAAGCACCTGTGAAACATTGCTTTTGTGTAGAGTTTTTTAATGTTTGCAATGACCTGCTGGTCCATGGGTTGGAGGAGAGGAGTGGTATTCGGGGGCAAGAACTTTACTGTGATGAACCCAAACTCCTTGAAAATTAGGTCATCCAAGTTTGGAGGATGATTATTATTATTATAATTATGGGGGAGCGCTAAACCCGTAGGATTATACAGCGCATGTGGGGGGATGGGAGGCATTCAGGGAACTGGAGCGCAGATCCAATTCCCTAGATCAAGAGCCCCTCACCAGCATCAAGGAACCTCCCTTGAAGAGTTGGAGGATGAGCAGGTGCATTGTCCATTACTAGCACGCACTTGAGATCCAATTTCTTTTCCAGGAGATACTCCTTCACACTAGGGCCAAACACTTCATTGAACCACTCGACGAAAATTTCCCTCGTGACCCATGCCTTACTATTAGATTTCCAAAACACACACAATTTACTCTTCATAACATTGTTTTTCCTGAACACTCTGGGATTTTCAGAATGGTACACTAGTAATGGCTTCACTTTGAAATCCCCACTAGCATTAGCACAGAACATTAGCATCAGCCTGTCTTTCATAGGCTTGTGTCCTGGCATTGCCTTTTCCTCTTGTGTAATGAAGGTCCTCTTTGGCATTTTCTTCCAAAAGAGGCCTGTTTTGTCACAATTTGAACACTTGTTCAGGTTCAGGTCCTTCAGCCTCTATGTACTCCTGGAATTCATGCACATATTTTTCAGCTGCCTTGTGGTCCGAACTGGCAGCCTCACCATGCCTTACCACACTGTGTATGCCAGTACGTTCTTAAATCTCTCAAACCAGCCTTTGCTGGCCTTAAATTCACTCACTTCACCACTATTTGCAAGCAATTTCTTTACCAAATCTTCAAATAACTGCCTACCCTTTTCACAAATAAACGAAGTCATAAGAGTATCTCCTGCTAATTGTTTCTCATTTATCCACACCAATAATAACTTCTCAACTCTTCCAGTACTGGTGATCTCATTTTGTCAGCATAGTTACTCCCTTTGCAACAACAGCATCCTTAATTTCATTTTTCTTGGCCACTATGGAACATAAGGTTGTGTAGGTTTCTTATACATCCTGGACAGTTTCGGCCACACTTGTACCACTTTCATATTGTTCAGTGATGGTTTTCTTAAATTCAATCGTATTTCTCACCTTCTTTACCACAGGCTTGGCACTAGGAGCTTTCTTTGGCGCCATGGTAGCTTATTTAGTACTTGCAAGCACTAAAATAACTGGAATATTATGAAATATTTCGCTGGAGCACGTGAGGGGACCTTTGCTCACTGGTAAACAATGCCAGACTGGCTGCCGCCCTGGCTCACGCCGTGGGTACGCGTCCCGGACGAACTACGACTCACGAGTCAACCTATGAAAAGTGAGTCCATGTTTATACGAAAATACCCTTATGATTGGCGAATTTTACAATTGCCGGGAACTACGAAAAGCAGGGGACCACTGTACAAGTAAATAATTATGATGGAACATTACTAGCTTAACTCTGCTCTTGTACACAGAAATAGATAATTGCATCATGTGTATTCAGTAAGGTGGCTGTCAGGAAGAAAAGTTTTGCATACAGTCTGACCTGGAAAATTTACAAGAAAAAATTCTTTGTTTTTCCTCAACATAGAAATGTAGATCTTCTTGACATTTTCAGGGATCAAAATTAGCTGTCAAGAATTGTGTACAGTACTTAGTTAATTTTTTCATCATTTTGATTTCACATGTCTCACTTCAGAGAATATGCCATCATATTGTATTTTGTCTCCATGGGGAACTGGAACAGAATTCTTCCTCCGTAAGCCATGAGTGTCGTAAGAGGCAACTAAAATGCCGGAAGCAAGGAGCTAGTAACCCCTTCTCCTGTATATATTACTAAATGTAAAACTTTTGTTTTTCCTTTTGGGCCACCCCGCCTCGGTGGGATACGGCTGGTGTGTTGAAAGAAAGAAAGATTGTATTTTGTGGATATATTGAATGCCCTTATAATGAAGCTGAATCTTAGGCAGTGGTAGTTCCAACGTGGTTGGAAAGGGAGGTGAAGTTAGGGAACTTGTCTTGAAGCTGCATTATTATTTTTATTTAGGGGTGCTGATAGAGATTAAGGGAGGTTTCAGCCACTCGTGGAGCTGCCATTGATCTCTAGCTACAGAAAATCAAGAAGAATCACTCTGTGTTGCTGAAACTAAATGTATTCACGTAAGAAAATACCAGAGGTCACAGCTGATGTGGATTTTCAACACTGAAACTATGAAGGATGAAACATAAATATATTTCCTAGATGTACACCAGACACTCCCCTTTATAAACTCTGAATCCATTTGAGTAAATATTCCAGAAAAATGGCCTAGTTAATTCATATAATTTAACCCTTAAAACTGTCCAAACGTAGATCTACGTTCACTCGCGTAGCGCTCCAAACATATATCTACGTTCGAATTTACATACTTTCTTATGTAAAAAGAATGTAGATCTACGTTTGGACAGTTTAAGAGTTAATGACTGTGGCTGGTAACCTCATTTTGAGTTTCTAACGCCAATATTTGGATGAAGTGGTTCCTGAAATATCCAGTATTGTCCCAAGCAGCCCTTAGGAGCCTTTTGCCTTTATCAGTGTAACAGGTGTCACATCCCTCACTTTATGCAGAAGATAATAAATTTCCCGGCCACGACAGCTGTAGTAATCTTGAGCAGGTCATTAACAAATAATTCTGTATAAAAAAGAATTTTCACTATGCATTGCAAACTAAACCAATGTACACAGTGAATGCATATCGCACTTATTTAAGTACCAGTAGAGATGGGACATAACAAATAAAGAATTTGCATAAAGTGAGGGCAAAATCTGGGATATGTGAGATGCTTCTTTGTTTCTACTAATTTTAAAATCAAAGTTAAGCAAATTCCATGCTGAAGGTGGTCTCTGTTGTATGGTGTCCAAAACATCAGACTGAAAAACTAGTACGTAATTGTTTGTGAATATAATTATTGAAATCAATATTGGAAAAACAGCACCAACCATCTCGTTAAGAATTTAGTGCCTAGTGTATCCAAACAATGTTCATAACCATAGGTAGGAAATGTCAATGCATATTTGAAAAATGTACAGTATACTTATATTAATAATCTCAGGTTTTAATATGGCTTTCTTAAATAGTATTGACATTTTTCACATACAGTAATTCAGTTTTTATAGTTTTAATAAATACTTTATCATGAATGCAGTAAGGCGTTTTATTTTCAAGCAAGGGTCCAGTAAATTGGAGAAAATGAAAGGGGCTGTCAGATTATATCTTGGGAGCTACTGTTCGGGAAAACGATACCTGGGCATTTCCCTTCCCCTTTCCCATGATGCTATGGGTAATTTCACTGTATGACCCTTAAGGGTTTTGGCACTTAGTTATGATTATAATGTTATCATCAAGGGGGAGTGCTAAACCTGTTGAGATTATACAATATGATTGTAATAATTATATGGGTAGTTTCATAACAGTAGGATGTGAATCATTTTCAAATTTTTTTTTAATCACACTTGCCTTCTCCCACCAACATAGGGGATGCTAAAAAATGAACATTATATAGTGATATAAGACTTGTTTGGGTGTTCGGGAGGGGGGTGGGATTAAATTATGGGGAATCAAATGCAAAATGGGAATTGACAGTTACTTTTTGCTGATGATACTGTGCTTATGGGAGATTCTAAAGAAAAATTACAAAGGTTAGTTTACAAGTTTGGGAGTGTGTGTAAAGGTAGAAAGTTGAACGTGAACATAGAAAAGAGTAAGGTGATGAGGGTATCAAGTGATTTAGATAAAGAAAAATTTGATATCAAATTGGGGAGGAGTATGGAAGAAGTGAATGTTTTCAGAATATTTGGGAGTTGACGTGTCAGCAGATGGATTTATGAAGAAGAGGTTAATCATTGAATTGATGAAGGAAAAAGGCGAGTGGTGCATTGAGGTATATGTGGAGACAAAACACGTTAACTATGGAGGCAAAGAAGGGAATGTATGAAAGTATAGTAGTGCCAACACTCTATATGGGTTGTAAATGTTTCAGCAAGGAGGCAGTTGGAAGCAATGGAGATGTCCTGTTTAAGGGCAATGTGTGGTGTAATATATGCAGAAAATTCGGAGTGTGGAAATTAGAGGTGTGGAGTTAATAAAAGTATTAGTCAGAGGGCTGATGAGGGGTTGTTGAGGTGGTTTGGTCATTTAGAGAGAATGGATCAAAGTAGAATGACATGGAGAGCGTACAAATCTGTAGGGAAAGAAAGGCGGGGTAGGAGTCATCCTCAAAAAGGGTGGAGGAGGCGGTAAAGGAGGTTTGTGTGGCGAGGGCTTGGACTTCCAGCAAGCGTCGCGTGAGCGTGTTAGGAGTGAATGGAGACGAATGGTATTTGGGACCTGATGAGCTGTTGGAGTGTGAGCAGGGTAATATTTAGTGAAGGGATTCAGGGAAACCAGTTATTTTATATAGCCGGACTTGAGTCCTGGAAATGAGAAGTACAATGCCTGCACTTTAAAGGAGGGGTTTGGGATATTGGTAGTTTGGAGGGATGTGTTGCGTATCTTTATACGTATATGCTTCTAAGCTGTTGTATTCTAAGTACCTCTGCAAAACCAGTGATTATATGTGAGTGATCTGAAAGTGTTGAATGATGATGAAAGTATTTTCTTTTTGGGGATTTTCTTTCTTTTTGGGTCACCCTGCCTCGGTGGGGGACGGCCGACTTGCTAAAAAAAAAAAAGAAAAAAAAAAATGTTTACAAAATTTTATTAATGATTGAGTCAAATGTTCATAATTTTCTTTTTAAACACTTCGGCCATTTCCCACCAAGGCAAGTGACCCAAAAGAAAGAAAAAACTTTCATCATCATTCAACACTTTCACCATCACTCATACATAATCACTGTCTTTTCAGAGGCACCCAGATATGACAGTTCAGATGTCCCTGCAAACTGCCAATATTCCAAACCCCTCCACTCCTATCTAACATGCTCACACATACTTGATGGAAGTCCAAGCCCCTTGCCCACAAAACCTCTACCCTCTCCTCCAACCTGTTATCTAAAAAAAAATATGAAATGTTCATATCTCCTGTACTTATTGACCTAAATGGTTCCATAAAAGCCTTTGCCTACTGGGCTGTTGTAAGTTGACCCATTATTTTCCATAAGTGCATGCTATAAATGGGAGCTCCATTCTTGAAAACAAATTGTATTCACTTAAACCTTCTTTAAACCCTTTGAGGGTTTTTCGTCGTACTAGTACGTCTTACGCGTAGGGGTTTTTGAACGTACTAGTACTCAAAAATTTCTAGTGGCCTAAAATTTTAGTGGGAGAAAGCTGGTAGGCCTTTCATATGAAAGAAGGGGTCTATGTGGTCGTGTGCACAGTCTAAAAAAAATCCTGCAGCACACAGTGCATAATGAGAAAAAAAAACTTTGAAACCCTTTTTTTTGAATAAATCAAACGACTTTGCAGTGTATTTTCGTATGGTATTTTATTGTTGTATTCCCAGTTTTCTTGGTCTCATTTTTTAGAATGGAAGACATATTACAGAAATTGAGATGATTTTGACTGGTTTTACAAAGAAAGGTGCCTTGAAATTGGGGCTCAAAGTAGCAGAAATATTCGATTTTTACCAAACTTCAAAAGTAAACAAATCGTGCCAAGCGGCAATACACTCAACTGGTGAGTCTAATATTCTTTCACAAGTGCACCAATAATATTTATAACCATTTTTTACACTAATGCAGTAGTCTGCCCTAACAGTAAATCTTATATTTTTTGTGAAAATAAAAATTCAAAGTGGAAAGCAAAAGAATATAAGAGGGCCTTGAGAACGTGACTAATGATAGAGGAAATGTCATTTTAGTGCCAGGAATGTCCTTTCTTGTTTATTTTTGGACCCTATTCGGAAATTGGCACTTTTGAAATTTGTGTGAAATTTGGGAAAATTGCTAAATTTTTGACCACTGTACTGGATAGTTGAATTTCATAAATAGTGGTTTCTTGCACCCATTCGATAGAAAAAATGGAGTTCTAGCGAAATATTCATGTTTTTTGTCGACTAGTACAGTGAAAATTTGCCGAAAATGGGCTCAAAGTGGGCAAAATCGCCGATGCGTAAACATCGCCGAGACCGCTAACCCTTTGCGAAGCATAATTCCGTAAGTTTTTCTATCAAATTTCAAACTTTTGGTGTCTTTATGATCGGGAAAAGATTCTCTATCTTTTCATAAGAGAAAATAATTTTTTTTTTTTTTTAAATTTGGCCGACCCGAGAACGAGTTTCGGAGAGGGCCTGTCGACCCTCAAAGGTTAATGGAAGGGGGGTGTAGGTAGGTCTAGGACTGCCTGTACATTCATTAGGCATAAAATAAACAACTTTTTTATTATCAATAGGTACAACCACATTATGTAGCTACTCTGATCTCTAGGACATTTTACAATATTAGAGCAATGTTCACCTATCACACAGGATGGTTTTTCCTGACATAACCCATTGCACAGGATCATTTTCCTATCATAAACCATCATACACGATGGTATTCTTCTCATACTCCATCAAATTGTATGTATCTTACACACAAAGCAATGACATCTTCAAATACGTCACTATGGGCTCAGAAGCTACCATTTCTTTAACCGTTTCAAGGTCTGTGCTGCTGTACTATGGCTTTAAACTTTGGGTTGGCGCTGTAGAACTAAGAGATGTGCTCGGTTTCACTCAGGTAAGCTGTGAGCGATAATTTTTTTGCCTAGATATGAGAGAATGGGTCTATGTGGTAAGTGCACCACATAAAAAATCCCACTCCAACAGTACATAATGGGAAAAAAAGAACTGTGTATTTTTAGTTTAAAACGGTGATTTTGCAGTGCTGTTTCGTATAGTTTTTTATGGTTGTATTCTTGATTTCTTAGTGTCATTTGATAGAATGGAGAATATGTTACAGAAATAAAGATTATTTTAATCAGTAGTTAGAAATTGAGCTCAAAGTAGCAAAAATGTTCAATTTATGCCTATATTCCAGAGTATACAAATTATGTATGTCACTTGTCCAACATGCATCCAACTGGTTGGTTTAGTATACATTCAGGAATGCTGCATAACAGTAAATCATCTATTTTTTGTGTGAATAAAAACTCAAAATGGAAAGCAAGCATAATACAGGAGAGGCGTGGGGTCATAACTAATGAACAGAGGAAATGTTTTTTAGTGCCAGGAATGTGCACATTGTTTATGCTGGACCCTATTTATAAATTGGTAGTTTTTTTAATTTTGTGTGCAACTGGCCAATTACCAATTTCGGATTACTTTATCAGGTAGTTGAAATAGGTAAAATGGGCATTTTTTTTGTAATCAATTGATAGAATGGAATACTAGCAAAATAGCTATGAGTTTGGTTGACTGCAAAAGTATAATTGGCCTAAAATGGTTCTCAAAGTGGATGAATTCGCTGATCCATAAATATCATCGAGACCGCTAACTTTGTGTGAGCATGATTCCCCAAGTTTTTCATCATATTTCGTACTTTTGGTTTCATTGCCTTCGGAAAAACATTCTCCATAATTTCATAAGAAAAAACTTTTTTTTTTTTTAAAGTCCTCGACCCTGATAGCAATTCACAAATCAGGGGATCTGGCCCTAAAAGGGTTAAAGGTTTTATTCCAGCAGGTCTCAATTTATTTTTTTACATGCATTTTTTGGATGACATATTATATAGTTAGTGGTAATAAAATAATGTGGTTAATAAAAAAATATAATATAATGCAACCTCCAAAGTATACACACAGGAGTTTTTAATTTTTTTGTTTAATATTATATTACTGTATATTAGCTTTCTCTCTCTCTTCCTTGCAAATGTCTTAAACATAATATATTACAACAACAAACAACTACAATTACATTATCATATTTACATTTTTTCTCCATGGGGGAAATGGAACAGAATTCTTCCCCCCGTAAGCCTTGTGTCATACGAGGTGACTAAAAATGCCGGAGCAAGGGGCTAGTAACCCTTCTGTATAAATTAAACCCAAAATTTTAAAAAAAAGAACTTCGTTTTTCTTTTGGGCCACCCTGCCTTGGTGGGATATGGCTGGTTTGGGTTTAAAGATGATGATGATTTATATTTATACAATTTGAGGAAAAAAAAAAATACATAGTTGTTGCCCCTTTTTTGGGGAGTCCAACTGTATTTTTTCCCATACGTTCTTCAATTTTTTATGATTTCTATCTTAGACATCATCCTAATCAATGGTCAGCTATATGTATACACACACACACTAGGTGAGTCACACAAGTATGCACACTGCCCCACACACACACAACACACACACACACACACACACACACTGACTACAATGCACCTTGCAAAAACATCTATCTTTGTAGTTTAAACACTTGAACAATTATGGTTAATAAAAGTTTAATATATTTAGAAAGACATTTAAAATCTGAAGAAAGTTGTTTCCTTAGAAAGGGAACACATTTTCCTGAAAGTTATGCAATGCTGATTATTGCAGTCAAGAGCAAAGATAGATATTATTAAAGATTAGTTTTTGGATACATTTTTGCTTTCCGAGTTTATGTGCTGTTGGATATTGGCCAGGGCTCTCTTGACTGTCTGTTCGGTCACCCTTTCCTGTCACTCCCACTTTCATCTGCATCAAACTCTTGCAGACAACTGCGGGGAACTGTAAAAAAATTTTATTAGGAAGAATGTAGAAATTTACTCTTATCTAAAGACGTAGAAGTAGATGATCTTAAGTGCGATTACAACGAATACTGTATTGCGGTTAGTATTAAAAACAATGTACAAACAAGTCTAGGCTTGTTGCTTAAGATGTCCACTATGTGGTAAATTTGTAATTTAAACTCTTATAATAAAAAGGGTTTAAATTGGTAGGTTAGCTATAGCAATATGTACCATATCTGTATAATGGTCAAGCAAACAGTACCCAACATGGAACACAGGAAGAACAAATAGGCACAATACCATGACTGGGAACAATACACAAATAATCCGCACATAGGAGAGAGAAGCTTATGACGATATTTGGGTTTGACTTGGACTATTTACAAAGTCACTTTGTAAATGGTCCAAGTCAGACTGAAATGTCATTGCAAGCTTTTCTGTCCTACGTGCGGGTTATTTGTGAATGGAACACAAGTACGTAACCAGTTTGACTAGAATTTTACAAATCTCCAAGCAGAGTATGACATACTAGTTGGAAATTCCATATCCAAATGAGCCACAGGGATATCAAAACAGGGATTTCTGTAACATAAGAGTGGCAAAGAAGTGGAAAGAGCTTAGCAATAGCACACTGAGAGTGGACTACATACAGTATTCAAATTCAAATCTTAATTCATAAAAACATCACATGCATGGTGAATGTAATAAAATAAAAATTTAAAAGTAATACTGCAGCAGTTAGGAACACCCTATCCAAGAAATTAAATAATTTGCTTATTTAATCACACAGGATTTTTTTAAAAGTTGATTTAAATTTATTTAACAATTTCCTGGTATTTTCTTTTACTTCACCTTGTAAGTTGTTCCTATTTCTCACCCTCTTATTTGCATAGAATTTCTAGAGATTCAAACAAATACAAGAAATACCAAGGTGTGATGCCTGTGTGTTCCGTTACAGTACCTTAGTACAAGTCTTTTATGGTGTGGTAACTGTAGGGAAGAACCTGAAGACAGACATGTAGCAGAACAACTTTATTAGGACAATAGACTTGTTCTGCTACATGTGTCTGTCTTACTCCTTATCAGGACACCTTTCAACTATTAACCCTTTGACTGTTTTGGTCATATATATATACGTCTTACGAGCCACTGTTTTTGACATATATATATATACTCATAAATTCTAGCGGCTTCAAATCAAACAGGAGAAAGCTGGTGGGCCCACATGTGAGAGAATGGGTCTGTGTTTGTCAGTGTGCACCATATAAAAAAAAAATCCTGCAGCGCACGGTGCATGAGAAAAAAAACTCCGACCATTTTTTTAATTAAAATGCCGACTTTGTGGTCTATTTTTGTATAGTATTTATGGTTGTATTCTCGTTTTCTTGGTCTCACTTGATAGAATGGAAAACACATAGAAATAGAGGTGATTTTGATTGGTTTTACTATGAAATGAACCTTGAAATGGAGCTCAAAGTAGGGGAAATGTTTGATTTTTGCTGATGTTCAATAAAGAAATGATGTCATTTTCCAATAAATGTCCAAGTAGCCATTCTAATATGCAGTCATGAATGGGTTGACATTATTTATACAATTATTACAATATTGCAGTAGTCTGCATAACAGTAAATCTATTTTTTGTTTGAATAAAAATTCAAAATAGAAAGCAAGAGTAATATCAGAGTGGCCTGGAGATGTGACTGATGAACAAAGAAAATGTTATTTTAGAGCCAGGAATGTCTGCATTGTTCATTCTGGTCCTTATTTTGAAATTGTCATATTTTTTTAATTTCGTGAAATTGGCCAAATTGCAAATTTCTGATCATGTTATTAGGTAGTTGAAATCGGTAAATGGGGGGGGGGGGGTTGCAACACCAGAGACACCTCGGATTTGGGGTTGTGACAGTCAAGGGTTAAAAGATCTTTTAGTGAAATGTAATTTGCATATATTTTTTAAACCAAATACTGTATCATTCTATATTAAACCGTTTATCAACAGTATTTTTTAAACAATACTGTGTAAATTTTATTATACTATTACAAAACCACACCTTTTAAAACACATGATTGTCTCACAAAAAGGGTAGGAAACCAAAGTAAAAAAACACATTCACCATCACTCGTTTTCCAACAGAAGTGTACAGCTACTATATCCAAATGATGATGCTTGTACTGCTATGGGACCTGAAAAGTAAAAAACATATCAAGGAAAACACCCATCACTACAGGAAAACTTCCAGAACCCAAAGTACAACCCTCCGGGTCATGCCCTTTTATAATGCATGTACCTTAGAAAATTTTTTTAAAAACCGAGGGGGTAGATATGCTGACCCCTCTCTCTCTCTCCCCTACCAATTTTTATTCTTTTTTCTCAATTTAGTCTTTTTTTTTTTTTCAAAAAGTCGGCCGTCTCCCCCCGAGCAGGGGACCCAAAAAAAAGAAAATCCCCAAAAAGAAAATACTTTCATCATCATTCAACACTTTCCACCCCCTCACACTTACACGTTTTTGCGGGGTGTCAGAATACAACATTTTTAAACAAAACCCCTCAAGAAGGTTCCTTGTGTTGGGAGGGGCCGTTTTGGGGAAATTGGGGATCGTGCTCCATTCCCCCAAATTAACCCCTGAATGCCCCCCACACCCCCCCCCCGCGCTGTATAATCCTCCGGTTTTACCCTTTCCCCCCCCTTGTTTTATAAAAATAAAAATAAAGCATAACGTATAAAGATAACAACAACCCCCAAACTCCAATACCCCCAAACCCCCCCCTTTAAAGTGTAGGCATTGCTTCCCATTTCCGGGACCAATCCGACAATAAAATAACCGTTTCCCTGAACCCTTCCTAAATATTACCCTGCTCACACCCAACAATCGTCAGTCCAAGTACCATTCTCCCATTCACTCCTATTAACGCTCACCACGCGCGGGAAGCCAAGCCCCTTCCCACAAAACCTCCTTTACCCCCTCTCTCCAACCCTTTTTTAGGACGACCCCTACCCCGCCTTCCCCTTTCCCCCATGATTTATATCTTTCCGCATTCTACTTTTGATCCATTCCTCTAAAGACCAAACCACCTCAACAACCCCCCTTCTGCCCCCTTACTAATACCCCTTATTAAATCCAACCTTTTCCAATTTCCCACTCCGAATTTTTCTGCATAAAATTTTCACCCCACTTGCCCTTTAACGGGCATCTCCACTGCCCCCAAACCCTCTCCCGCTGCTGCTTTTCCCCCCAAACTTTTACATCCAATAAGAGTGTTGGTACTATTACTTTCATACATTACCTTTTTTGCCCCATAGATAACTTTTTGACTCCACATATACCTCAACGCACCACTCCCTTTTTTTTCCTCATCAATTCAAATTAACCTCATCCTTTTATAAATCCATCCCTGCACTCAACCCCAAGTACGAAAACATTCACTTCTTCCATACTCCTCCTCCCCAATTGATATCCAATTTTTTTTTTATCTAAATCATTTGATACCCTCTCACTTACCTTTTTCATGTTTACTTTCAAATTTCTTTTCCTTTCCACATTCCCAAACTCATCCACTAACCTTTCAATTTTCTTTAGAATCCCCATAAGCCAGTATCATCAGCAAAAAGAACTGTGTCACTTCCCATTTTTAATTTGATTTCCCCAAAATTTTCCCACCCCTCTCCCCAACACCCAGCATTTACTTTTTCCCTTTTCAACCCCACCCATAAATAATTTAAACAACCATGGTGACATTACACATCCCTTTCTAAACCTACTTTACTGGGGAAATAGCCCCCCTCTCTTCTACCACCCTAACCTACCTCCACTATCCTCATAAAAAAACTCTTTTCAGCATTTAATAAATTACCACCTATTCCATATACTTGCAACATCTGCCACATTGCCCTCTTTCCCCCCTACTATGCCCTTTTTAAATCCCTAAATCAATAAAAAAATTCCCCACCTTTTTCT